>JBAMAX010001909.1:0-300605 GCA_037043745.1 Chymomyza amoena | reverse complement strand
CCTGCAGGAAAACATTACAGTCGCAAACTGGTTTTGAACCGCCCCGTTGTGCAACTGTTTGTCCGAAACCTAGTATGTTTGCTCTGAAAATTCTAGTATGTTTAACATGGGGCTGTCATTGCAGGCAACCAGAATTTTCGGGTATGAGGTTCAACTGGTTTCAAACTGGTCCGGCGCATATTGAACAAAACTAGTAGCTCCTTATTAGAATGTAACAAGTCGCTTCTAACGAATTCAAAACTAGTCCATTTGATATAGAAAATTAATAGTTCTTTGCATTTAGTTGTAGGTTGGTAAATATGGTCTTTAATTTTACTAGTAATTTTTGTTCCAGACTGGAATATACTGCCCAAAAATGAAACTACTTTAAATTTACAATTTCAACATTATTATTATTATTATACAAGTTACATAAATAAAATTAATTACTAAACAAAAATAATAACAATTTATATTAAAAACATTAAAAATTATCTTAACATATAAACATACAATTATACTTAAAATATTGAATACAATTAATTTTAAATACAAATTAAAAATATAAATTAATTAAATTACAAAATTAATACAATTATATTATATATACATAACAAATAATTTATAATACAACTTAAAATAAGAAAATTATTATTACTTAAAAATACTATAAGGTAGTTTTTGTTCATAAGTTGCCGTTCTGGGGAGCTGTTGTCCGAGAGATTTAATATTGCCGACTGAATTTGTATTTCTTCTGTAAAGAGAGTTTTAATTATTATTTATTTTTTTAATTTCGTAATGTATAGTATGCTTACCTTATAAAATGCCACAAAAGTTTTCGAAATGGCTTAGAGACTTTTTCCCCAAATACATATGTAAAGCTCCATTAAAACGTCTTTGTGCAAGATCTCACACAAATATCAAAGCACGAAATGACGGGCCTGATTCCTCATAGCCATCAACTAATAGATGCAAGAAATGTCTCTATAGAGCACAAAAAACAATTTTTGTATAAATGCGTTCATATTTATTTATGTATATTTAAACAATAAAAAAACAATTTATTGCTATTTTTACTTACCTTAGTTGACATGCGTCTGTGAGCAGAATTTAACTGCAGATAAAAAATTTTGTTACAAATATTACTTACAACATTATTTATGCACATGCAATGCAATTATATGTAATGTATCTACATACAGTGTGCCACAAAGGTCATAGTACAGCAGGCGATTTTACACTTAAATGCAAAATCCTCACAAATTGTTTAAATTTTCCAAAAACTAATGATGAGGTTTTCTTAAATATATATGTATAATGTCATAGTACACTTAGACGGTATACCGAATTTACGTTGTTGCAGCTGGTTTGTTTGGGTTTTTGTAACGGGACTTTTTTGTATATGCTTTGCTTTACTTTTGCCAAAATGTGCATTATTAACTGCAAACGTTGTTTTTTTTTGTTTATTGTTTAAAAATATATATTTAAGAAAACCTCATCATTAGTTTTTGGAAAATTTAAACAATTTGGGAGGAATTCGCATTTAAGTGTAAAATCGCCTGCTGTACTATGGCTTTTGTGGCACACTGTATGTTTGCATAAACATAAATAGCAAATATGTAACTCACCTTGTGTTTTGGCAACTTTTCTTTTATTATATTTAAATAATTGTTTTTCTATTACCGCACTGATTTGCTTTTTAAATTGTTACTTATTTAAATTATTAAAACAATTGATTTTCAATATAAGAACAACCGATCGCACTGATTTGCACTTTGTACTGACGCCTAATTTTTGCAGCAGCTTCTTTTGCCTTTTATTCCTTTGTTGTTTTTATGCATACACAAAATTTGTCGCAGAAAAATAACACGAACCAAATAGCCACAACCCACCCTTAAAGAATGCTTGTTTGTTCTTGTTGCGTTAAAAAAATACAAAAAACGAGAGAGCAGCTCGCTCAATTGAGCGAACACAAATTTGAGAGCGTAAGCCGTGAGCGAAGCGCGCTCTCGTTTACCGCATTTTCCTATTCCACAACAGTTCTTATTTGAACCATATACGAACTAGTAACGTTTAGAGTAGTTGAGGCCACTTAAATGACACCGAATTCCTGCAGGGAACCACGTCAGACAGCAGCGGAAAAAGGCAACAGCGCACACACACACACACAGGCATAGACACACAGAGCGCTGCTCAGTGCAAACGTCAATTATAAGCAAACAACAGCGACATGTTGCCAAATTTCACTTTGCTACGCTGCGCGCAGCGACAGCGCGTCAATGCTGCAGCTTAGTTTTGTGTGGTTGGTTGGCTGGCTGGCTGGCGGGCTGGCTGGTGGTACTTTGGCTGCGCTGTTGCCAAACTTCACAATCAACAACAAAGGCGTGCAGGCAGCAGGCAACATGAATATGTTGTTGTTGTTGTTGTTCTTGTATTTCCCATGTTGGTTGGTTTGGTTTTGGTTCTTTAATGCATGGAATTTTAACATGCGCTGCTGCCGCACCCCTCTGCTATACGCTTGGTTTGCCTGCCTGGCTGTTTGGCTGCTTTTTCGGCTTGGCCTGGCCCGGCCCGGCCTGGCCTGGTCTGTGTGTGTATGCTTCTGGATTGATGGCGACGTTTGGTCCGCCTGGCCTGGACGTAGCACGTCCATGCCGTTGCTGCTGCTTCTGCTGCTGCTTCTTGTTTGTTTCTCTCTACGTTGACTGGATTATAATAACGTGCTGCTCACATTTCCACCTTCTGCGCATTGTTGTTATTATTTCATGTTTCCCTTGTGTGGAGTGTGCACCATACCCTAAATATATCTGTATATATATACTACCATATACTAGCCATACTGGCGTAGGAAATACGCTTACGAACCCAACGCAGTCTTGCCTTTTAAATTGAGCGCAAAGATCTTACGCCATATATGCACAATACTACCTACCATATATGTATATAGATACCTCTAGTCTAACTCATAGATAGATTTCTTTGACTGCCAGCTTGTTGTTGGCCTCAGCCGTTTGCCGCCTATTGAAATTTTCAATAAATTTAAATTGCTCTAGTTAAATTAAATTAAAACATTTTTTATTTTTAGTGCTAAATTAACATAAATTGGCATAAGCTTTGCAAAATACAACGCGTCACCTCGTTGTTGTCGTCACCGTCAACGTCTCCGTCTCCGTCGTCGTCGTCGTCTACGTCGCGTTTAACCTCAACGTCTCTCGCCAATAAAAAGCCTTAAATTGAAGTTGAAAAGTGCGCACCCAAAGGCCTTTCTATGTGTGTGCGTGTGTGCCTCTAACCTCTATCAAGACGACCCCCCTCAATCAAATCAAATGTATCTCATAATCTTATAATGCCATGCCCCCTCTCTACTATATCAAAAACCCCCTTTTTAATCTATTTGCAGCCCCTACCTTATAAATAATTGAGAAAATCAATCGAAATCGATCGATCGCTCGCTTTGTGAGTGTGTGCGTGCCCAACGTATCTGTGAGAGTGTGAGAAAAATGCAGTCAATGCAAATCGATTGAAAATTCAAAAGCAAGCAAAAAGTAAATCAAGCAAAAAAAAGAAAATATAAATAAAGTGCAAAAAAGTATCTCGAAAATGTGCATGTGAGCAACGTAACATCTTGAGATCCGATCCCATTGTTCAATGGGTAGAGGAGCGCGCCCATTTAAAATAATGCGCCTCCCCATAGCATATAAATGCTTAATATAGATCGTGTTTATTAAATCATGGTACGCGATACAAGTCGTAATATTTGTTTTGGAAAAATTGCCGAAACAACGAAGCAACAACAACAACAAGTCGTGGATAGTAGCAGTAATAAACTACGCGATACATTTAAAAGGTAAGTCTTAGAGCTTAAGTCAAAGATTTATCATAAATAGTTGAGATGATAAAAAAAATGCTTTTAAAGTTATCATCTTTGTTTAAAATAGCTATATCTTTAAAGCGTATGTATCAAGCTATTAAAATAATTCTTCAAATTTTCATATGAATTAATGCATTTTCAACCGTTGAGATAACTTAAACTTCATCTTTTTTTATATAGTTATATCTTTATCGCAAATTTATCAACCAATTAGGAATAGCTATTAATCTTTTCATCTTTCAGATTATTTTTCCTAAAAAGTTATCATCTTTTTTTAAAAGAGCTATATCTTTAAAGCAAATTTAGCAAGTTAATAAGCAAAGTTCTAAAAATTTGCATAATTCAGCTTATTTTGACTGCTTTTATTGAATTAGATATATCTGAACTTGAAAAAGGTAGCTTCAAGGATTATCATCTTTTTTAAAAGAAGTTATATCTTTTTAGCAATTTTATGAACCTCTTCAGCATAGTTCTTACAATTTTCATATTTCAGATAATTTATTAATGAAGTAGACATAACTGCACTGCTTTTTCAACTGACTATAAGAAAACTTAGAAATTTCTTATCATCTTTTTTTACAGAAGTTATATCTTTATCGCAAATTTATCAACCAATTAGGAATAGCTATTAAACTTTTCATCTTCCAGTTTATTTTTCCTAAAAAGTTATCATCTTTTTTTAAAAGAGCTATATCTTTAAAGCAAATTTAGCAAGCTAATAAGCAAAGTTCTAAAAATTTGCATAATTCAGCTTATTTTGACTGCTTTTATTGAATTAGATATATCTGAACTTGAAAAAGGTAGCTTTAAGGATTATCATCTCTTTTTAAAGCAGTTATATCTTTTTAGCAATTTTATGAACCTCTTCAGCATAGTTCTTACAATTTTCATATTTCAGATAATTTAATTAATGAAGTAGACATAACTGCACTGCTTTTTCAACTTTATAGTTACAAATTTCTTATCATCTTTTTTTACAGAAGTTATATCTTTATCGCAAATTTATCAACCAATTAGGAATAGCTATAAAACTTTTCATCTTCCAGATTATTTTTCTTAAAAAGCTATCATCTTCTTTTAAACAAGTGATATCTTTATAGCAAATTTATCAAACAATTGGGAATAGTTATTAAAGATTTAATATTCCAGGTTATTTTTCTTAAAAAGCTATCATCTCCTTTTAAATAGTTATATCTTCATCGCAAATTGATCAATCAATTGGAAGTACTTATTAAAGTTTTCATATTTTGGCTTAGTTTAATTAATAAAGCAGATAAAACTGTAGTATTTTTTAACTGACTATAAGACAGTTATCATCTTTTTTTTAAAGAAATTTAATCTTTATAGCAAAATTATCAACCAACTCGGGATAGTTATTAAAGTTTTTATATTCCAGATTAATTTTTTTAGAAAGCTATCATCTTCTTTTAAAGAAGTTGTATCTTTACAGCAAATTCATCAACCAACTGGCAATAGTTATTAAAGGTTTTATATTTCTGATTATTTTTCTTAAAAAGCTATCATCTTTTTTTCAAAAAGTTATATCTTTATACCAAATTTATCAACCAATTGGGAATAGTTATTAAATATTTCATATTACTGATTATTTTACTTCGTTTAAAGAAGTAGCACTCTATGATCTATAAAAATCCTTACTTTAAACATTGAAGGTTTAGAAACAAGTACCTTTTAGGTCTACTGTTCTCCTAGTTCAAAATTTTAATCATTTATTACTTCTGTAGGCCTCAGGCTCATCGGAAAAATTGTACCTGTAAGAATATATCATCATTTAAGATGAAGCTGATGCTGTCGAACTCTAAAATTTATACATATGTTACTTAAAATATGCTTTTTCATCTATCAGAATATCTTATTTTAGCAAATATGAGTACCGTTCCAGTAAAACTGGCCCAATTTTCGGACTTAATATTATAATGTCGGAATAGCCGAAGTTGTTCCTATCAAACTCTAACATAAGAGCTCTAATCACTAAAAGATACTTTTTTATCTACTACTATTCTTCCAATTGTAAAATTAAAAACTTTTGAATCATTCATTAAGCCTAAAGTAGCTCATCAGAAAATTTGTATCTGTAAAAATTTGCATCATTTAAGATCAAGCTGTTGCTGTCGAACTCTAAAATTTATACATTTATACCTTATAGATACTTTTTCATAGCAAAAGATACTGTCGTTCCAAAAAAAACTGATCCATTCTTTGATATTAATATTATAATGTCGGAATTGTCGAAGCTATCGTTCTCAAACTGTAATATAAGAGCTCTAATCACCAAAAGATACTTTTTCATCTGTTGGATCAGAAAATAGTATATTAGAGAATATTATCGATACTTGGGATATGTCATCTAAAAAATACATTTTTCAGAATAAAGTGTTCTCAGAGAAGTTTTATATTCTTTAACCTTACTACAATAATGTTCAAAAATCTTTAAGACCTAGTGCAGACGGTGTATCTACAGATGCAAATAATCTTGCATCTTGAACTACTAAAGGAAAGATTTTTTGAATAATCCTTCTATACATTTACAGTCTGTTTATTGTAATTTTTGAATACATATGAAAGATTTTTTGTATTATATAATCCTCAATTAGTTAATTATACCTGAGAGCTCAAAATTGTATCTTTCGAGTACAAATTGCCCCTTCTATGCCTCTACTATTCTATCTTTTACAGTCTTTTTATTGTATCTTTTGAATACTAAAGGAAAGATTTTTCGAATAATTCTTAAGTAGTCAATTGCGTATATATCTAAGAGTTCAAAATTGTATCTTTGGGGTACATATTGCTTATCTCAGTATTAAATACTTATTTTGAAATGATTATTTGCACTTTGTATGCCTCTAAAATTGTATCTTTTACAGTGTGTTTATTGTATCTTTTGAATTTGTATGACTGATTTTTTGAATAATCCTTAAGTAGAATTATATCTAAAAGTTCAAAATTGTATCTTTCGAATATATATTGATTATCTCTGTATTAAATACTTATTTTAAGGTTATTAAATGCCCCATGTATGCCTCTAGAATAGTATCTTTTAGAGTCTGTTTACTGCATCTTTTGAATACATAGTATGAGGATCATTAAAATTGTAAATTTCTTATATCTCAGTGGCTTTACTTCTTTTATAGCTACAAAAATGTATTTTTTGAAATACATATGATGCTGAATATTCTACATTCTAAATTCCTTCTCCTTTTGCTTATAACATTTTGCAGATACGTACAATTATTGCACTTTGTTCTACTTTAAAGCTGTATCTTTTAACTGCTGTTTACTCTGATTCTTCTATAAGAACCAAATTGTATCTTTTAAATACTTATTTCTAGGATGTATTTGTATCTTAATCCCCCATAAACTTCTTTAATGCTTTTAAACCGCATAAATGTATATTTTACTTATACATGCTGTCGAATTGTATCTTTTAACTAACACATGATGTTAGTTAGATGATTATTACAATTATAAAATGCTTTGAAATTCCTCATACTATTTTACAGATACTTACGAGCTATAACATCTTTTTGTCACTTTAGAATTGTATCTTTTAAAGTATATATAATGTTAAATATTACAATTCTAAATGCCTTTTAATTTCCTTATAAAATTTTGCAGATACTTATTGTCGAATAAGGGTCTTTAAAGATGCATCTTTTAACTGCAGCTTACTTTGATCCTTCTTTTAAATACATGTCATGAGAATTTATACAAATCTTAATATCTTATAAAAAACTTGCCTTTTATAACCACAGAATTGTATCTTTTACTTATATGAAGTCAAATTGCATCTTTTAACTGACACGTTGTGGATTATTATAATTATAAAATCCTTTCAAATTCCTTACGAAATTTTACAGAGACTTACGAGCTATAAAATCATTTCGTGACTTTAGAAATGTATCTTCTGTACATTTTACTTTGCGTGTTCTATCAATGCCGAATTGTATCTTTTAACAAACGATATAGATTACTTCTCTACAATTTCTTTATAATATATCGTTATTCGTTCAATTCTTCCAGAATTGTTTCTTTAAAAACAAATCTCAATTTCCCATAAATTACTTTGATGCTCTTAAAACCACATAATTGTATCTTTTAACTAATACATGATGTCGAATTGTATCTTTTAACTAATACATGATGACAATTCTACAATCCTTTAAAATTCATCATAATTTTTAACATCACTTTCGAATTGTATCTTTTGAGTACATTTGCGTATTTTCTCAATACAGAATTGTATCTTTTAACATGTGAAGTAAACTATCACGATACTTAACGCCCTACAATTTCTATATAACATTTCGTTATTCGTTGTAATGCTCAAAAATTGTATCTTTTTATTACATCTTCCTTTAATGCTCTTATAAACACGGAATTGTAGCTTTTAAACACATCTAAGGATTAACATAATTCCCCTACATGTTTTTATAGCTATTTTTACAACTTCAAAAATGTATCTTACAACTAGAGCTGTATAATATTTAACTTCCGCTTCAACAAACTTCTATAAAAGCTATTCTTTATTGCTACAATAAATCTACACAAATGTTTAATATACTTAAAAAAGTATCTTTAATCCGCCATAATCAAATCATCGTTGAACTTCTTATAGTTAGAGTTTGTCACTCCCTAAACTTATATTTATTGTTGTTAAGTCCCTGCTATTATAAATATTTTCCTGCTATATACCACTCAAAAAATGCTTAAGCTGGTTATATACAAAAGATTTTCCATGCCAAGCTACTTAAGCTTTATAATATCAAACTGCAGGCAGCAGCAGATACAAATGTATCTGGCGCGCTATTGTACTACGAAAAGTCAAAAGAAAGCCCTAATAAAAATAGAACTGCAGCATTGACAATGATTGTCTGTCTACAAGATGTATCTTTTGTATTTTTTATGGCTTTTGTAGAAGACAACGAACGCTACAGCGCCCAAGCAGCTTATCTTTGATCTACGTAGTATCTGTATCTGTAACATTTCTGATCTGCGGTCGCAGCTGCTTTCTCTTTGGGAGCTGAGCTATAGAGGAGCAACTAAGTGGCCTATGCCTTTAGAACGCGTAACTTTTTACCTTGACTTGCCTTTTTAGTTTAGTTATATAGCTAGCTAGATACATAGATACAGATACATATATAGCTAGCTGTTTTTTTTCTTGCCTCTTTCTTACCTGTGCTGCCAACTGACAACGTGTACATAGACGACATGTGGCGGCGCTGCTTTTACCTCTGCCTTTGCGTCGACGTCGGCTTCTATTTTGCGTTATTACGTAATTTCGTACTTTATTTTTGCTTTGGGTCTAAAGAACTTTGTCTATGTATTAGATATTTTAGCCGCATCTGCGCTATATTGTTGTTTATTTGTTAGACAGAAACAAGTTTAAAACAAGCTTTGTTTTTTACTTTTGTGAGGTGCAAAAGTCGCCTTTTAATTACTCTCTAACATAAACTTGGCCAAAAACTTGCTGAGCCAAGTCATTACGACGGTGCATTAAACCCGCATCATGGCCAACAACAACAACAACAACTACAGTAGTTGTGGTAATTACAACAATCGTCAGAGCCGTTTTTGACATTGACAGTGAACTGACTAACAGTTTCCAAGCCAAATGTGCATAAATAAATTACGCACTATACACTCGACACATATTGTGTATCTGTCAGATACATTTTATAAAACTTAAGAAGGCAGCCAGCAGCAGCAGCCAGCCGCCTATATATTTTTTTTTTTTGATGACGCATGAGATTTTTGTTTTATTTATTTTTTTGTACAATTTCTCAATTATTATTGGTTGTATCTTGGCGTAGCTTTTGTATCTTGTAATAAACAGCAGCTGTATCTGTACTATTATGTGTAGCTGTATCTTTTTTTTGGGCGTTGTTGCTGCTGGCGCTCATTTTGACCCTGAAGTGCGTAAATGTAACGTAATCATAACAACAATAAATACGGCTATATAGTATATATATAGAGTTTATACTATATATAACACTGACAATGACTTAGGACAACGAGAGATCTCTCGTTCGGCTGGCAATGACTGCAGCAGGTGAGCTTGAAACCGGTCAATCTTGAACAAGTAGTGGGAACATTTTCATAAAATACAATACTTTAGAGGCTAGTTTGGTAACAGACCGATAAACTTATATTTAATACTCTTCAATGATTTTAATTTAAGAAAAAATATGACATTTATAGAGTGGCTAGCAACATCATTATCATCATTATCAGCATCATCATCATCATGATCATTGTCGTCTTGTCGGAACCACTTTAGCATTATGTGACTTATGTCATGCAAAACGCCGTCTAGATCTTTGCACTTGGTTAAAATCTTTTGTTTCCAGACAGCTTTTAAAGCTGCTTTTGAAATGGTAATACGATATACTATAAACTATTTGTATGGAAAACTTGTAAAAACAGTTGGAAAACTTGATTTGAATAAAGCAAGCAAAAAAAAACCCAAGCTTATCTTTAAAACAATAAATTTACAGATTTATGAGCTGGTTTAAACTCCTTTTTCGCATTTAAACTGACTTAAATAGCTGCTCACATGATTTGAGATGATTTTGAGCAGAGATCAGAGCATTGATATTATACGAACTATCCTATAAGTAGAAAGATCGACTTACGTAGAAAGATGTGCTGAAGTATCAGAAACAGAATATCGGAAATTTTTGATGAGCGAACTTTTATTGGTGAAATAGTTCAGTTTCAGCCAGGATATTTTTTTTAAAGAATTCTACTAGCTTGTGATTGTAAGATTCCTTCAACTTACGTAGAAAGATGTGCTGAAATATCAGAAACAGAATATTCGAAATTTTTGGTGAGTGTCCGAACCTATATTGGTGAACTAGTTCAGTTTCAGCCAGGATATTTTTTTAGAATTCTTCTTGTTGGGAAATTTAAGATTACTAAATTAAAATATTCGTAAAAAATTAAAAAAAAATGTCCATAATTTTTTTTTTACATTTTTTACATTTTTAAAACTACGATAAAACATTTTTTTGGTAAATTTTGTGTGTTTTTTTTTTTTAAAGTTAAATTAAATGTTTAATTTTATTCTCATTAATTTATAGTCCAATATGTGAGCCTTCAGCATATAAAATAAATTTAGAGTTACAGGCTTAGCATTTTCTGATTAGACTACATACTATATACGGAATCAAACTTAAAAAAATTCTGAATTTAATTTGGTGAAAAATTAAACAAAAAATAGTTTAAAAAAAGTTTTGGGTTCAGCTAAAAATATATTAAAATTCACATAAAAATTGTTTTTATTATTATTATAAACAATCTGGCAACTTTTAATAAAAATATAAATATAATATTAAATTTATATCTGTATTTATAAAAAGGCAGACATTAAAAAAAAATGGATTTCTTAAAAGGCTTTTTAAAGTATTCTTTGGTATAACAATTTTAGAATTTTATTGAATTTTTAATAATTCGTAATCTTTATAGAAAGCTTAAAATTGAAGTAGAATCTTAAAATCATAAAGAGAATAGAATAAAAGGAAAAATATTTATAAAAAGGTGTTTTTTAATTTTTTCAACATTTCTAAAAGATTGTTTTAAATCATAATATTTTTAAATAATTGTTTAAAAATTTTGGAATTCCTACAAGAATTCTCTACTTGAAAATAAGTCACTATAAGGAACAATTTTTAAAAGAAGTTCGATCATATAGGGTTTATATCTCAAAGAAGCGATAAATTATGTAAATTCTAACACCAAATGTATTTCTAAAATTTCAAAAGCTTCTCCGAAAAAATGGTTTAATTCCGAATTCGTAACAAATATTAAATCCTAACGTAATGGAATTTAAATTTATAACCATGTACAACAATATTTGATTAAGATCATAACCATATTCTATTTTAGTTAATTAAGTAAACAATTTTTTATATACATTTATTTTTTATACATATGTATGCACTTTCTTCAAACATGCCTTTCGATTTTAATAAATCAAAAAATCAACACTTCTGATTTCTAGTTAGTATTTTTCTGTAGTGCTTTTGACTTGTTTCAATGTCATTCGGAGTCAGGTTACATTTGTTATTGCTATTTTGGCATTGAAAAAGCTTATTCTGTGTTTTGTGGGACAAACAAAATAGATTAGATAGAGAGCAATGGGAACTAGTCACAAAAATAATTTTGTAATTGTACAAAAAAAAAAGTATTATTTTTTTATTTTTGCACATGTTTTAATTTGTTTGTTTTAGTCTGGTTATTTTTGAGTGCAAATAGAAATAAAATCAGTCATCCAGTCACACTCTACAAATACTCGCTTGATAAGCCCAAATTTACTATATTTGTCCAACGTGCACGTTCTCGAGAGCTTACTTTATATAAAGTCTACTTATAGCTCTAATTTATAATAGTCTTATTATTTTTTAAAGTACTCTTTTTGACATTTACAAAATAAGCTGAAAAGGTCTCAAAATGAGAGGGTTTTTTTTGTTTGAGGTTTTTGCTGGCTGCTTATATTTATAAGCTTCTTTTTTTCTTAATTGGAATAAAATTTAAGAACTTAATTTTTTTCAAAAGTGGTTTTTGTTAGAATTTGAGTGCTTTATTTACATAAGTTTCTAGAATTTGGCAGATAATAAGTTTCTTGCATCATTTAAAAATAATTTATGGGAGCTACAAAAAATTTAAATTTTTAAATGTAGAAAATATTGGAAAAAATAGTCAAAAATACTTATTTATAATATAGGGTGTAATGAGCTAGAAATACTTACATTGTGAGAGTGCATCTAAAAATCTAAGTTCCTATAAATGTAGAAAATAAATTTAAAAAACTGTTGCCTGTAAAGTCGGTTTTACGGGCGAAGATTTTACGTGACAACGTCTTTTTCTCGGTAGAATATTTATTGATATGAATATTATTAAATTGCACAATAATAATTCCTATTTGAGTGATTTTGTTGAGGATAGGACGATGATAGGAGAAATAGGAAATGAAAGGAAGTGTTTCTGCTGTAATGTGTCTTGCGAAAGTCAAGTCGATGGTTGTTTCTTTTAACGTAGTTGACTTAGAAACGTTTGATACGCAATCAAGATTATACGTATATTTCATGAAATTATGAAACGAGTTGTCAGACTTTACGTTTTCGTATCTCTTAATAAAATAAAATTTTCTCGGCAGTAGATAATAAATAAAAAGGTATAAACGAATGGTTTGACAGAAGAAAGGCCGAACTATGCTTGTTAGCATGCAAACAAAATAACAAAATTTTGTGTTGCTAAGGTAGCGCAGTGCGAGTTTCTATTTGTGCATTGCTTTTTCCGCAGTTGTAATGCAGATTTTCGGCAGATCACTGCTTTTCTATTTGCCTCCGCTTACAATCCCTCAAACGAAACGCAGCGCTTGTAATCAATTACGTTTTCTGCGGAGGTAATGCAGTATTTCGGCAGACCGCAGAGGCTATGCGCCGCTGGGGTTAATCAGTTGCGCTCACTCAAACCTAAAAATAGCCACCGCTGTGAGCAGTGTCGGTTTGGTGCTGAGCGCTAAGCGGTGCGGCTGACGCTGTGCGTTGCTTGTTGCTGCGATTCACAAAAAGTCGCTGGTTCGTTTATAGATAAGAGCAGAGCGCAAACCAAAAATAAAATAGTTATTCAGTTGCGCTCACTCAAAACTAAAAATAGCCACCGCTTTGAGCAGTGCCATTTTGGTGCTGCCAACTTATGCCACTTAATGCCACTTATCGTTACGATTATTTATCGCTAGACTTATCGTTATGGTTATCGTTAGATTTTTTCAATGGTGCCTCCCATACAAACCTAATTTAAGACGTTGTCACGTCAAAAATATAGTTTCTAAATTAGTCAAAAATATTTATTTATAATATAGGGTCAATGAGCTAGAAACATTTAAATGGCGCGAGTAGATCTAAAAATATAATTTCTTTTAAATGTAGAAAAACTTTTAAGAAATAGTTTCTAGATCAGTTCAAAATACTTGCTTATAATATAGGTTCTAATGAGCTAGAAATATTAAAATTGTGAGAGTAGATCTAATAATATAATTTCCTTACAATGTATTACAATGTACAAAAATCTTTTAAAAAAATTGTTTCCAAATCAGTCAGAGTCTATTGACTTGTTTTTATTATAATTTATATGTAAATAAATAGCTAAATAAATTATTTACAAAATAGATTTTTTCCAATTGAACGTTTATTTCACTTTTAAATAAATTTTATAAAAAAATCTCAGTAGTGCTTTATAGCTTGAAATCAGAGATCATTTATAGAACATATATGTAATGTATTTAAGAGTTATATTTTTAACCCATGAAGACCCCCGTCAAGACCCTTTAATATAAATCAAATACAGTGGCTACAAATGGATTAAAGGAAAAATTTCTAATAGATCTATTAGACTCTTAATAACTTCAACTGAGGCTCTTCACAACATCAACTGAAATTTGTAGATCTTCTTAAGGCAACAAACTATGCGTTCTAATGAAATAAATATTTTTTACGCAAACATGTACAGTGGCTACAAATCGACTACAACACTAAAAAAGGAAGCTATATAAAAATGGTTCTAATATTGCTTTCGGGCTCTTAGCGACTACAACTGAGGTTCTCCGACCATCATCTGAAATTTGCAGATCCTCTCAAGGCAAAATAGCATGCGTTCTACTGAATTGAATATTCTGTACCCAATCAGGCTACAAGTGGGTTAAAGAAAGCTATATAAAAAATAGTTGTAATTGAGATATAAGGCTCTCAACGACGTCAACTTAGGTTCTTCACATCATCATCTGAAATTTGTAGATATCCTCAAATCATGTATGTACTTCACTTCAGCAAACTGTCCCAAAAGGAACAAAGTGGTTCTGTTTCTATCTGATAGTTCTTAGAGTGACGTCTTCATATAATTCTTTGACCAACTTATTTAAAGCTTATGCTGATGTTTGCGCTCTAATAAAGCTCTCTTCAAATTTCATACGTCATAGGGATTCTACAAACTGTTGAGTTATATTATCCCACTTAGGACTATGATTTTCGTTGAAGATTAAAGTAGTTCCCAATTTTTTATAGCGAAGTATTCTGTACCCAAGCAGGTACATTGGGTTAAAGGAAGCTATATAAAACATAGTTCTAATAGAGCTATGAGGCGCTCAAAGGCTTCAACTGAGTTGCTTCACACCATTATCTAAAATTTGTAGATCCCTCAAGGTATACAAGTATTTTACTCCGACAAGCTGTCCCAAGAGGAACAATGTGGTTCTGTTTCCATTTGCTAGTCCTTAGAGTGACGTTTTCATATTATCCTTTGATCAACGTAATTAAAGCTTATGGTCATATTTGCGCTCTCATGAAGCTCTCTTCAAATCTCATACGTCATAGGGATTCTATCAGGCTGTTGAGTTTACCCCATATGGGACTATGATTTTCGGTGATGACTAACGTAGTTCCCAAGTCACTATGGCGAATTCACAAGGAAGCAGAAAATAGGTTTATTAGCTAGAAATTTTATTTGCAGAAAATCGTTATCTAAATATTATTTTGAATGTGGAAGAATTCCTTCTAGAGAAGTTCATTTTAGGAACGCAGCTAAAGGGTTCCAGGATTCCAGAGCTGCGTAAACTAATTCAGATTAATAATATTGAGAAATTAAAATTCTACCTCTGATAGAATTGCTGTGGAAGAATTCCTTCTAGAGGAGTTCGTTGTAGGAACGCGGATAATATAGTACTCCAGTCTTCCACAGCTGTATTCAAAAATTCGTATAATATTTGCTTTTATTTTGAGAAATTAAAGATTTCCTTTGGAAGAGTACCTTCTAGAAGATTCGGTTATAGGAACGCAGATAACACTCCAGGGTTCCAGTACAAAAATATTCGGATTAATGATTGCTTTAATTTTGAGAAACTAAAATTCTCCTCCGAGAGAATTCTTCTTGAAGAATTCTTTCTAGAGGAGTTCATTGTAGGAATGCAGATAATACTTCAGTGTTCCAGAGCTGTATAAAAAATGCGAATTAATGTTTGCTTGAAATTTGAGAAATTAAAATTATTCGTATTAAAGGATTCCTCTGGAAGAATTCCTTCTAGAACAGTTTGTTATAGAGACGAATAATAATAATACTCCAGTGTTCCAGAGCCGGATTAAAAAAAATCGTATTAAAGATTACTTTAATTTTGAGTAAAAATAAAACTCCTCCTTTGGAAGAATTCCTTCTACAGAAGTTTGTTATAGGTCGGAACGAAGATAATACTTCAGTGTTCCAGAGCTGTATAAAAAATTGCGGATTAATGTTTGCTTTAAATTGAGAATTTGAAATTATTCCTCTGTAATTTTTCCTCTGAAAGAGGAGTTCGTTGTAGGAACGCAGATAATACTCCAGTGTTCCAGCGCTGTTTAAAAACAACTCCGATTAATGTTTGCTTTAATTTTCAGAAATATGAAAGTTTGAAAATAAATAATAATGTATTCATGAGTTCAAGTAAAAATTCTTCTTATTTCTTCAACTTTTTTAAGTGATTTTGTAGAGCCCATCCTAATTATTCCCCTTGTTCCATTGTGGATCATAGAGCCATAGCAAGACCATTTTCAAAAACAATTCTAGCACGTTTAAAGCCCATTGAGCTTAGGTTTACTCATTTCCAGACAAAGTAGCACGACGGCATAACCTCTCTAGTAATATAGTAATTACAGCCTTGCTGATAAAGCCGTTTTTCAATTTCCTAGAAATCTATATTTCACTTATATAAAATAAATTGCAAAATATTTTTAGTAGAGCGAGAAAAAATGAAATACGAACACGAAACAATTTGTGTATTACGTGTCTAAAATTATTCTTTGTTGTTCAGAGTAAGCGCTATATACAAAAAATACCTACCAGATACTATATACTCTATATAAGTATTATTGCTCTATATAAATGTGAGTACGTTTAGGAACGTATGCACTTAATATAAGCGCCAATGTCTGCTGTTATTTTCAGTTTTTAATTTAATTTAAAAATTTCTGTTTTTTTTTCCCCTTTTTTTGTGCAAGGCATGCAATTATTTTATATTATATAGTATATTTTTTTTATTTTTTTAGTCATATCATTATTATTATTGCTGCTGTTTTGTAATTGTGTACAAACTGTGAAATACAATATGACAAAGATAAAAACAAAAACAATAGATACAGCCCGTGTTGTTGTTGTCGTGGCTGACTCGATGCGATAACTCAAAAATTGTATAAGTAAATTAGAAAATTCCAAAATAATTTCACACTTGAGTGGCACGGAAGAGTCGAAGCGCTGTTGCCGAACTTCACACGTTGGTTGACAAAACAGACAAAGGTGCCAAAGAACCAAAATGGGTGGAGAGTTGACAATGATGATGATGATGCCCGGACAAGTCAAGTCAAAAAAGCACACCACAAAGACACACAGATACTCACACACATACACACACGCATACTATGGGCAACAAAGAAAGCCAAAGCCAAGAAATCGATTATTATTCCAAGAGCCAGCTCACGCATTTATGCCCATGTGTGCGTACGTGCGACAACAAAGACAAGACTCAGATACAAGGGTTCTATCTCATAGATACTTGCTTACTTTGGGGGGATTTTTTGTATTTCTTTGTCTACCTGTAACTCAGCATTGATTGAAGAATCATGTTGGTTCCACAGCTCTCACAGCAGCAGCAGCTCGTTTTATGGATTATGTCGCCTTGATGACGTTTTCAACTTGTTGTTGGTTATGGGAGAACCGGTTTTTCCACTACCAATAACCACATTAACTATACGCATGGCATATCATTAAGTTGGCCAAAGGATTGACACTACACACACACAGACACACACAAGCAGTGTTGAGAGCATTGATCAGGTGGCTGGCTCGTCAGTGTTGGCTAACAACAACAGACTTACAAAGTAACTGGACTGAACGCAATTAAACAAGTTACTAATGGATACATAAAGTATCTTTTGCCATAATACCATAGCTGCTGGTTAGCATCGTATACAAGAACGTTGAGAAGTGGACATTTATGGAGGTTTGTTCGAAACTAAAGTTTCTATGGATACATAAATCTATGTATCTATTGCCAAGAAAGATTTCTATAGCTGCTAATAAATGCTTTTTGGGCAGATAAAATTTCATTGCAGCAAACTGTAATTTATTTATGAAGTTTAAGTATTTTATAGCCTAGGCGGATAACAAAGTATCTGAACTGAGCGTAATTAGAGAAGATACAGATACTGATGTTTGTAACTGATGCCTTTATGGACATGTAAAGTATTGCAAACAATCTTATATGAACTATCTTTCAATCTTCGAAATTTTATTCAAAGGATGCACTGTGGCTGCATTCAGCAAAGTATCTGAACTGAACTTAATTAAACTAGTTACAGCTGGGTACGTAAAGTATCTTTTGCCATAGCTCTATAGCTACTGAAAGTGCTGCTTATCAACAAATCTTAGATGCTATTTCACTGGAATTACTGAAAAATTTCTCAACTTTGAAATGAATTCAAGATAAATGAAAAAATTAAGCTTAACATTTTTTTTGACTGATTGGTCCTATTGGAGCTATATGATATAGTCAACCGATTTGGATTAAATTTAGTACAGTACTAAGGAACTATAAAGAACTCACGAATATCAAATTTGGTTCCAATATCTCAATAAACAAACGAAACACAACAAATTTAGTTAAAAAATCGATTTTTTGGAAGATCGGCCCTATGGGAGCTATATGATATAGTCAACCGATTTTGTTTAAATTTGGCACATTGCTTAAGTGCTTTAAAAAATTTCCAAACGCCAAATCTAGTTACGATATCTTTATTAAAAAACAAAATACAGCGAATTTTGATTTAAAAAAGTTATTTTGGCCGATCGGTCCTATGGGAGCTATATGATATAGTTAACCGATTTTGATGAAATTTGGTACAGTACTTGGGAACCATACAAAATTTCGAATACCAAATTTGGTTATGATATCTTCATAAACAAACGAATTATCCATCTAAAACCTTTTTTTTTTGTCGAGGTCGTCTCTAAAACCCCCATGGGAGCTATATAATTTATCCCCGATATCAAAAAAATAAAATAAACTTGTCTCCTATGGAATAATATGGGATCTAAAGTGAAAGTTTGGTAACTCTAGCTCTTACCATCTCTGAGATCTAGGCGTTCAAACGGACGGACGGACAGACGGACGGACAGACGGACATGGGTATATCGACTTCTCTGACTCCGACGTCTCCTTCTATATGTTACATACATTTTCGGCTTGCACGAACTTTATATACCCTTGGTACCATACGGTACAGGGTATAATGAGAAAAGTTTTTGCTAATCTAACAACTTACAAATAAACAAGCATTATTTCAATTCACACTGAAAATTAGCAAAGAAAAATTTGGTGAAAACTCACTTTAATTGTTTGTAACGTAACGCCAAGTGGAGTCTTGTTCGAATCTTTAAATCAATTAGGCCGACTGCTAATTTTTTTTAATAAATATATTGCTAGTTAATGCCTTAAAATTTTTTAAAAATTGCTTACAAGTCCTACAAGAGTAACGTCACGCCAAAATGGCAATAGCAGTAAAATTTTCCAAATAAATATAGGCACGCATAAATAATGTTAATATATTTTATTTGAAATCACTTAAATGTAAATTAAACCACAAATTTTATATATTTTATTTACTTTTATTTATTTTAAAATTTTTGCTTGTAATTAACATTAAAAACTTTTTAAAAAATAGGTATTTTCAAGGTGAATTATCAATAAATTCCTCTTTTACCTCAACTTCCGAATACTGACAATTATTATTTTGAGAAACAGACGGCTTTTCTTCGGTAGTTCCAGGAAAAGCATGATTATAGACTATGCTCTGTATATGCATTCTACATTCCATTTTTTTTTTCATATCCATGGTCTTCATATAAGATAGTAAACTATAAAAGAAAGCTGCGTCATCATCTTGTTTATTTTCAAGCAAATTGAATTTTTTCGGCTCTTCAGTTCTACGCTTTTTTATCCCTGGCTTGTCAGTCTGAGAAGAGGCATCATCTTCGTCTTCATCCTCAGGCTCAATCTCTGCTGTATTAGAATCATCTATGGTAAAAGTCATCAAATTTCTGGTATATTTGCGCTGTGGTATTTGGGTTCGTAGAAAAAGCATAGATCTAAAGTGTGGCCAAGTAATCTTGCTAAAATCCTCTCTCAAATCTTCTGCATTTATAGTAATTTTTTTGCATTCATTACGAAAATGATCTCGCAAACTTTTCCATTTCCTTTTAAGATGTTCCTCTTAAAATAAAAAGGTATTAAGGTCATGCTCTTAACAACTTTATTTTCAAACTTACTGGATACATTCATTGCCTTTTCCACTTCATCCCAATTTTTTTCCACCATCGTACGATTATAATGCAATACTTCCTTCGGATCCCAGAGTATACGACGATCGTAAATTTGCCGTATTAATTCAGAAACAATTATTTCCACTCTTTCCATGGTAAATTTTAAAGCAAGAAGTGCACGCCACAAAGGTACAGAACACACTGAATACAAAGCAGGCGAAGCGAAAGAGAGCAAAAAAATCCTAGCTGTAAAACGAAAAGCAAAACAAGCGAGAAGCAAAGCAAAGCAGTTATATCGCTTCGCACTCGCTTTGTTCGTATTTATTGCAACTCGCTTTGAACGCTGTTCGTTTGGGAGAGGATTGCAGCAAGTCAGAGAGCGGCTGCCAGGTGTGGTAACTCGCTTTGGCTCTCATGCCTTTTGAGAGAGAGGGCGGTTTGTAGCGTTGTAGCTGACGCAAAGCTAAGCGCTACAAGCAAAGCGTGTAGCAAATATATCGTAATAAAGTCTGTGAGAGTAGAGAAGAGGTAATGCAGGGTAGTAGGATTATTCTTGGAATACAAAATCAAGTCCGGCAAGCTTACCCGTCTTAGACATCTGACTTTATATATTTTTTTATACTTACATCCCCAATTTAAAACAACTTTTTCAATTAAATTTTGTACATTTTTTATTTGAAATTACTTAAATAAGAATTAAACCACAATTTGTATGTTAATTAACAAATAATTTGTTGGCTTACAAAATTTTTCTTAAAATTAGCATTAAAGTCTTATCAAATTTATTTCAAAAATAAGTATTTTCAAAGTGAATTATCAATCAATTCCTGTTTTACCTCAACTTCCGAATACTGACAATTATTATTTTGAGAAACAGACGGCTTTTGTTCGGTAGTTCCAGGAAAAGCATGATTATAAACTAAGCTCTGTATATGCATTTGGCAATGTAGTTTTCTTTTCATATCCATGGTCTTCATATAGGGTAGTAAACTATAGAAGAAAGCTGCGTCATCATCTTGTTTATTTTCAAGCAATTTGAATTTTTTCGGCTCTTCAGTTCTACGCTTTTTTATCGCTGGCTTGTCAGTCTGAGAAGAGGCATCATCTTCGTCTTCATCCTCAGGCTCAATCTCTGCCAAACTTTCGCTACACGAAGCTACTGTATTAGAATCATCTGTGGTAAAAGCCATAAAATTTTTGATATATTTGCCCTGTGTTGGTATTTGGGTTCGTAGAAAAAGCATAGATCTAAAGTGTGGCCAAATAATCTTGCTAAAATCCTCTCTCGAATCTTCTGCATTTATAGTAATTTTTTTGCATTCATTAGAAAAATGACATCGCAAACTTCTCCATTTCCTTTTAAGATGTTCCTCTTAAAATAAAAAGGTATTTAAGTCATGCTTTTAACAACTTTATTTTCAAACTTACTGGCTACATTCATTGCCTTTTCCAGTTCATCCCAATTTTTTTCAACCGTAAAACGATTATAACGCAATGGTTCATTCAGATGCCAGAGTATACGACGATCGTAAATTTGCCGTATTAATTCAGAAACATTTATTTCCACTCTTTCCATGGTAAGTTTTAAAGCAAGAAGTGCACGCCACAAAGGTACAGAACACACTGAATACAAAGCAGGAGAAGCGAAAGAGAGCAAAAAAATCCTAGCTGTAAAAACGAAAATACAAAACGAGCGAAAAGCAAAGCAGTTATGTTGCTTCGCACTCGCCATGGTATAATAAGTAATTATAATTATAATATATAATTATACCATGGCACTCGCTTTGTTCGTATTTATTGCAACTCGCTTTGAACGCTGTTCGTTTGAGAGAGGACTGCAGCAAGTCAGAGAGCGGCTGCCAGGCGGTAACTCGCTTTGGCTCTCATGCCTTTTGAGAGAGGGCGGCTTGTAGCGTTGTAGCTAACGCAAAGCTAAGCGCTACAAGCAAAGCGTGTAGCAAATATATCGTAATAAAGGCTGTGAGAGTAGAGAAGAGGTAATGCAGGGTAGTAAGATTATTCTTGGAATTCTTTTAAAAATTAAAAGATTTTACATTTGATGGTACAGTCTGTACAAAATCAAGTCGGGCAAGTCCATTTTAAAACAACTTTTTCAATTAAATTTTAAACATTTTTTATTTGAAATTACTTAAATAAAAATTAAACCACAATTTGTATGTTAATTAACAAATAATTTGTTTGATTAAAAAATTTTACTTATAATTAGCATTAAAGTCTTATCAAATTTATTTCAAAAATAAGTATCCTTAAAGTGAATTATCAATCAATTCCTGTTGTACCTCAACTTCCGAGTACTGAACATTATTATTTTGAAAAACCTCAGACTTTCTTTCGGTAGATTCAGGAAAAGCATGCTTATATACCATGCTCAGTATATGCATTCTACAATGCAATTTTTGTTTCATATTCATTGACTTCATATAAGATAGTAAACTATAGAAGAAAGCTTCGTCATCATCTTGTTTATTTTCAAGCAATTCGTATTTTTTCGGCTCTTCTTTAGCTGGAGTTATACAAACAACGCTTGTATCAAGTTTTCGCTTTTTTATCACTGGCTTTTCAGTCTGAGTAGAGGCATCATCTTCCTCTTCATCCTCAAGCTCAATTTCTGCCAAACTTTCGTTATACGAAGCTACTGTATTAGAATCATCGAGCTCTTTATCATTATCTGGCTCAGTTAACATATCTTTCACCGAAAGAGAAGACGGCAAATTTCCAGTATATCCTCTGCGCCTCTTTATTTGGCTTCTTAGAAAAAGCATAGATCTAAAATGTGGCCAATTAATTCTGGTATAATCCTCTCTCGAATCTTCTGGATTTATAGTAATTTTTTTGCATTCATTACGAAATTGATCGCGCAGAGTTTTCCATTTCTTTTTAAGAGGATCCTCTGAAAGTAAGCAGGTATGTAAGTAAGTTGCCAAACAAGAACAATATTTTAGAGTATCATACTTACTGGGTAGATTCATGGCCTTCTCCACATCACTCCAATTTTTTTCCACCACTTCGCGATTACGATAGTTTGTGTCTTTCTGATCCCAAAGCATACGACGCGCGTAAATTTCCAAAATTAAATCCGAAATATTCAGATCCACTGTATGGTATGTATGCATGGTAAATTCTTAACGCAAGTAAAACGAAGTGCACGCCACAAAGTTACAGAAGAGAATGAAAACGAAGCAGGCGAAACGAAATAGCGCAAAATAAAAAAAAATTCTAGCTGTTAAACGAACATACAAAGCAAGCGAGAAGCGAAGCAGTTTTATCGCTTCGCACTCGCCTTATTCATATTAATTGTATCTCGCTTTGAACGCTGTTCGTTTGGGAGCGGATTGCGGCAATTCAGAGAGAGGCTGCCATGCGGGAAGCCGCTTGCCTCTTTCTAACTCGCTTTGGCTCTCATTCGTTTTGAGAGAGAGCGCGGCTTGTAGCGTTGTAGTTGTAGAACAAAATGAGCGCTACAAGCGAAGCATGTAGCAGTAATAGTTCTTGATAAAGGCTGTAAGAAGCGCGAGGTAAAGCTAGGTAGTAAGATTTTTCTTGGAATTCGTTTGCTCTTTTTCGTTCAAGTAGTTCTTTGTGTAGAGCAATATTTCTTTTAGTAAAGATTCAATATTTTAAAATATAATAAAATATGAAATATGAAGATATAAATTGCAATATCTAAAAATCTTTTAAGATCTGGAGTAAGAAAAATTAAATGGTTTTGCATTTGTTGGTACAGTCTGTACGAAATCAAAACGGGCAAGCCTACCAGTCTCAGATGTCTGACTGCATATATTTCTCCATACTTTATACATTATACAAAATCTTTATGCTACCTTCAGATAACCTTAAATTGCCTTAAATCGATTTCTAAACTCATTAGTTGCTCTGGTTCTTTGGCACCTAGCTCTTAGACAAGAATTTAATGACGACCAGCATCAGATCTACTGATAAAATAATTAATTTTGTACTTTGGAAAAGATAAAATATTTTTAAATGTTCGTTGTAAAATATATGAATAAAATATATAAACACCATATATTTTTTTAAACTAGCAGAAAGCATAGAATTTTGTACCTCAAAAAATAAATACGAGTCCGAATACAATCTTATATAACATTTGAGCTGATATGTACCTTCTTGTAAAAATGGGTTAGGTTAGGTTAGGTTACACTAGCCGGCCACAACAGAGTGCAGCCTAGCATAGACCTTTTGGTCCTTAGCTGTGCCAGATAAAAATGGGTTACCTTATTACAGAGATTACTAGAAATTTAGTATATATAGAATTATAGTATAGTAATAATAGACCAAAAACTGATATGATCTGGAATAAATTGCAAAAATAAAAAAAATTTGTCTTGCTGAATGCTTTAAGGGTCATCTAAAAAGTCTAAAACCAAAAAGGTAACTTCCTCTATCACAGGTATCTTTTACTAGAGTTTTCGTAGATCTAAAACTATAGTGCAGTAAAAAACCAAAAGGTCCGCTTACGAACACGAATAATCTTTGAGAGGATATATATGCACCTTCTTGTAAAAAGGTGTTACTTTATTGCAGAGGTCTTTTGCTAGAGATTTAGTAGATAGAGCAAACACGGGATTGATCAGGAAAAACTTGCACACTGAAATATCTCTAGTTTCCGTTTTTAAGCATCATCCAAAAAGGTAACCTCGTCCTCTCGTAGGGTTTAGGTTTGACATATGTTTCAGCCCATTTATCACGAATTTTAATAGTCGCCTACCAAAACTTCAAAGTCAACAAATATTCTAAATTGAATTTCGAGTTTTAGTCGTATTGGAAGGTATAATCACAAGTTATTATTTTGGACGGTACACGGCGCTAAATTTACTAAAAAGCTATATTTCGTAATTTTAACCTCTTGCTAAATCTTGCTAAAGTTTCAAGGCAACAAATATTCTTATTTGAATTTCTAGGATTATTTGTAATGGAAGGTATGACCAGAAGTGCTAATTTTGGGCGGTACAGAGCGTTAAAGTACTAAAAAGCTATATTTCGTAATTTAGACCTCTTGCTTGAATTCTACTGCCCATTTATCTCGAATTGTAAAAGTCGTATCCAAAAACTTCCCAGGCAATAAATATTTTTAATTAAATTTCAACTTTTATTTGTATGGGAAGGTACGACCAGAAATTCATAATTTGGGCGGTACAGAGCGCTTAAGTTTCTAAAAAAACTATATTTCATAATTTTGACCTCTTGCTAGAGTTGTAATACCCATTTATCTCGAATTCTATAAGTCGTACATAAAAACTTTCAAGGCAACAAATATTCTGAACTGAATTTTGAGTTTTATTTGTAATGGTAGTTATGACAAGAAGTTCATATTTTGGGTGGTACAGGGCGATAAAGATACTCAAAAGCTGCAATTCGTAGTATTGATCTCTTGCTAGAGTTCTATTACCCATTTGTCTCGAATCCTATATGTCGTACACAAAAACTTCCAAGGCAAAAAATATTCTAAATTGAATTTCAAGTTTTATTTGTAATGGAAGGTAGTCCTGAAGTTTTTACTTTAAGCGGTACAGGGCGCTAAACTTACTAAAAGGCTATATTTCGTAATTTTGACTTGCTAGAATTCTACTACCCATTTATCTTGAATTCTTTAAGTCGTACACAAAAACTTTCAAGGCAACAAATATTCAAAATTTAATTTCAAGTTTTATTTGTACTGAAAGGTATGACCAGAAGTTTATATTTTGGGTAGTACAAGGCGCTAAAGTTACTAAAAAGCTGTATTTTGTAATTTTGACTTCTCTGTGGAGATCTTCTTTTTAAAGCACAAGTTTTTAAGGAATTTCTTCTAGCATCATAGTTTCTTTAAAAGAGAACACCATACAGTCCTTCTTTTCCAGAGACCTACCATTCTGTTAAGATAGTTTCGGGAAACGAATTGATGCGATAAAAGTTCTTGCGGCTTGAATCATGTTTGTAGTTTCAGTTCAGCTAGTTCCTGGGTGTCCAATCATAAGAGACGTCTTTCTAGAGATCAAGTTTTTAAAGAACATGTCTTCTTGCAGATTCAGTTTCTAAAGAACAAATTTTAAAGCATCTCTTGTACGGTCATAGCTACTTAAAGATAAAGATTAAATAAAGATTAAGTTTCTGGAGAATGTTTTTTCCATTAGCCTACGATCACGTTAAGATAGATTCTGGAAACGAATCTATGCGCATAAAAAACTCACGTAAACATATTTTTTGAGTTGTGATTAAAGTTTTTGTCCAAACACAAGAGACGTCCTGCCAGAGCTCAAGTTCTTAAAGAACAAGCATTCTTAGAGATTTAGTTTCTTAAGAACATGCTTTTGAGCTGCTGAAACGTTTCAATATTTTTCAAAAATCTTAGTATAAAAGGTGTTTTGTTGACTCGGTGGCTTAGTTCTGTATAGACCAGCTCAACCAACGCTATGTTCTGCCAGTTCCTAATACTTCTCCAAAAATTTCGAAGTCTCAACTCTCATCATGCTCAAGCTATATCTCCAGACGTTCGCATTCTTAGCGTCATAGCTACTAAGAGATAATATTCTGAAGACCTGCTTTTCCAAGATATTTTTGGGAAACGAAACTGTATGCAAAAAAATCGCACATAAGGTTTTTTTTTGTTTTTACGGAAAGAAACAAATTTTGGAACTTTGATTAAACTGGAGAGTTTATATAGTTTAATTTTTAATATTGTTTTTTGGTAATCTGCAATTTAAAGAAACATTTTCATTGTAAGATTTCCCGAAAACTAACAATTCTTTTTACTGTTGTATCTACTTAAAAATTCGATTTTCCAAAATTAACATAATTTTTTCTTTTGTTAACTGAAATTTTAAGCTAAATTTTGCTTGATTTTGAAGATTTTTATAAAACCTACAATTCTGTCATAAAAGATTTATGTTATAATAGCTGTTTTTCTTTTATACTAGGGGACTCCTCCCCCTGCAGCTAAATTTTGCTTGATTTTGAAGATTTCTAGAAAACCTACAATTCTGTCATAAAAGATTTATTTAGCGGTGCTCTTTTAAATTAGGGGACTACACCCCCTGAAGGGTTTGGAAAACAATTCACTTATACCGCCCTTATTTAGCTAATGTTCATAAATGTTGTTCCTGTTTTGATAGTTTCGGGATACGAATTTATTTGCATAAAAATCTCGCGAAAACATTTTCTTGGAGTAAGTTAGTTTTGAAGCTTTACTGTTGTATCCAATAAAAATAAGTTTTTCCAAAAGTAGCCAATTTCGAATCTTTGTGTATATTAAAAAATGTTGCTTCATCTCAAAGATTTCTCGAAAAACAAACATTTCTGTCATAAAAAATGTATTTAGCTGTTTTTCTTTATATGCTAGGGGACTCCACCCCCTGCAGGCTTTGTAAAACAATTCACTTATACCGCCCTAATGTTCATAAATTATGTTATATCAGCGATAAAAACTACCATTAACAGTTAGGCAAAGTAAATATCATTTAAGGGGTTCCCTGTTTCTGGTACGCATTTGTTTTATTAAACATCTGGTTCAGGCTGGTTTTTTTTTTTTGCCAATTCCCAAGCAAGTTTGGCCAAAAACGAGCTAAAAATCAATTCAACAAATGCATTACGCTACGTTATTTTTTCTTATTTCTAGTACGTTTAATGCATAAATTACCAATATGGTCAGGCCAAGTCATAAAGTGCAAAGTTGGCTCCCGCTAGCGCTACCCTCGCTACCCTCTCTATACATGGTAACTCCCCTACCCGTAGCCATAGCCAGGCCCGTCCATCGTCCGTACGTAATGTTAAAATGCTGGGCTGGCTGCTGGCAGCAGCAAAGCTTGATCAAGCAAATTAAGCGTTGCCGCAATTTCCTTTACAATGTCTGCATGCAATTGGCTACGCACACCACGTACCTACAAAAACAGCTTCAAAAGATACAAAAATACAGATACAGATACACACGCACAAACACATAGATACATATGGCGCGGTCGCTGAGCTACAAATATGTGCGGCAGATTGTGAAATGCGGCAACAGCGCACGCTGCTGAATTTGTGCTTGGCATGTTTGCAATTCGTTCGCATCTAACAGATACTCAGATACTCAACACACAGCCAGCTGTAGTCGTCGTCGTCGTTGCTGCTGCTGCTGCTTGTTTTTCTTGTTTTTTACCATTTTGCACAAACACACAGATACGCGCATATACACATAGATACACACTAAGGCGTTTTATGTATGCTGCTAGCTAGCGCGTTGTTTTTGCTTGTTTTCAATTAGAGTTGAAAAAATATCAGCGGCCGTTGTCGTTGTTGTTGTTGTACTTCGTATCTCTATATTTGTTGTTATTGCTGCTGCTATTTAGTTGCTTGTATCTTGCAGATACACCGCACGTTGTGTAAACAGCAGTTCGCTGCTGCTGCTAACGTCGCGACGTCGCTGCCAGCAACTTTGCTTCATTATTATTTCGTTTACTACTTGCTGGCTAAGTAAACATGGCCAACAACGTAGCTCAGCGCGTCTGAGCCAATTTGAATTTCGACACAAATACTAAGGCAATTTGTGCGCGCTGTTAACGTCAGCGTAGACGTCAACGTTAGCAGCGTCTTTGTGGCTGCTTTTGTAGGTTTTCTTTTTAGCTCTACGTTCGCATATTCTACTTTATTTTTATGCTGGCATTTTTGCGGCACTTGAACGCACACATACACACATAGCAACACATACAATGGCAAACAAAAACACGCACACACAGATACACACAGCTACGCTATGCTTATGTGTGTGTTATCTGTGTGCGTGTCGCTGCCGCTGTTGCCGTCGCTGCTGCTGCCGCTTGCTTTGTCGCTTAATTGCAAATGAGTCATGCGTTGTGCACAACAACACAGCACACAGTTACACACACTCACACAGCTACACTCACACACACATATAACTCAAAGTCCGCTTGCGAGACTAGCCAGCATTATTTAGCTCTCTCCCACTCGCACTCTTTTGCCATATATTTTTGTACTTCAATTGGATTTTTTCTTTATGTCTGCCTGCCGGCAGGAAGCAACTGCTTAATGCCTGGCCCTCCCTGCCACACACCCCTTGACCCCTTGAGGCTTATAATATAAATAAATAAATAGCATAGAAGAGAGTTTAAGAAAGAGAAACTGGCGACTGCTTTTAGCCAGATTAGGAGACAGCGCAAAAACCTAAGCAATAAGCAGCTATTGGTAGAAGCCCAGCAAAAGTTTTACCAGCCCAAAAAAAAAAGAAGAGATCAAAGGCAGCAGGCCAAAAGGGCCAAAAGTTCTAAAAGGGGCCACAAAGAAGAACTTTGGAAAACGGCTTAAGCTGAGATTTTAGAAAATTGCAGAGATTACTCAAGGCGCTCGCTCAGATTTAAGTGTTGGAAAAGAGCTATAAGAAATTGCTTATAATAAACAAAACTAGTTTATGGCTTTTGGGTTAAAGTTAGGCGCTTAGGTTGACAAGCCAAACAAAAAAAAACAAAAAAAAAATTAGAAAAGATAAACAAAATTCATCATCTCAAGGTATTGCTTAGGTTTTGGGCCAAAGCTGTTAATTTTAGATTTTTTTTTGGTTTATGACCTAATATTTGGTAAGGCAAAAATTCAACCACTCACTTATTATATTTTTGCTTATATAGCTGATCTATCGATTTTGAATTTTAAAACAGTTTTCCAGAACTTCGAAATTCTTTCTAAATGCCATAATAAATTTTGGTTAAATCGTTTTCAAGAGTTTTTCAAAGAATTCGAGAGTAAATCCATCTAGATGTTTATAGTCAATAGTTGATTTTTTTTTAAATCAAAATAGATTTCAGTTTTTGCGTTTTCAAGAGCTTTCCAAAGAATTCCGGAATAAACCAATCTAGATACTTTAGATTTTTTTTTGTTTTTAATGAAAAAAATGGCGTACGTAAAGTCGGGCGCGGACGACTTTAGGATACCCTGTACCACTAGCTTGCAATAAAGTCCGGTTCCTTCACAAAAAACCAAAAACAGAAGAATTTTTAAGCAAACAATTTTTTTTTGACCAATCGTTACTATGGGAGCTATATGATATAGTCAACCGATTTCAATAAAATTTGACACAGTGCTTAAATACCTTAAAAAAGATCTGAATGCCGAATTTAGTTCAAATATCTTTACAAACAAACGAATCACAACAAATTTTGTATAAGAAACGTTTTTTTGGACCGATTGGTCCTATGGGAGCTATATGATATAGTTAACCGATATGGATTAAATTTAGTACAGTGCTAAGGAACTATAAAATACTCACGAAAGTCAAATTTGGTCCCAATATCATAACAAACAAACGAAACACAACAAATTTTGTTAAAAAATCGATTTTTTGGTAGATCGGACCTATGGGAGCTATATGATATAGTCAACCGATTTTGTTCAAATTTGGCACATTGCTTAATTGGTCTAAAAAATTTCCAAACGCCAAATCTGGTTACGATATCTTTATTAAAAAACGAAATATAGCGAATTTTTCTTTAAAAAAGTTATTTTGGCCGATCGGTCCTATGGGAGCTATATGATATAGTCAACCGATTTCGATCAAATTTGGTACAGTGATTGGGAATTATAAAAACTTTCGAATACCAAATTTGGTTACGATATCTTCATAAACAAACGAATTATTCATCTAAAACTTTTTTTTTTTGTCGAGGTCGTCTCAAACACCCACATGGGAGCTATATAATTTATCCCCGATATCAAAAAAATAAAATAAACTTGTCTTCTATGGAATAATATGGGATCTAATGTGAAAGTTTGGTAACTCTAGCTCTTACCATCTCTGAGATCTAGGCGTTCAAACGGACGGACGGACATGGGTATATCGACTTCTCTATTCACCCTGATCATATTTTAGGTAACTTTGGGGTTTTTCTGAAAAAAATAAATTCTTTCATCCGATATATCTATGATAAAATTGGAACTTAGTACCAAAAGCTTTGGGGTTTGCGTAAAAAAGAAATTCTACAGGAAACCCTATGTAAGTATTTCCAAAATTTTTGAGCTATAGCTCCAGAATTAAATATTTGTCAGTACCAATACTGTATACTACTCTGGCTCCAATCCAACGGCAATATCCGAAATATCTTCTAAAAAAAAAATTGGATTTTGAAACTAGGGAGTTCAAGAGATGTCAGTATGAAACCCAGCGTAAACCCTTTACAATTTTTTTGAGCACAATTATGTGTTATTAAAAAATATTATTTCAAAAATCCCAATGTAACTTCTTCAACCTTTTTGAGCTACAGCTTAAGAATCAAAATTTTAGCAGTACCAATAATTCATACTAACCTGACTCCAATCCAACAGGTATATCCTAAATATCTTTGAACAAATCGAAATTTGAAACTTGGGGCTTCAAAACATCTCTTATGAAACCCTTTATGAAGTTTTGTGAGCACAATTAAATGTGATAGTAAAAAGTTTATTGTAAAAATTATGGCAAGTCTATTTTCTTACGAGTATCATTCCAAAATCCATCTATCCGAAATATCTCTGAAAAAGAAACATTTTTGAACTTTTTAAGATACTATATATATCATCTTTTACTTCAAAATAAGTGACTTTAGCTCGCTTTGAAATTGTATCATCTTTTTTAGCGTTAAAAAAAGCTGCTTTATTTATATTTCAACTCAAATTGGATCATCTTTTTTAGTGGTAAAGAGCGCTAAATCAAAATAAATTATTATCGAAATCTATTTAACAAAATTATAATTTTCATGTTCTGCTAACAAAATAACTTGTCCTTTATCGAAATCTTCACATCAAAGATACCTATAGTTCTTCGTCACTTAGTCTTTTCTAATTGCAGCAGTTCCTTTCGAAGAATCCCATCTAGAAATCTCTCGTGTAAATACCTTTTTTTAGCTTGAGTTTTCATAAGTATCCCAGCTTTTGAGCTGCAGTTAAGTTTTTACTCTGCAGACCTATTTCAAAAGACTTTAAACTATACAAAAACTTCCTTAAGATATTGCAACAAACTTTTTTACAGCATTAAATCATAAAAATAAATTTGTTGTGTTTTGAAACATTAAAAAAAGAGCCCTCAAGTCTGCTACTTTTTTATCTACTCCCAGCTCAACTTGACTAGGAAAAAGATATATCATAAAATTTTAGGGCGTTGTTAAATGGTCTCTTTTTATGTCTTTTGCTTTTGTTAGGAAAATTTTTTATATTTAAATACAAATTTCAGAGTCTTAGATTACTAATAACTATACAAGTTTACATTTTAAACAAAAAATACTGCGCAGTTTTTATAAAACTCTCATAAAAGTATGCCCTTAAAATAAAATATGTTACAAAATGTGATTCAACTAATGTGGTACTTTGTTTTTATAAGTCCCCTGATGCTAAAAGCATGTGATATGGGTGTTCCCAAATGCCTTTTTTGCGCATGACTTTTATAGAATATTTAAATGAGTTTGATAATTTTTTTAATGCAGCATTCTTGATTCTAAATATTTCCGCATAATGAGTACTTATCACATTTATGGGTTTACCAATAAATTTAAGAGGGCTTTACCATGGGTTTCAACGAAAAAATAATCATCGTTCTTACGCTTTTGGGTTAAATTTTCAGGTCTAAGATATTCGTGCGGTTTGAAATTCGGTTGAAAAATATATTTTGGTACTGCTTTATATTGCTATTGAACTAAGGTTTTGGTAACAAGGTAAATAAATCAATAGTTCTAAAAAAAATTATGTATTAATGAAAACATTAAAAAAATTTGTATATTTTAAAATAAATCTTTCAGGATTCAGAATCTTTCAGCTCTATCAAAAATATTATTTTCGAATGTAAATATCTCTTGCTCTTACCTACAATTCTTTTTATCTGGCAGACTTAGGAACAGCTGGTGGATTGAAATCTGAGTTAAAAACCAATACAACAATGTATATTTAAAAAAAAGAATCTTATCTAGGTTCTTTGCGCCAACAAAGACAGATGGAGTAAAATATGAATACATTAGCACAGAGCTACAGATCGAAAATCTTTGAAAAAAAGGGGTTTTACCCTCTTTTTTATTCATAGGAGATTGTTTTTAAAGGTATTTTAGAGGTATTTCGAATAGATTGATTTTAAAATAATACTTTTTAAATTTTTTGCTAACGCATTTTAATGTGCTCAAAAGCTTTTAATGAGAGGAGATCTCGTGAAGTCCCTAGTTTTAAATATCCTTTTTTTCAAACATATTTCGAATAGCTCGATTTTGGAATGGTCCTTATGCGAATATTTTGATACAGTACAAGTTACTCTGTTAGTAGAATGTCTTGAACATAATATTTTGTTTAAATAGATTTCGATGATAATTTTATTTGATACCATTTATCGTTATCTAAAATTGCATTGAAATTAAGCTGAATTGTTGAGCACTGAAAAGATGATAAAATCGGAGTTTTAATAGAAATAAAGCTTTTATTTTATTTATATAATTATAAAGTAGAATTTAATTCTAAGCTATAAAACGTTTGTACCCAGAACAACGTAGGTCTTCAGACTGTTTTGAAGTTAAAGATGATTATAGTTTCTTAAAACTTTTACAAAAATTAAAAAAAGGTTAGTTACATCGTCTTTTTTCTATTTGTCTTACATCTTTATTACCTCATAATTTTCTTTATAATCTAAAACATCATCTTTTGCATCATCTTTAAGATTTTATCTTAATTTGTACTCTGTTCTGAGAGCTGAGATTAATCTTTTAGAAAGTTTGACTTGAGGAAGCTTGAGGAAGATAGTGACAGAAAAGGTGCTTCTTCGTCTCCAGGATAGAATAAGATTATAGGATTTTGAGATGCGTCATTGAAGAATCTAAAGATCACAATATTTTATATATTTGAAGCTTAGAGTTAATGCACGTGTTAGTTAGCTGAGGAACGTCTTTTTTGAGAGATCCTCTAAATGTGGTATAGTTCCGAAAAATCATTTCGGAATTTGTTTTGAGAGCTGAGATTAGTCATTTAGAAAGTAGATCTCCAGGATAAGATTTAAGGATTTTAACATGCATCTCTCCTGGTTTCCTATGCTTTAAAAGATTTTGAGGATCACAATTAGTTCAATCACAGTTCGTTATGGAGCTTAATTTAGAATAGCAAAAAAAAAAAAATGGTAAAGCTGTTTTATTTGCAATCGAGAATAAAGTCAATGACCTCATGTTCTAACACTAAGGTGTCATGATGAACAGGCGCCCAACGAAGGGCGCAAATTACTGAGCCAAACAAGTGTTTTGGTAAGCAAGTATAAAACTGGAAGATATATAGATATATAGTCAAAACTGCTCAAATGGGCTTACAGTTAAAGTCAGTTGCTCAAAAAGATGATCGAATGATGAATTTTAACAGACTCATGGGCCATTCCAGCATATGGATGGATAGCTGAGGTGAGATATTTGGCGAACTGACGCATGATTCTTGAGTTAAAATTTGATACAAAAATATTTCTGACACATTAGTCAAATAAACAATTCTTTTTCTTGAAATAAGCAAAAAATAAAAACTGAAATTTTTGTTTTGTGATGCTTAAATAGTGCGGCGTGAAATTGTCTATTTTCTACTTTAACTAAACGGGCTATACTTTGAAAACTATACCAAATTTTTTTCAGAATAAAAATAGATTTTCAATATTTACAAATTCCAAAAGTGTTATTTAAATACCGCATAAGCGAAAACTATATGAGAATTTTAGGAAAAACTATAGCATGAACTAAGTTTATTTCTTTAGTTAAGCTGCCTTGATTCCCCATCAAATTTCTCTCTATGTATCTCTCCGCTGATTTGAAGACATGCGGGCCACCAAACTGTAAATCTTATTAGTTGTATTGTAGTAAAAAAAATTTTCTAGTGGGGGAGTCACGCCCTCAACTAATCAAAAACAATTAGCAATAAGGCGCGAAACAGACCATAGAAAAAGTTACTCCAGCCTATAGGCCCATGCCATGTCATCATTGTGCTATATGGTAAATGGTATATAATATATTTAGTACTTATATATAGTGACTGGCACGTGATGAGACTGTATAATTTAAATACAGTCGATATAGAGAAATTATGGCGCGGCGTTAAAAATTTGTCATAAAATATACACAAAATGTTAATTGTAAAAATTGTTTATAATAATTGCGGGATTTTATTATAATTTTTTTTTTTGTAGAGCTATATGTAGAAAGAAATAACTGCTGACGGTTTACCCAGGCTATATAGTATATAAAAGTCTACAGGGTATATAATTACTTGCTATGATTTATATCAAAAGTAGCGGGGGGTGTTCAAGGGCTGAAATACCAAAGAAAAAAAAAACAACAAATCAAAGCAATTTATAGAATAATTACAGAAATTATTGTCAATTACTGGAAATTTCAATGGGAGGTTCGGAGAGAGACGCAGAGCGCGGCATATGGTGCGGGTGTTGACTGAGGAGGGTCCAAACGGGGCGTATGCGTGTTATTATTATTATTGCACTTTGTAGCCGTACAGTAAATATGAGTAATATATAGAAGAAAAAATGTATATATATATATTGTTTAAATATATAAATGCGAGGCGTGTTTTGTAAAATTTACGTAACAATTTTTTTTTTGCAATGCACTTGTCAGCTGTTTTGCACGGTTTAAACAATTTTTAATTATTATTTTTAATTGCCATGCTAATTGCAAAACAACAAAAAAAAAAAAAACAGAATACAACAAAATAAATTTTGAAATATTATAAACGAAAGCTGTTAAGTTTAAAACAAAAATGCATTGAAACATGCAAATTGCATGCACGAAATATGATAAAAGCACATACGAAGGTACATATGGATGGCATATGGATGACATAAGGGCACGAATTTTGAATTTCCAACAAAATCTTGCCAAGATAAAGCTATAAAAATCAAAAAGAAATATACGCTATATAAAATATTGTTATAAAAATAATTTTTTAGAGAACTGTAGGACAGAATGGGTTTTTTTGAAGATGGGAACAATGTTGGAGCTCTTTGGAATAATGTCTGAATTTGAGAGTTACTGGAGAGAAATCCATTTGACGAGTACTTTCTTAGTTAATGAAACCATTACCAAAGGTTTTATAGCATAAGCAGCTGCTTTTTAGAGCTGTTAAAATATTTTTAGATGACGTTATGATGAAGATGATGCTTTTCTGATAGAGATGACGATGAGATGATATATAAAGATTTATTCTACAATGTGTGAGCTCTCTAGAATATCATTATTCTAAGTTATCATAATGAAACCATTACCAAAGCTATTATTGGATGACCAGCTTCTTTTTAGAGCTGTAAAAATATTTTAAGATGACAATGCGATGAAGATGATACTTTACTGATAGAGATGACGATGAGATGATATATAAAGATTCATTCTGGAATAACGTTTGAAGAAAAAAAGTGAACGATTTGGGAGAGCTTTTTAGAATGTCAGCTGTTGCATTATGTTATTATGTATAATAATGGCGTTACTAAGTGAAACTGACCATTTTCTTAAAATATATTGACGATGCGATGAAGATGATGCTTTTCTGGTAGAGATAACGGTGAGATGATATAAAAAGATTTATTTTGGAATACCGATTCACGAAAAAATAAGTGAACAATGTGTAAGCTCCTTGGAATAATGACAGATTGTAAGAGTTTCTATAGCGAACCCTACATGCCTAGTTAATTAAACCATTACCAAAGGTTTTATAGCATAAGCAGCTCCTTTTTACTTTATTACGATGAAGATGGTGATAGAGATGATGCTTTATTGATAAAGGTGACGATAAGATGATATAAAAATATTTATTCTTGAATGACGTTTGACGAAAAAAGAAGTGCAAAAAATATGTGAGCTCTTTAGAAAAAAGACTGCTTATCAGAGTTATTATCAGTTACTAAATGGGACAATACATCTTATTATAGTCAGTAAGACTGTTTAGTTTTATAAGATCTATTTTGCCATCTAAAAAATGAAAGATCGTTTCAGATGATGTTGAAATTTTAAAGATAAAGGAAGAGATGATGCTTTTCTGATAGAGATGACTATGAAATTTTAAAGATAAAAGAAGAGATGATGCTTTTCTGATAGAGATGACGATCAGATGATACATAAAGACTTATTCTGAAATAAATCTGAGCTCTTTAGAATAGCGCAGTTGTAATAGTAATTGTTTTACTAAATGGAACATACCATTTTATGAAAAACATTTTATGATGAAACGATTTCTAAAGTTTTTATATTATAATCATCTATATTAAGGCTGTTAAGGTGTATAAGAATGATTTCCATTTAAGAAAATTAAAGATCGTTTCAGATGACGATGAAATATCAAAGATTATGAAGGAGATGACGACTGCTTGTCTGAGTTATTATTGTCGTTTACTAAATGAAACAGTGCATCTTACGTTAACAAAGCGATTTATATTATAATCGGTGTATAAGAATGTTTTTCCATCTAAAAAAGGAAAAATCGTTTCAGATGACGATGAAATTTTAAAGATGATGGAAGAGATGATGCTTTCTTAATAGAGATTGCCATGAGATTGTTTATAAAAATTTATTCTGTAATGACGTATTTCGAAAAAAAAGAAAGGGAACAATATATGAGCTCTTTAGATTATTTACCACTTGTCTATGTAAATGTAAACGTGTTCAAAGAAGTTTTATATTACAATCAGCTATAGTAAGGTTGTTGAGGTGCCTAAGAATGTTTTTCCATCTAAAAAATAGAAGATCGTTTTAGATGACGATGAAATCCCAAAGATAATAAAAGAGAGGACGTTCTGTTGAGTTCTTTGTCTGAGTTATTATCATCAGTTACTAAATGGAACAGAGCATTTTGCGTAAATAAAGCGATTTATATAATAATCAGCTTAATTAAGACTGTTAAGGTGTATAAGATCTCTTTTCGCATCTAAAAAATTGAAGATCTTTCAGATGACGAACAAATTTTAAAGATAATAAAAGAGATGTTGCTTTGCTAAAAGAGATGACGATGAGATTATTTAAAAAGACTTATTCTAGAATGACATTTCACCAAAAAAGTATTGAACAATGTGTGAGCTTTTCAGAATATGTTATCGACTGCGTTGCCAAATGAAATCGTACATCTTAAGTACAAAACGAAACGATTTCTAATGGCTTTATATTATAGTCAAAAATCTTTTTAAATCTATAATATTGCAAATAGTTGCAGATGACGATGAAATCTGAAAGATGATTTCTTTTTTCACTCGAAGCTTATGAAGAGTCTAAAATGTCAAAATTCGGATTTTTATTGCTCTTTAAAATGTTGTAGAGTAAAGAGTATTCCACTATTGAGTCAAGATTGCATTCTCCGATATAAACACAGTCTCCTAGTTGTATTTGAAGTTTTCTTTCGCTTTCGAAGAGTCAGAAATTTCAAAATTCCGATTTTTATTGCTCTTTAAAATTCGATTTCATTTGTTTATTGTTCAGATACTGGTACACCTACGCCTTGAGTTTTATGCGATTTCATTTCCCAATGTTACCACTTTTATAGCACCATGTTTTAAAATATATTTTTTGAGTTCATTACACTCAATGCCTTTTGGGTACACACCCACCCAATATATACCCACACACACACACACCCATGCATATCTAAATTGAATATATTGTGCAAGCCCTTGGGCGAATGCAGTCACGTCTATGACACCATAGTCATAGTCCAAAACTTATTGGCAATAGCACGCAAGCCTTGGCAAAAACTGCCAAATGCCAAAGTATCCAAAAACAAAAAAAAAATCGACTTGGATATTGACTTGGTTATGTCGCTGCGGGTTTGACTGCACTTGTTGGCCAAATTGTGTGCTGGCCAATTTCGTGAGCAGCAGTTCAGCCAATTAATGTCAGGTGGCTCCTCTATAAGCCGTGTCTCATGCTGGGCCCACAACTGGATGGATGATTCATGCAATGGACGCGACTAGACTCGGCGTAGTCCAGCACCAGCTCCAATCCACAACATTCACATCTTCAGAGGGGACTTTGGGAGGAGGTGGAGGCGCTTCATTCAGCCTTTCGCTTTCAAATTGGCAGACAACAAAAATATAATATTAAAAAAAAAAAAAGTTTACTTGGACAGGCCCCAGTTCACACACACACATGAAGCAGCATACAAAGAATTGCAATTGTGAGTGTAAATGTGATTGCAACAAAAACAACAATAATCGCATAAATAGCAAAAGCAACAACAACAAGAACAGCAACAAAACAAGCTGCTTATTATGATAATAAAGTGCTCATACATGCAAAAGATACAATATCTGCAGACATATTTATATGCATATCTAGTATAGGGTATATATAGATATATAAGCATATATATATAGTAGATGTACTTAGCTTTATATATATACATATATGTGTATATGTATGTGTATATACGCGTTGTTTGTGTCGTTGGCTTCCTTGTGGCATTTTCTGAACTTTGTTTGTCTTGTTATTTTTTTAGCTTTGGTACTCTTGAAGTGTGAGTATCTCAACTTTTTGGCAAAGTTTGCTATGTGGCTAAAAGTCATATATAATATTTTCTAAGTTATTGGAAAAGTTTCCGTACGTCTTAAGATAAAATTTTGGAAGCGAAGGGATACTTTGAAGGCCCTATGCTGCACTGGAAGTCAAGGATAGCATAAGAAGAAGAAGATACATTAAAGGCATTAAGGTTACTTCGTAAAGTTGCTAAATATCTAAGCATAAGCGTCGGAATGTAATATCGAAAAAAAAATATATCTAATATACGAGCATTTTGTAACCCCTCTATATAAAAAATTCCTAAATATTTGAGCATTTTAAGCGAATTTTAAGTCTATAAAAAAAGAGAATAAAAATTTTTAAAAGATATAATCAAAAGAGTCAGGCCCTATGCTCCAATTGGAGCATAGTCAAGGATACCAGAAGAAGAATAATCAAAAAGAAAGATCGAAAAATGTTCGGACTATCTGAGCTGAAATGCGGTAAATAAGTCAAAAAAGTTAATTATAGCGTAAGAATCGATAATACTGAATAAGCATATTCAGATCGTTACGAAACTTCGGGGATACATTTCTATTCCGAAGAATTTTCATTTATTTTCAAAAACCATTCATCCATTGAGCTCTCCTGCTCTACTGGAAGTGAAGGATAGCAGAAGAAGACTGATGGATTAAAAATAAATCGTTCTAATAAAACTCTTTTATTAAAAATATGAACTTTGGTTGTATAACCAGAAACACATATTGCAGAAAGATGATTTACGAAAATTTTGGCACGACAATTTTTATATCACCTCATCATTAAGCGGGTGTTTTTTTTTATAACTTTTAAAATTTTGTGGACTTTGCTAAAATATCGTACTAGAATTTTTATCTTAGCTTAACTCAATAACGCAAAAAGTTGAGTTATAAAAATATTGACAAGTTTAAAATTTCATATCATCTTGACGTCATCTTTCTTGAACGTTTATTTTTTTAAAAATTTAAAATTTCATGAGGTGACCTTATAGCAAGATAAACCTTCCTTTTAAGATATGAAGACAAATTCAGAAAGCTCAAATTAGATTCTAACTAAAGTCATCAAGTCTTCATCCGCAGAAAGTTAATCTATAAAAAAATTGGCAAATTCTAAGTTTCATATCATTTTGGCGTCATCTTTTTTGACTTTCATTTTTAAAAAATGAGCTGAACTTAAAAGATAAGATCGTATTGGAATTTGAGCACAAACTCAGAAAGCTCAATTTTGATTCTGTCTAAAGTCCACATGCCTTCATACCAACTTACCCAATAGAAACAGGTGCGGATTCAGGATTTGGTTTTGGGGTGCTCTTTACTTCGAATTTCAACCCATATTTCCAACTTTTGGGGGAATTTGCCACTGTATAGACGGCTACATCCCAAAAATGGTGAAGGATTTTCAGCGGCCAAAAGCTATCAAGAATAAAAGGGAGAAACAAATCATTTCTAGGATTGGTATTCTATTCCTCGTTGTGATTATAGAAACTACCTGCTAAGTTTTTTGAAATTTATGAACACGTCTGCATTATTCTTTTACTACAACGTGAATAAAATTTGGATATCATCGACATTATTTCGAACTGAAAAAAAAAACAAAAATAAATTGAAATGTTTTTCATGACATCGATAATATTTATTATACCAGTTTGTTTTTAAAAATATTCACAAACATATTGCCAAGAGATCTTTGTCTTAAAAATTCCCAAAAGTGTTTTGATGATAACAGCTTAAATATCTAATGGAACTTGTTCCATTTTGACTATAGACTTGGCTGCACCGCTGTAATGTAATAGAAAAAAAAAACAATAAAACTAAATTTAAATGTTTTTATGATATTGATATAATTTTTTATTTAAGTTTGTTTTTAATATATATTCAGAAACTTAATCCCAAAAGTTATTTGGCTTAAAAATTACCAAAAGTAATTTGATTATTTGAAATTTGCCTAATGGAACTAGTTCAATAGCCTCGATAAAAATATCCCATTAAAAGAAATTGAAATGTTTTTTACGACACCGATAGAATTTTTCATACTAGTTTTTTTTTCAAAAATATTCGGAAGCTGAGTTCCAAGTGATGTCTTGTCTTAAAAATTCTCAAAAGTTTTACTTTTTTCTTCGGAAAATTATAGCTCCTCATGCATGTAAAAATATTGATGATAACAGCTTAAAAATGTACCTAAGCATGGAACTAGTTCAAAAATTATAAATTCCACAAGCAAGTAAAAATTTTGATGATAAAAGCTTGAAATTATTCATAAGCATGGAACTAGTTCCAAAATTAAAATTTTTATACTAACAGCATAAAAATATGCCTAAGCTTGAAACTTGGCTCCATTTTCGAAATGGTTCTTTTATTTACTTTTCTTTACTTTCAATTAAATCTATTTTCAAAAATCCTGTTTTTTTGGACACTCCATGCTTCCGCTGCGCTTTTAAGTATCACAAACTAGTTCATTCTAATGACACTTCTTCGAAAAATGAGTAATTCATTGATAATAGAAGCTTTTAAAAAATACTCAAACTTAGAACTAGTTCGATTTTTGGTAAGCTGTCTAAGTCAGCCTTTTTTGCCTCATTCTTCTATTCTTTTATTCTTTTAGTTTCGGAAATTTTTTTTTTCGAAGAAATTGACATCTTTTTAGCGAATATAATTTTGAAAGATTATTTTTTTTTAAGTCGCTGGCGGCTCCATTACGCTTTTTTAACACTAACTGGAGAAAGTCAATGGAATTAAGACAGGACTAGCAGCTACCAAACCGAGATTAAAATGAGTATTAGTTAGCGTCCTGTCCTGTTGGACCAAAGGGCCTCTTAAAGAGAGTAGTTGCAAGAAAACCTGCTAGGTGCGCCAGAATTGGATTAAGAACTGCCTTAAGATACTGACTGGTTTTTTTACACAGTTCCTGAGTGACATAATCATCGTAAATTAGAACAGAGGGACATTTCCCAACTTGCAGACGCACTAGACAGAAAAATAAATCACCTGAAGTTGGAACTCTTGTAGGTTCTGTCCAATTGAGAAAGAATTCTATCCACATATGGTATCCTGGCATTTCTCATTGGCGAACATAGAATCTCGATTAGAACTATCTCAACTAATTAAGTTTTTTTTCGGGAATTCGACTCTCCGACGAACTCTATTGCAAGGAGGTACTTCAATGCATCCCAAGTTTTGCTATGAACTAGTTCCTGTCTTTGTTTTTGCAATATGATTTGTGTCCCTGTGCATTTAGGCAGCTCCTTGGCTCCCCAGGATTGCTTTCTGCGAACTACGAACTAGTTCGTTCTTAGTTTTGACAGCATTAGTTGTCCTCCTGTGCGCAGCTTATGCTTATGGCTCAACTAAATCCTTGGATTGACACTAGCTGGGGGCATCCAAGGTTTGCTTTCTGCGAACTATGAACTAGTTCGTGTCTTTGTTTTTGCAATATGATTTGTCTCCCTGTGCATTTAGGCAGCTTCTTGGCTCCCCAGGATTGCTTTCTGCGAACTACGAATTAGTTCGTTCTTTATATTGACAGCATTAGTTGTCCTCCTGTGCGCAGCTTATGCTTATGGCTCAACTAAATCCTTGGATTGACACTAGCTGGGGTCATCCAAGGTTTGCTTTCTGTGAACTATGAACTTGTTCGTTTCTTTATTTTTGCAATATGACTTGTCTCCCTGTGCTATTAGACAGCTCCTTGGCTCCCAAGGATTGCTTTCTGCGAACTACGAACTAGTTCATTCTTTGTTTTGATAGCATTAGTTGTCCCTCTGTGCGCATCTTATCCTTTGGTACAACTAAATCCTTGGCTTGACACTAGCTGGGGTCATTTTCCATATTGGCGTCGTTTAAATGTACATCTCAGTTTAGGGTATATCCCACTGAGAGAGGTTCTTTTTTTGCTTTGTGCTTGCTGTTTTTTTTACTCATTATTTTTTCTTGCATTTAAATGGCAACGTCATAAGCTGCCTTGTAATGATCATCCAAGTGCGTAAGTGTGTGTGCGTGTGTATCTGTGTGTGCAAATGAGTGTGCTTATCGTGCTGTGGACAAAAGCAATGCATTTACTCAGCGAAGGAGAGGTGGGGAGAGGAGTGTAGGGCGCATTGGACCTTGAGCTTTGACTGTCAGCCAAGCGTTTTGTTTGTGCATGCCATGCTGCAGTGCACACACATAGATACACAAACACACAAGCAGCTTCATATATATGTATGAGTGCAATGTATCCTGGCAACGGAGTTTTTATACCCTAAGCCACAAGTCAGTGTTGCCATGACCAACAACGTCTCATTTTTTTTTTGTTTTTTTGTCTATTGAAATTCCCCAGCGAGTTTACAAAGATGCAACTTTTTCTGTGTAAGAGTGTGCGTGTGTATCTGTGTGAGTTTTAAAGCTTTCGGTGTGTGTGCAACTTAAAGGCTGTAGGCTGCTTTATGCGCTGTTTTATTATGCAGCGCATATAAAACTTGACATTCAAATATGCTGGCTCTTTTTTTATGTCTGGCTAAACATGCACCAACACATACAAACACGACTATGCGCATATATATATACGCTATATATGATTTACATATGTATTTGTCAAGTTTTTCAAAGGCAGCAAAAACATTTTCAACACATGCCAACGGAAATCCGCGCCGACAAATAAAAAAGCAGGAAAAATAATAATGCAAAACGAACGCCGCGACCCAGGCCCAGAGACAGGAGAGACCAGGCCCAGCAGGGCCCAGAGCTCGGATAACCAACGTGGCCAGACTTGACAAGCAGCAGCTGGCGCATTATGCGCGGCATAGATACAAACACACACAGATACACACAGTTACAGTCAGTTCTACATGTATGTGTCATTTGCATTGAATGAATGAATGAAATACTTACGATTTTTGTATTTTTTAGATACAGCCTGTTTTGAGCTGCGTCCCTCCTGGCATAGCGCGCATAACTTCAAATTCAACGACCCTTTGGTGGTTACTGTTGTTGTTTACTAAGCCGTATTCCTAACCTAACCCTTGAATGAAGTTGATTTATGAACGCGCCTACCATTGTTAAAGGAAGCTTCTCCTTTTTATGCAAATCTCTGGCTTCGACTTGCCAGACAAGTTTCTAGTTTTACCATTAAATTGACGTCAAATAGGTTATACAACAAATGATTCATCTGACGTTTTTAACCCTAACAGGCAGTGTTAGATAAGAGCCAATTTTCAGCTACAAACACGTCATCTTAGTTCCGTCGCTCTCTCAAAAGGGTTGCAACCGTGACGAGAGCTGACGTTGTCTGGTTCTAAAATGTATTCGTGCATATCCATAGAAACCCGGAAATTATCATTTGGCGACGTCTAGCTATAAACATCGAAAATAAAATGCATATTGAAAGCTGTTTGTAAATCATGCAAATTTTTTTGAGCTATTGTTTTGGTAGATTAATAACTGTCTAGACTTCTAAGTGTAAATTAAAAACAATAACCAGATGAAAAATAGAGAGAGGACTGACTCTATTGATTTATCTTGACAACTATGATTGATTTTTTGTACAAATTAAGATTCAAATTTGTTACAATTTGCGCAGTTCTAACAATTGTTAGTACTTTATGTAATAAATGAGCATCTTCTGTTATGTAAATGACTTAGAACATCTTTTAAGATAATAATAGTTGATAAGTGGCACAATTTCGGCTTAAAGCTTAGATAATCTTTCATAAAAAAAAAAATTGTTTAGAAAACGTGTAGATAATAATAGGTTAGTAAGACAGCTTTAAATCATCTGAGATCATCTGAGATCAGCATTCTAAAAATAACTGCTTAGAAAAAATAAAAGATAATTATGGGTCCCAATACAATTGCTATTTGGAGTTGATGAATTGGTTTAGATATACATGTTCGAAGAAAAAATGTAAGCTGTTAAAATCATGTTGCAGAATATTAATTATTTAGGGAATTCCCAAAAAATATTATATAACTTTAATAAACAAAAAAGTCCGGCTTACTTGCTTATTGTGATAATTTGCAATATTGTGTTATTTATTTTCTTCAAAAAAATGTAGTTAAAAATTCCACTTTTAGTCACTTTTGATCATCTATTAATTTTACAATTGAATTCTAAGCCATAAGACATTTTCATTTTGGCGTGACGATTATACGATAACCTATACAAAAAAAGACAGCAAAATATTTTTGTGCTTAATAAAAAAAGTATACCATTCCATTTTAGCGTGACGTTACGATTGTACAAAAAAAAAAATATATATATTTTTATGTTTAGTACAAAAATTTACATTAAAAAAAAGGGAGCAATATATTTTTATGCTTAGTAAAAAAAAATAGTCTTTACATTTTGACGTGACGTTATGTTTGTAGGAAAAAATATGATTAATAAAATATTTTTATATTAAATCCAAAATTTACAACAATCTCACATACCGAAGTAAAAGTACAAAAATATGTTTGGCGTTATGTTACAAATAGCCCTACTTTCTTTTTTGTTTTTTAATTTAGACTAAAAAATCTGAAATTTCCGGGAATTGATCAACAATTTTTTTATAAAACTTTCTAGATAATGCAATTTAATTCTGAAAGTTACAAAGGTAAAAACTGATCTGATTGATTTTTAAAATCTTTTGTTTGGCGTGATGTTACTAAAATTTCCATTAATATTTTTTTTTTTATCATTCAACTTAACATACATTTATAAAACATATACAAAAAAGCAGAAAATATTTTTGTGCTTAGTAAAAAAAAATAGCATTTTTATTTTGGCGTGACGTTATGTTTGTATGAAAAGATAAAAAAAAACCCATTTTTATATTTAGTAAAAAAATTGTCAATTCACTCACATACCGTTTAAAAGTTGACAAATAAAACAAAAATACGCTTGGCGTTACGTAACAAAAAGTAGAGTTGGTTTTTAATTTAGATTAAAAAACACGAAATTTTTGGAAATCGTGCAAGGATTTTTGTAGAATATAAAAATATTTTGATTTATTTCTAACATAAGTTATAAAATTAAAATACTCTTTTCATAGTTCTTATAAATCTAAGTGTTTGGCGTGATATTATTAAAATTTCTTTTAATAGTTTTTTTAACCATTCAACTCAACATAAATTTTTAATAAGTTTCATTGATATATTTTAATTTTTGAAGAATGGGTAATAGTTCAATACATATTAAAAAACAATAATTAGAAAATTTTTGTTTTATTATAAACAAAAATAAGTTTTGAATCCGTAGAAAGATTGAACCTCATTTTAAATATAAGATGCATTTTGAAATAATGAAATCCGATCAAAACTTCACCTTTTCGCTTTTTAGACAGATTTAGATTAGATTTCTCAACATGTAAAAACTTTTGCTGTGAGAAGGACTTAAAATATTTTATTCAATAGCTTTTGGATATTTTACTTTAAGCATATTTTTGTTTATCTTAATAGAAGATTTTTTTTTTTATAATCAAAAATTGGTTTTGAATCCTTAAAATAAATAAAAGATTATTTTTGACACTACGAAATCTCATCAAAATGTGCACTATTCGTTTTACAGATTTCTCAACATCTAACCACTTTTCTTTTAAGGAAGAATTTAAAAATTTCATTGAATGACTTTATTTTAATATTCCGGTCGTGTTGAGCCATTCAGAGAAAATTTCCAAAGAGATTTATGATTTTTTATAATCCCTTAACTATTTATATAAAGCGACCTTATTTATTAGGGAACGTATTTTGTGTGCCGAAATTTATTTGTTCGAATGAATATAAGTGTTTTTTCAAGATCTTCATTTCTACCTTCTGTGAAGCTCTTCAAGTAGTAAAACTTTTTTTTAACATGCTTATCTTCGATTCTTCCCTAGAAGCCCAGCTAAATTATAAAAGACTTACCAATAGAAAAGGAATTTGATAATTTCGATGATTGCTGCTCTTAAAGTTTTATATAGATTATTGGTGAGAATCTTCTAGAGATATATATTTTTTTGAAGCATCCACATAATATTTTTTTAATTTTCTTTCGGATAATAAAGAAACAGCTTTTTACCTTTTGTGGATGCTCTGAAGCTCTTTAGAGATATAAGAAATCGTTCTTAATAGTGAAACTATTTTTTATAATGCTTATCTGCGATTCTTTCCTAGAAGTCCAGCTAAGTTATAAAAGATTTACCAATAGGAACGGAATTCCATAATTTCGATGATTGCTGTTTTTAAAGCTTTATATAGACTCTTGGTGAGAATCTTCTATAGATCTATATTCTTTAAGGTATCCCAGTATTATTTAGTTTCCTTAGGAACTGCTGTGGCTCTGATCTTCTTGACTTTGATCTTCTTGATAGATTTATATTCTTAAGAGAATCCCAATATTATTTAGATTCCTTTCTGAGAATAAAGGAACAGCTATTCGTTATTCTTCTTGACTGAATGTCTAAAAAATACTTTTTCTTAAGAATTTTAACAAATTAAGATTAGTATTTTTAAATATATAATATTTAGGACAATCTAAATCGTATCCTAGAGAATCTACCTAATAAGAATTTGTTACATGAAGTTTTAAAACTTCCCCTTTTCTCTTGCTCGAGACTATCTTCCATTTCTCCTCTCTGGCAGTAAATATTTACTTTTCAGCACTATTACTAAAATTGCGCATTTTTCAATACATTTTTATTATTTTCTCTCCTTCACATTGCCCTTGTTTACGTAAATAAATAAAAAATAACGCTTATTTGCAGTTAAATCCAATAACAGCAATAATTATTTATTTTTATGACATTTGCATGCGTTGTACTTAATATTTTCAACTGCAATTTATCGATAACTTGCTGCAATTTATGGCACTTAATAAAGCTACCCAAAAATGTGCATAATAATAATAAGTGTTAAGAGAAATAAAAGCTGCCGCCATTTAATTGCCTCCAATTGCCAAAGTTTATGTTGAGAACGCGTTGCAAATACCAAAAGATACTTAATGTATCCAATAGATAGCTTTAGTTGACTTTCAATCACTTTTAACGAATGTGTTGAAGTGCTTCGTTTAGCTTGACTTATGCGGGCTGTCCAAGCAATAATCTAAAAAAAAAAATATTATATCTATCGGATACAATGGCTTAGCCAGCGGCAGCTGTTGCAGCTTTAAGAGCATTGACGCTGCTGCTGGTGCACATTCTTTCTCACCACGCCACATAGATACACACATAGATACACACATGCACCTACACAGCGGGGCTGCATGCAACACCCACAGCGTCTTAGCGGTGCCAAAGCGTTGGCTTTGGATCTGGCTCTGGATACGCCTTACGAACTAAAAACACTACGGATACACTTCCTGGAGGAGTTTAGTAGAATTGGGCAAGAAGTTTGTATTCTTCAAAAGAGTGACTTGAAACTTTGGGATGATCCTCATAGCTCGAAGGTTCGAGGCTATTTGATTTTGTCCCTTAGATTTTGATACGGACTTGATTTTTAATGACAGTTTTAATTCTGAAGGCTTGTTGGGAGCAGCCCAAATATTGAAGATGAAATACATGTAAAAATTTTCGAGGTTACTCTAATTTTCTTATAAGACACATGTCTTCTTTCTATAGCTAAAATTTCTTTTGCCATTATCTTATTCCTATATTACGTTATTTTCAGGGAAATTATAAAAAAGCGATTTTTTTAAAGCTATTGAGATAGATATAAATTTTAAGTTTTATCTAAGTTCATACGAACGGGGCTTATAAGTTCTAAGAAAAACTCTTCCATTGAAAATTTATAATAAAGCTTTAAACTATTTCTGCCGATTATGTCCTAATTTTGGTATCAAAATCGTAAAACAAAATCCATAACTATGAGAATCATGGTTAGGTAGAAAGCTTAGATGATTTCTATTCGGATGGCATAATATTGAAAAATATTAACTTCAAGAACATTTTTGTATTCGGTTTTAATTTCGGTTACCTAATATTTATTTAAATGATTTTATTGATTTCCAAAATTTATTTCACAATTTTATATTTTCAAAAACTCATAATTTTTTTATTGGTTCAAAAGCAAACTTTATTGTAAAAATTCAAGTATATCTAAAAATTTATATTTTAATAATAATTGTGTTCTAATAATAAGAATATTTACAATTTCTTGAAAATATTTAAAATTTTGAAGGATTCCTAAAATTAGAATAGTAAAAAAAAGTAATACAAAAAATTTTTCGATTAAATAATACAATATAATTCTCTATTTAAATTTTCAAAAATATAAACTGCAAAAAAATTTGAGCATAACAGGCTTATAAAATTTTAATAAAAATTTTCAAATCGCTGGTATGGTAATTAATTATAATTTTTTACATAATTTAAATTTTTTACAGACTTTTTTTCAACGAAATTCCCTCTTTATAAATGGATGACAAAAATTTGAATATTAATTTCTCAAAAACATAACAATATTTCTGTTTAAAAACAATAAATATATTTTATAAAAGAAATAATAAATTTTTGAGGTATTTAAAAAATTGGAATATTTTAAAAATGTAATACAAAAAAAATTCTCAATTAATAAATAAAATTCTCAATTTTAATTTTCCAACTTTATAAATTACAAAGATTTTGGAGTTACGCTGATCTAAAATTCTTTAAAAATGATTCAAAAGGCTGCTTTTGTAATTTTCAAATATACGTAAATTTATTACATTTTTTTCCATATTTTAAAAATTTTTCAATAGACTTTTCAATAAAATTGCCTTTTCATAAATGTATAACCAAAAATTTTAATATTACAAAAATAAATCAATACTTAATTTAAATATAAAAAATTTATTTTGGAAAATAAATAATAAATTAAAAAAAAAATTAAAATTTAAACATACCAAAAATCACAAATCAAAATTATTGTATTCTTTTTTTAATATTTTTTTTAAACTCAATTTTTTTTAAACTCAATTTTTTTTAAATATTACAAAAAGAATTATTATTTTTGACCTTACGACAGAATGCAAATAATTATAATTTTAAAATTATTTGCCAGAATATTAAAATTTATACTTTTCCGTTTGAAAAATATATAACAAAAATAAAATTCTTAAATAAGTCATAATTTTATTACTATTTAAAAATTTTAAGCTTGCGACAAAATCCAAATAATTATAATTTTATAAATTATTTGCCAGAATATTAAAATTCGTATTTTGCCTTTTGAAAAATGTATATTTTAAATAAATCATAATTTTATTAATATTTAAAAAATTGGTAGCTTATGACAAAATTCAAATTATAATTTTATAAATTATTTGCCAAAATATTAAAATTTGTATTTTACATTTTGACAAATATTTTACAAAAATTTAAATTTTAAATATTGTATATCATATTTTATTTTAATATTAAAAAATGTGTGAAAATAAATTGTTTAAGATAAATGCAAATTATTCACATAAATTTTAATTTGTCTAATAAATAATAGTAAATAAATATAAATAAATAAAATATAATAAACTTAAATAAATTAAAAGTCTATTAAAAAATTATAAAATCATGTCGAAAAGAATCTTCAATAAATACAATTAAAAAACTCACAATAGGTTTAAATTTTCAAAACTTACAATTAAATATTAATAACAAATTAAGAAAATACAAATTTAAATACAAAGGTTGGTTGTTAAAAAAATATTTGAATAAAAAAAAAATAAAGATATTAGGAAGTTACTGATCAACAAAAACACCCATAAATTTCATTAAAATTTTTAATTTTTTGTATAATTTTATAAATAAATCTCAATTTATTAAATGAGCTCCAATTTGTTTAATCTATCATATATAATACATTTTACATGAACACTGTTGTGGGTTTCACCATCGCTACTGCTTTAAGCAGTGTATCTAAAATTCGCAGCTTCCATAACCAATTCTTTAATTCTGGTTTCTAGTTGTTTGCTGTTATTGTTGTTGTTGTTGTTGCATGCATTGGCAGTTTAGATAGATATAAAGCTGGCAAGAAGTCGTTGCACTAGTTGCAACTAGTTTTTAGAGTTCGCAGCTGTTTTACTGCTGCGCTGCAGCTTTAACCATGGCATATCGCATATCTGTATCTACCATCTTCCATCTGTATCTTTTGTGTGAGTATCTGTGTGTGTGTGTGTTTGTGTGTGTGCGTGTTTCATGTGAAGAATGAACTCAAAATGGTTTTGCCACCGCTTTACATTGCAAGTTGCACATTGTTGTAAGCTGCACAGTGGTCGTTGTTGCTGGTCTAGTATTTTGTATCTTAAGTTCGTGAACTGTCAACGTCGACGACTTTGTCTTCATTTGCTGACTTCTTTGTTTTTGTAGCTTGGTTTAATTTTTTTAGTCGTTTTTTTTTTTTGTTTTTTGCGCTCTTTAAGTGCAGCTGTCAGTCAAGCGCTGCATCTAAATGTCTCCACATTGTCGCCGCTGTAGTTGTTGTTGTTGTTGCTGTATCTTTTGTTGTTGCTGTTGTTGTTGTGGTTGCCTGTGTTAAATGAGGTCGCCTGCTAGTTTACAGGCCGCTTGACGTTTTTTTGTTTTTGTGTATTTGTGCCTCGGCCTGCGCTTAATTGTTTTCCCCTCTTTTTTGTTTTGCCCTGCCAACGTGGCGTATGCGCTATGTGTGTGCCCTTAATGTATGTCGCTCTTGTGAAGCTCTTCCCTGCCTGCCTGTCCCTGTCGCACATATATTTATTAGTTCATCCTGGCTTCGGTAATTTAATACTTTAGCTGCCAGCAGCAGCGCTAACCTTGCCCCTTTCTAAAGTTCCCTCATATCATATTGTTTTTGTTGTTTGTGGTTTGGTTGTGTCTTCCAGCGGGCAGAACCGCAAAACGTATCGCTTGAAAGCCTTTTTGCTGCCAGTCACTCCCTAAAGAAGGCCCTCAGATAAACACTTTACAGATATATCTTTATATATTGCATATCTTTCACTTAATACAATGAGCTGTCATTCAGTATTATTTTTGAAATTTTGCTCTTTAGAATGCGGCCCTTTTTTTTTTGCATTTGTTGCGGTTCTCTCTTGTTGTTGTTGTTGTTATAAGTTGTAGCTATTTTGCGTTGTTAAATGTTGCGTAAAGATAAGACCACAAAAGTCTAGAGAACAAGCAATGTTCTTTGTCTAGAATACAGTGAAGCTTACAGAGTGTAGATAGTTGTGTACACTCAAAGGTATTGTTTCTGGTCTGCTTGGAACTCTTAGAAGTTACTTGAAAGAAAGTGCTTGATGGGCTTCTGGAAGTTAGTCTTAGGCAGTACGATTCTTCGTTCTAATTTCTCATGAAATTATTATTAGTTCCTGGTAAATTCTAAAATAAGGAAGTGTTTATACTTTACTAGAAAACTATAATGATTCTCAAAATATCCAAAAGTGCTGACTCATTTTCAAAGTCTTTCGCTAACCATGAACTGAGATCAATTGCTGAGAAACATTTTAGTATTAAGTCGTCCTGTTTCTCTTAAACGATTCTCATTTCCCAGCCAACTTAAAACTTTAATTGACTGAGTCAGTTCAGCTAATCAATCTTCTTAATAAACAGTCCCTCCTCTATCAATCAACTCAATTAAAAGCAACCTCCTTGAGACTGTGTAGAAAGACAAGGAATAAATAATTGTGGAGGAATAAATTAACTTAATGCGGGACTGGTAGGCAGCATAAGGTTCCCACGCACTGGAATTATCCAGCGAGAAAAGGACAAGCAATTGTTTTTAAGAATCATTAAATAGTCGAAGTGGAAGAGACGGATCCAAATTATCTAAAATTGGTTATTCCAAAGCTAAGAACATATCACATTTTTTTTCCTAGGAACTGAAAAGGTATATCGACTAACTAGAGATCTGGCAACTATCATAATAGTTAAGCCAGTATAATCTTAAGCTTAAACGCTAGCCATTTTCTAATTCTAAAAAAAATAGTTTTTTTAGAGGTATCTTTTGAAATATTTGGGAACTGAAAGATGACATTAAAATCTAACGACTGATTTGATATTTTAGAGTTATAGAAAAAGAAGAATAAAATAATAGTTGAGTCCGTATAACCTTGAGCTAAAACACTAGTATTTGTTTCTACTTCTTAAAGAAAGTGGTTTTTTTTTAAGAAACATCAATATTAGGGAACTGAAAGATGACAGTCAAATATATCGACTAAGTTGATATCTCGCAATCATTAATCAAAAGAACCATAGTTTAAATCATCTCAAATTTGTTATTCTAGAGCTGGAAACCTATAATTTTTGGCTGCTTCTAAAAAAGTTATAGCTTTTTAGAGAAATGATATTAAGAAGTTGAAAGATGATCCATTTAGTGATTTTTAGATGTGAAAATTAGCATTGAAGAACCATAGCTGAGTAATCTTAAATCATCTCAAATATGACACTCCACACCGAAAACCATATTAATTATTTTACACTTCCAAAAAAGTTAAAGCATTTACGATATATCCTATTAAGTTTTTGAGAACTGACAGATGATGAATCAAATGAATTTAAGTTGTGAAAATTAGCATGGAAGAACCATAGCTGAGTCATCTAAAATCATCTCAAATTTGACATTTTAGAGCTAAAACTCCATCCAGTATCTTTTGCTTTTAAAAATGTTCCAGTATTTTAATTAATTTAATTCTATTAAATATTTTGGAGCTAAATGATGATCATCTTCAATGATTGAAGATATGACAATAAGCTTGGAGTCAGAAGTTCAGTCATCTTAAATTTAGTATTCTACACGTAAAACCACAATCATTTGTTTCTGCTTCTAAAAAAGTTACCGATTTTTAGAAAGATTATATTAGGAAGCTAAAAGATTATTAATTTAATGATTTTTATATGTGACAATTAGCATGAAAGAACAGTAGCTGAGACATCTTGAATCATCTGAAATTAGGCATTCTATAGCTAAAGCTAAATTCATTATTTTTTTGCTCTTAAAATTGTTTGAGCATCGATGAGATATGCTATTAAGTATTTGGGAACTAAAGGATCATGAATCAAATGAATTTTAGACATTGCAATCAGCATGGAAGAAGAATAGTTGAGTTTTCTTAAATTTAGCATTCTAGACCTAAAGCCATATTTATTTTTTTCTGCTTCTAAAAAAGTTATAGCTTTTTAAAAAGATCATATTAGGAAGCCAAAAGATGATCCATTTCATGATTTTTAAAAGTGAAAATTAGCATGAAAGAAACATAGCTGGGTCATCTCAAATTTGGCATTCTATTTTAATCCAATTTTTTTTCAAACTTTATTGAAAAAGTTTGAGCTTTGAAGACATATTCCATTTATTATTTGGGAACGGAAAGATAATCAATCGACCGATTTAAGATATAGCAATTAGCTCGAAAGAATAATTTAACTATTCTCATTATCTTTAATTTGGCATTCTAGACCTAAAATCATATTCATTTTATCCTGCTTCTAAAGCAATTAAAGCTTTTTAAAAAATTTCTTTTAAATCTTTGGGAAGCATAAAAGATTAATAGTCAAGTCCGAAACATTTTAAATTGAATCTTAAACCTTATTTAAATTTTGCTAGTTCGGATAAAATTACAGGTGTAAAGAAAGTTTCTATCAAATATTTGGGAACTGACTTTGAAATCTATCGACTAATTTGAGTTATAGAAATTAAAATGGAAAAACAGTCTCTAGAATTTAAGACTATAATAATTATTTCTTTTGCTCTTAATAAAAAGCAAAACTTTGAAGATATCGTTTTAAAATATATTATTTATAGACTTCGATTGTTTCAAACTTCGATTGTGTCAGGCTTCGATTGTTTCAGACATCGATTGTTTAAAGAATGTGATTCTTTTGGGATTTATCAATCAAATTTGTAGAACATATTTCCGAACGTTAATAAATTTTCTAAAAAGTCTTAAAAAACATCGCTGGCAATTATTTTCCTTTCGATTGTTTGAGGCTTCGATTGTTTCAGATATCGTTTCTTTCCGACATCGATTGTTTAAAGACTGATGATTCTTTTGAGACTTATCAATCACATTTCGAAAGTTCTTTGATTAATCATATTATGGCTTCTTTTTTGTCTAGCTTTAAAACATAAATCTGTACATTAATAAATTCACTAAGAAGCCTCAAAAAATATCGCTTAAAATTATTTTCCTTTTGATTGCTTCAGACTTCGATTGTTTCAAACTTCGATTGTTTCAGACTTCTATTGTTTAAAGACTGTGATTCTTTTGAAACAGATGAATCACATATCGAAAGTTCTTTGACTAATCATAATATGGCTTATTTTTTCTCTAGTATTAGAACATATTTTTATACTTAAATAAATTCCCCATAGGAGTCCTTAAAAAACATCGTTTGCAGTTATTTTACTATCGCTTCAAACTCTCCTCATAGTTAAGCTAATGTATACAACTTAAGCTAGTTCATTATAAAATGTATTCACTGTAAACCACAAAACATTCTCTAAATTACCTTTTAACTAACGTTTATTCTCTTTCTTTCTTGCTTACAGGTACGTGTCTAACCACAAGGAATAGAAAACATTTTTGTTCTCGAAAACTTTGTGAGTAAATCAAATTTCATAAATTTTTGAAATACATTTTTGTTCATTGAGCCATTTCAAATGGCTTTTAGCAATGGCCCAGCAAAATATTTGAATACAAAATAATTTTAAAAACTCAATATTTATATTTCATAAGTTTGTGCAATTCGTGCCAAAAAACACATTTCAAGTGAGTTTTTCTAAAGGCGAACCAAACCAAAAATAAACGCACAAGTTCAAAATGCATTAAAAACAAGAAAGGAAATTACAAAAATGTAACATGAAAAAATTTTCAAAAATTTTCTAAAAATTTTTACATAAATTTTATAGTGTGTACAGTGGCGGTGGAAAGTTTGGGAACACTTGAAGAATTGTAAAAGGGGGTTTGAAAAAATCGGTGTGAGTTCTTAGCAGATTACAGCGATTTATCCAAAAAGTTGGACAGAAATGATTTTTTGATAAAATTATATATTTTATATTCCTAACCTGTCATCAGATCACGGAGATCCGTCAAAAAAATTAGATAAAAATTATTTTTTGATAAAAGGAAATATTTTATATTCTTATCCTGTCATAAGATCACGGAGATCCGTCTAAAAAATTAGACAAAAATTATTTTTTGAGAAAAGCAAATATTTTATATTCTTATCCTGTCATCAGATCAGGGAGATCTATCTAAAAAATGAGACAAAAATTTATTTTTTGATAAAAGGAAATATGCTATATTCTTATCCTGTCTTTGAGATAGAGCTGGATCTGAATAAGAATAAGTATATCTCATCAGGACAAAATAAATAGTTACTGACTTTTTACTATGTACATCCGTTAATCCAAGGTAAAATATAAGGATCTTTATATATTTAGAGGCACACACATTTTTCAGAAGCGTCTCATATTATCAATTTAAAAATAAATATGTATATATATTTACTTTATAACAATAACAATTTCAATGGAAAATTTTGGTAGACATTTCTTTCGCTTATTCTATTCAAGTGTTACCAGATAATAAATATATACTAAAAATAAAAGGTGTGTACCTATTTTAACAAAAAGTGTGTACTAAAACCTAATCAAAAGATGGGGTCTTTGAAAGTAAAATTCCATTTAATATTATAAAATTAGAATCCTAATCCAAGCTGCGTTCAAATTAGTTCAAAACTGTCGGAAACAAAGTTAAAGAGGGTCTTCCCAAATTCCCAAAAGTTCTCTCTCTCTAAGATTTTTTGATAAAAATAAATACCTTTATAGCTTCAAAAGTTTAGAATTGCTTTATTAATTTTTCAGTGTTCCAAAACTTTTGACCGCCACTGTACTTAACAATTGTTGTTTTGTTGTAACACATTTTTTTGAGGTAGCCTAAAAGAGTTGGCTAGCATTATCTGGCCATATGCATATAAGTTGGCTTCAATTATTGAAACAGTCATTAACCCAAATCGTTGGCTTTTATTGATTACATATATGTATATGCATGTGTGTGTGTGTATCTGTGTGTGAATATGAATTTGCCATATTTGCTTTAATTTTCATATGGAACAACAAAAGCCAATAATCATATTTTTTTATTCTTTGACGTCAATTGAAATGATTTTTATAGCCATTTTTGTTGTGGCTCTTGACTATTGTTGTTGTGATTTGAGTGTTGTGCCAGAAATCGCTTTTGAATGGATTTCCAGGAATGAACCGAATTTCAACCGATTTATCGCCAATGAGTTCTTCTAAACATATTAAAGACGCATTAAAATAGAGTTTGTGGGCAAAGGAAAATAACAGGATGCCAGAAGTGACATCTTCATGCTCTTGACCAAAGAATTCTTTATGAGATTTAACAAAACCGACTTGAGATGACTACCGGCTGTTGGTTATGTTTGAGAGAAAGCTCTTAAGCTTGAAATTTTAAGGCTCTACGCCGATTAATTCTTCTAAAGATCTTCTAAAGAATTTGCAATCGAGTTTGTTAGAGAAGTCTCGTAACATGTTAGAAATGTCATCTTAAAACTCTTGACCGAAGAATTCTTCATGATATTCAAAAAGACCATCTTCAGATGACAGAGAAGCTGCTGATTATATGTGAGAGTTTTAGAAATCTGTTGTAAAGAATTTTGGTGGCAACATTTTTCATTAGACAAAAAAATATGTAACAATTTTTAAAAGATAAAAAGTATTTATAGATTTTTCATACAATAAAAGATAACAATTTTTCATAAGATAAGAAATATATACAAATTTTTCATGATATATACAAATTTTGTATAAGATTAGATATACAGAGATTTTGCATAATATAAAAAATATACAAAAAATTTTCATAAGATAAAAAAATATATTCAGATTTTTCATAAAATAAAACGATACTATATATAAGAATTTTTCATTAGATAAAAAATATATACCGATTTTTTATAAGATAAAAGATAAATAACAATTTTTATTAAGATAAAAAATATATAAAAATTTTCATCACATACTCGTATATACAAATTTTTTAAAAGATAAAACTTATGTAAAGATAAAAAATATATTCAGATTTTTCATAAAATAAAAGATATATAAGAATGATTCATAAGATCAAAAATATAAAGAAATTTTTCATAAGATAAATGAAAGGCAACAATTTTTCATAGGATATATAACAATTTGATATAAGATGAAAAATATATCAAACAAATTGATAAAAATATATACAGATTTATCATCAAATAAAAGATAATCATAATATAAAAAATATAGCAAAATTTTTGGAACATTAGTTGACAGTCACCAGAAAAAGCTCTTTTGAGTGTTTGAATTCAAAATCAACAAGCTAATTTAATAGAATGAATTTTGAGATCATTAGAACTAGAAATCAGTTGTTAAAGTTTTGAGATCTCAGAAAAAAAACTTCAAGAGATTTCTGACACTTGTGAAGAATTTAAGAAGTCTACGGTTTAAACTTTAGATCAGAGACTTACAAAAAAAAGACAATTAATGGGCGCCTGGAGATTAAAACCAAATTTGTATTAGAAACGTATTAGAGAATTTTAAGATCTATAACATTAAATCTTTAGATCAATCGATTTTTCATTAGATTTTTAAATATACCGTCTGAGATTCTGACATCGTTATTCAAAATGACAGAGAGCAGCATGAAAATATACTGCCTATGAGACTTTTCCATTCATCGAGAGTTTTCAAAAACAGTCCAGAGATCATGCCAAGAAGCCTTTAGCCGATTTTTGTTTAATTAGAAACGTCTTCGAGAAAGCAAGATATATAATTTTAAAAACTCAAAAAAAATTACTTGAGATTTCTCAAATGCGCCTTAAAAATTTAAAAAAACTATCGGAAACTCTTTGCCGACGATTTTTTCATAAGATTTAAAAAATTAGTCTAAAGATTTCTGTAAGATTTTATTTTATGAGAAACCTCTTTGAGAAAGTAAGAAAGTCTTTTTTCTCAAATGCTCCTTGAACAAATTTAGAAAACTATTGTTCAAACTTGTTTGACGATTTTTTTATAAGATTTTCAAAAATCAGCTTGCAGATATTCTGTATCTAAGCAGCACTTCAACCCATTTTTTTATGAAAAACGTATTCGAGAAAGTATAACAAATAATTTTAAGGATTTAAAAAAGTCTAAAGAATTTTAGAAATGTTGACGACTTTTTCATAAGATTTATAAAAAAGCTATATTTCTGGCAGACGCGAATTGAAAAGAAATATCTTTGAACGTGTTTGAACTTTTCGATAGATGCTTTTAATAGAAAAGATATCAAAAACAAATTCCAAGAGTTGTAAATGGATCGACAACCTAAAACTTAAGGTTGTCTATAAAGCTTTTGGCCAATATCTGTTTTATAGAGACTGACGACGCGATATCAAAAAAGGTATGACGACTTCTGATTCAGTTCGATGACTTAACCAATCTATCGCTGAAACTTTAGGTTGACGAATTTCTCAGGATATTGGCAAAAGGTTCTTCTACAGATTTTTTGGCAGTTACCACCAAGATCTTTCATAATCCAAAAGCAATCTATCGTTACAAAAAAATAACTTTGGACACCTTATCTGATTGTACAATTTTTGACTTGTTTTTGTATTATATTTCAAAAAAGTCATCTTGAGATTTTAGGCACATATCCGTTTGTTAAGATAATTGTCTTCAAAAAAGATCTTTCGACCAAAAAGAATCCGACGTTTCTCCAGCAACAACTGATATTTTAGTCACATATCCGTTTGTTAAGATAATTGTCTTCAAAAAAGATCTTTCCACCAAAAAGAATCCGACGTTTTTCCAGTAACAACTTAAAGAACATTATCTGATGTCTAAGCTGTTGGGCAACTGAGTTCTTTCGAGATCTCCAAAGAGCGATTTCCGGCACAATCCTAAGTATATTTTTCCTTTATTTTGCCAATTATCAGATTCCACTTATTTTTGGCGCTTGCACATGTCTAAAAAACTGCGTTGCTTTTTGTTTTTGTGGGTGGCACTTTCCATGTATTCCATAGATACTTCGTATCTATTAACATTATTTTTTTTTTGGTAGGCCTTTTGTTATCGGTTTTGTTTTTGTTGTTGTTGTTGTTGGCTAATTGCAGCAGCTGCTCGACATGGCTAAGCTCATAAATCAATAGACTCAACTGTAGCCATTTTGATAAAAACAATAACAAAAACTTGGCTAAAACAGCCAAAATATAAATAAATAAAATGTGTCTGATAACGATAAACGATAGTCGAGTCATTTCATCAAAATTTTTTCGTTGCAATTGAACCTATATATATGTATGTATAGATAGACTGATAAATACATACATGCAATTATGACTAAGTAGACGATAAGATTTTATAGACCGCTGGGGTTTATAGACAAAAGAAGTTGGGTTTTTTAAACGTATGTTGCACTTAAAGAAGATATTCTTAGAATTTTGAGTGTTGAGGAATTTTGGCGACTAGTTAGTAATGCTTGATGCGTAATTTTTAGAGTCCTTCGATAAGAGTTTTTTAAATGCGCCATCATTGTTTTTAAAAACTAAATGAGTTTGTTATAGTGAACTGTGAAGCTATTTTTCATGACGAAATTAATTTTATAAGGTGACGCAAATGTGCTCCGTGAACTGGTTCAATTTTTATATGATAGCTATATGAAATAGTGTACCAATTTTGATTAAATTTCACACAATGGGTCCAAGGTGACGCTAAGAAATGCACTAGTTTGGCTGCTCAGAAAACTGGTTAAATTTTATGTATGATAGCTATATGAAATAGTGAGCCAATTTTGATCAAGCTGCACACAAATGTGCAGACCAGAACAAAATACAACAGACACAAAATTGGTCACATTTGGTAGGTTTTTATGCTTTATATCACAGTGTACACATATGTGTGCAGTTTGATCAAAATTGGACCACTATTTCATATAGCTACCATAGAAAATTTGCATCGCGTTTCGCTTTTTCAAAGAGATACGTAATCTTTGACCGAACTTTTTGGACATGCGGGTTGCTAAGGTAAAAAATTGAGCACAACCAAATGTTCAACAGATAATTTCAGCAGTGGCCTGACAAAGTCATTTGAGGGTATTTGTTTTATAAAAGCATTTTATTTCTATATCAAAAAATATGTGGCGTAAAACGGCTTTAAAGGAGACTCATCCATAGATCTAGTACTCAACCACTCTGACTGCCTAAATATTTTTATCGGCTACTCTTAAATAATTTTTAGTGCCAATTTAAGAGTAAAATTCCTCTCTCTCAAAATTTCCTAAATTGCCTTTACTGATAAGCTGACCATGGTGACAAATACGCCAGCATTTCCTACCTCTTACTATATGTATTTCCCTTCTAATAAAATAGAAATTTTTTTTATACCAATGCGGAATGCGCAAAATATTATGTTCCTAAATAAATTCATTTGTTATTCAGAGCCCCAAAGCTATACTGAGTCTACTCGTATCTTATCGCCAAAACGCCCAAGTCTTCTACAAACCGCCCGATCGTTCCACTTTTCTCGCCCTTGCCAACAAACATGTGCACATTTGTATTTTTTTTTTCGTCTGATTACGACTAGTATATATTTTATTTCCAAACGTATATTTTTTCGGGCTGATAAGATAAGAACTGCTGATAGGAACCGGGGAACAGTCCAAGGCAGCTTCATAAAAATGTGCACGTTAGTCAATTTTATAGCACTCTCTGGACAATGAGAAGTGTTTAGTCAGTCAGTTGGTCGCATACACACAGAGATAAAGCCAATGTTTGTATAGTTGGGTATACGTAATAGGTCTGGTAGATAATAATTTTATAATGCTTTTTGTTTAGAAGAGATGTGTAGAATTTCTATTGCAACTGAAGAACAACAGAATTCTTTTGAAAAAAGCGCTCTTTACCAGAAATCAGCTATAAAAAGTTGATCAATTGAACTTAATTTTAAAAATTGAACTTTAGGAATAACTAATTCTAGATTAGTCAGCATGTTTCAGCATTTTTTAAAATAACTTGTACAATTTGTATTAGTCAAGCTTAAAGTCCACTAATGAGTTTTAATTCATATAGTCATGACTATTTAAAAGCTTATATCATAAACTATAGACCTATCATTAGAGTTATCATTTAAATTGCATTGTAATGTCTATTTGTTATTTTTAATAATACCAGAACATTCGTAGTCCATAATTAGGTTATTTTTGGAAACATCATAATTTACTTGTTATCATTCTTGAACAAATCGTAATTTTCTGGAATTTTTTGGAATCCCGAGAGACTTTCGATAAACAGTACATGACTCTGGCGTCATAAAATGAAAGGTCCAAATCTTTCGAGATTTAAGCGTATTTAATTCAATGAATTTTATAAGGTACCCCTAAAAATTGCTCGCAAAAAACTGGTTCAATTTTTGTATGATGGCTATATGATATAGTGGACCAATTTTGATCAAACTTTTTACAAAAATTTAAAACAAAATAAACTGACTTAAATTTGGTCACAATATAATTATATCAGATAGACTTTATTTTAGTTCTCATAAAAAACTTTTACAATCTTTCGAGAGCTTAACGGTGTAACTCATGATATAATAAATTCTATAAGGTGTCGTTAAGCATTTTCGCAGAAAACTAGTTCAATTTTAGTATGATAGCTATATGGAATAGTAAACGAATTTTGATCAAAATTGTTTTAATTTTGTATGGTAGCTATATGAAACTGTGGACCAATTTTGATCAAATTTACACAAATGTCGAGTCTAAAAATAAATATAACTAGCATTAACTGGGTCACTAAATTTTAGTTCAGATAGCTACATTTTATTTCTCATAAATTACTTTTTTAATCTTTCGAGAGTTAAACGATCATGATGCAATAAATTTTATAAGGTCTTGCTTAGAATTGCTCACAGAAAACTGGTTCAATTTTTGTATGAAAGCTACATATTATAAAATCTATATCTATCCTATCTGAAATATAGATATAGTTATATCTATTATAACTGACATAAATTTGGTCACGATATTTCAGTTTAGATAGGCATTTTGTTTCACATAAGAAGTAATCTTGACTATTTATCTTTTAAGCCCGAAGGGAACATTCTAAGATTCTATTGTTTTTTCTATAAGGACATCACTCTTCGGCAGGAAGCCTTCTGCTCAGTTGCACGAGACGCAATTGATCCCAAGGATCTTACTCCTGTAATCATACAATAAAACAAAACTGAACCCTTTTTAAATGCAAAGGAATTAAAAAACCAAAATTTTAAAATCGATATTGGAAATGAGCAGAACAAGCCGAATCGTAAATTTGAATCTAACTTCAAAAATTTTCGAGCCTGACTTTAGAAAATAACGCTGAAAAATGAATCTTTTTAATTTCGAAAACAAATTCCAAAATTAGTCTTGGAACGAGGAACAAATTTCTCTCGATTTTTCTGTAATCTACCTACAATACAACGGAACTTAGGTATAACTTGAACTTTCTTCAAAATAAAATTTTCCATACTTGTAACTTAAACTTTGTTCCAAATAAAATTTTTCATGTTTTCAAAAAAACTTTTATTTCACCGAATCTTTTTATTGATTTCGAAAACAAATTTTCCACTTAACTTAAAAGATAACAAAAATTGAAACAACCTAAAAGTTTCTCTGAATTCTGTATAATTTTACTCTACCTACAACGGCACTTGTTAGTCTCACTTTGTTCCAAATACAATTTTCCATATTCGTAACTTGAACTTTGTTGCAAATAAAATTTTTAAGATTCTACGCCCAAACTTTTATGGACAAATTCAAAGCTTCTTCTTCGAATCAAAGGTTTTAATCTTTATTTAAAAATTTTCTGACTTTACTTTAAAAAAAATTCTGAAAACTGAAATATTTTTGATTTCGAAAATAAGTTCAAAAATTAAACTTGAAACGAAGTAAAAATTTATCTCTATTTTTCTATAATCTACTTACAACGGAACTTGTAACTTGAACTTTGTTCCGAATAAAATTTTCCATACTTGTAACTGGACTTTGGTTTCAAACAAAATTTTTCAAATTCTCAAAACTCTTCGCCCAAACTTTTATTGACTAAATTATAGTTTTTTCTCATCAAGTAAATACACCATTTGAATAAATCCTGAAATTTCTGAAGTTCCTTGTAAAAGAAACTTGGTTCCAAATAAAATTTTCCATATTTATAGCTTGAACTTTCTTTCAAGTAAAATTTTCCATTCTAATAAATTGAACTTTGTTCCAAAAAAAATTTACCAAATTTTAGAACCTCTTCGCCCAAAGTTTTGTTCGCAAAATCATAGCTTCTTCTCATCATCTCATCACCATTTGGATAAATCCTGATCTTTCTAGCTTTCTCTGTAGAATCTTTAAATTAATTTCTTTTATTTCACCCGCTATTTTGGTGAAAGCCGTCTCGTCTGCTTTACGACTTTTGATACAACTAATACAACGATCTTAGTCCAAATTCCAATTTATGGTCCAGAGCATTTGAAATCATTCGATTGACTGCTGCAGTGACGTAGAGTGGATTCTGCTGCGTCTTATCTTCAATTAGTTTTATTTTTCGTTTTGCGTTTCTCAGTTCATTCTATTCTTATTCTTATTCTTATTATTTTATATTTATTTTTTCAATGCCTCTGGCTAGAACTGGTAACTGTTGGTGCCTAGCACCAAAAAGTTTAACAAGTTTATTATGTTTGGAATTTATAAAAAAAATATATAAAAAAATAAAGAACAATTTAGCAAATATGATTATAAAAATAAATATAAGAAATATAAGCGAAATATATAAATAACAAGTATATTAATGCAAATTACTTAATAGAACAAGAGAAATAATAGAATTTGTTATAAATGGTACATACAAATTTTTGTCGAATAAATAAAAAAAATAACAGAAAACAAGGAAATAAATGAAAATAATAATAATAAACAAAAAAATGTAATTTAGCATGACATAATTTGAAAATGTAACAAATTTTTACATATAATAAATAAATAAAAAAAAAAATAAAGAAAAACCTAGCAAATATGTATATAAAAATAAATTAAATAAATATAAACAAAATATGTAAATAACAAATGTGCTAATGCAAATTACCCAATAGAAATAAAAGAATTAAAGAATTTTACATGAATGGGACATATAAATTTTGTGAAAAAAATATTTAAAAAAACAAGGAAACATATAAAAATAATAATAAATAGAAAAATCACCTTTAGCATGACATAATTTTAATACACAGCAAAATAAGTAATTTTGACATAAAATAATAATTTATGCAAAAAAAAATAAATTAAAAAGAAAATGAGAATAAAATGTTCAATAAAAGAGGAGGGTTTTAAATACATATCGTACACTTATAGATATAAAAAATAACAGCAATTATAGAAACAAACACAAATTGCTTATAAAAATTCAAACCATAAATAAAAAAAAGTAATAGGAAATGTGTAAATGAATCATATAAATTTTTGTACATATTAAAAATATCTACAAGCAAACAAATAATAATAAAAAAAAACAAATAAATAAATGAAAAAAGGAAAAACAAATAAAAACAAAACATATAATTAAGAATGACATAATTTCAATTTATTTTATGAAAAAATGTGAATAAAAAAAAGAAAAAACAAAAAAAAAATTAATAAGTATTTCAACGAAATGTTGTTTTAGTAATTAAATAAATAAATAAAATAAAAACGTAAATTAAATAATGAGATAAACCAAAACATAATGCGTACATACATAAAAATATAGTACAATATTATACAGTATAATCTCGATAGTACGAACTTTTCAAATTCTTAAAGTTTTAAATATTCAAAATTTTTAATTTTAATAAAAGCCTTCATTGAAAATACAAAAAAAATCGTTTTGTTAAAATATCTAGGAAATTAATTTTATTGAGCAACTGATTTAAAAAAATATTAATATTAAAAATAATCACGTTGCCAGTTAGAATTTAAATGTCAAAATCAATCACTAAGATTCGCATAAAAATATGCTATTATGATTTAAAAATAAAAATACTTAAATAAAAATACTTAAATAAAAATACTTAAAAAAAAATATTTAAATAAAAATACTTAAATAAAAATACTTCAATTTTTATACTATACTTTATATTATAAAAAATATGCATGTGTTGAAATATGTAGGAAATAAATTTTTTTTAACTAATTTAAAAAATAAAAGTTTAAGTAAAAAAGCCATCACAGGAAATTAAAAAAATATACATATTTAACGTATTTACAAAATTAATTTTTCTGAGCAACTATTTTGACTACTCTTAATGTTAAAAATTATTAAGAGCGGTTTTTTGTTAATATTTATTTAAATTTTTGTTTCATTTTTTTAATATAATATAAAAAATGTGCATATTTATTATGATTTCAAAATAATAGTTTAATTTAAAATAATCAATCACTAAAAATGAAAATAAATATAAATAAATGTGGAAATATTAAGGAAATTAATTTTTCTGTGCAACTATTTTGAAATTGTAATTTTAAAATTATTAAGAGCGGTTTCATGTTAATATTTAATTCGATTTTTATAAAATTTTTTTTTAAGATAAAAGTTTTATGTAAATAAAACAATCACTGAAAAAAAGAATAAAAAAAAAGAATTTATATATATAGGAAATTGTTTTTTTGGGCAACTAATTTGAAAAATCAGAATATAAAAAATTATGAAGAGCAGTTTTGTGCTGATATTTTACCCGATTTTTACTAAATTTTTTTTGTGAATAAAATAAAAAAATATATTTTATTTAAATTATAATTTAAAAATAAGAGTTAAGTCAAAAAAGCTATCACTGAAAATTGAATTAAAAATATGATGTAATACACTGGCCTACACTCAATTTGGTGCCTAAGATTTTAGACCTGATTTTGGGTAATTTGTAGTGATAAGAAAATATCAGTCACATTTTTCATATCAGCTCTCGTTTTTAAGAAAAAATAAAAATATACATTTATTAAAAAATATTAATTTATTTGGAAATTAGACATCAAGAAAATTTTTTTTCAGGGATTTCTTTGAGTGAGATTGTCCTGGACAATCACGCATGAGTCCCCAAAAATAATCAGCCATCATATGAATATCCCATCTGCCTTGGTACCGGTGCTCCATTGTTTTTATATCTTGGTGGAAACGTTCACCTTGTTCTTCGCTGAAATCTCCTAAATTATGCTCAAAATGATCAATATGACTATGGAGATAAAGAACTTTCAAGCTCATATTACAACCCAAAATTTTTGAAGTTCAGCAGCATTTCCTCGACTAACCTAACCTCACTGTAAAAATTGGTTGCCAGTTTTTTACGAGCTCTGCATAAAAGTGATTATAAGTTTGACTGCTTTTGAATAAAACCGGATAAAAATTGATATAAGTATTGTAGGTATATCAGAGCTGTCAGCTGACATCTAGCGGCAGCAATACAGTTTATACTACCTACCTTACCGACTACAGATACGGACAAAGCTGCACCAAACCAAAAATTTTTTTTTTTGTAGGCCAGTGATATTTAGGAAATTTGATTTCCAAGTGACTAATTTGAAAAATCTTAAAGGTAACATTATTACGAGCTGTTTTGTATTGAGATTTTAATCACATTTTATTTTGAAGCTTACTTAATTTGGTGGAACTTTTGATATAGTAGGTACGTTGAGAACTTATGAACTAGAGACAACGTGAAAATCTTTTGAACTAGTGAGAACGTAAAGTAATGAGTAATGAGACATACTGGTGAGAAGGTAAAGAACGTCACTTGTAGAGTGAAGAACTATGAACAATTGAAAACAATAAAGTTCAATTACCATCATAATTTGATATAATTGCTCGTGATTCATCTAAATCTTGAGATGACTATTTGTATAGGAAACATAAGGCAAAACTATTGGTTTTCGATACTTATATTTCCAAACTTAGAAAAATTAAATGTTTTGAGCTTTGACTGCTTTTTAAAATTGCAAAATATGTAGATTTTTGTAAAATTTTATAAAAATATTTAAGAATTGAGATTTTTATTTCTTAATACTTAATACTTTGATTTATTCGAAGAATCTTTCTTTACTTGCCCAAATTAAGGGGTAATTAATGTCATCTTCATTGTATGTAAGATGCTACTTAAATTCTTTAAAAAAAACTTATTTAGATAAGATCTTATCGAAATCCTGAACAGGAACGACTCTTAAGCATAAGATTAGTTTTATATTATCCAAAAAAGCGTATAGAATGCGGTCTTTCATAATAATAGTTTCGTATTATTCCTAATTTCTGATTTATTATTGTAATTAATACTACTGTTGTTTTTTATCATTTTTATTATGTCCAGTTCAAGACACTATATTAAAAAAAAAGAAGAAGCTATTCAAACAAAAAAGTATGAGTGTTATAATTATTAGAAATTATGGAACTTGAGTCTACCATAAAAATAATAGTTTCATATTATTTTTAATTTGCGATATAATATTGTAATTAATATTATTGGTTTTTTTTTATAATTTATAGTATTTCCAGTTTTAAGATACTATAGCAAAAAAAGAAACGTGCTGGATTTAAAATCACTATCGTGAATATTATAATTATTAGAAATTATGGAACATGAATCGCCTAAAGACAATTATGATAAATACCTACAAAAGTTTGCTAATAAAAACATACAAAATATTTTAATTGATTGTAATTGTAATTGCTGATAAACAAGAATATGATTTATATGAAATTTCTTGGCGTTTACTTATATTTCTAATTACAATAATGTACTTGTATACATAATTAATCAAATTTGTTTATTGGGATGTGCAACTAATTAGCTAATAGTCATTGCTAATGGTCATTGATTTTCCCTGGAAATGTTTGTGTCTGGCTTGTTATTGTTTTCATACAATTATATAATTAAATTAAGCTTTACTTCATGTTAATTTTTTTATACTATATTGTTAATAAACAAATGTCAGCCCAAAACGAACAAAGAAAATTTTTAGCTCTCCCCAATAAGCATAACAAACAAGCATTATATTATAATACATACATATATAAGTTATGAGTGTTAAGGTATATAGCTAAGTATATACATACATATATAGTTTGGTTTCTTTAGAAAATAAAGAATACATGACAAAGCAAAAGAAAAATAAGAAGAAAAAAAAGTTATTCATTCTTTTGCTTTCTAACATCTATACAAAGAAACGCGGCTACAAATACATATACAACTTTGTTGTTATTCATGTTCTTGGTGTTGTGCTGCGTTGTTGTTGTTGCAAGACCAAGGCAGACAAACAACACACACACAGCTACACACAGTTACACACCAATACAAAGCGTTGCCCCCCCACATATGCATAATCATATACATACGCTGACTAACAAAGATATAAGCATAACACGCTATGTAGCATATAAGAGCATGTATATAGATATATCTGTATATATGTATTTGTATATCTGCCTACCTACGTACCACAACAACAACAACTTGGCAATGTACCTGTTGTGCGTCGCGTTGAAAAGAAAGAAAAACAACAACAACAACAACACGAATAACAACAAAATGTTATTCAAGTTGCTTGGGAAACCGGTCGGTCGGTTGGTCGGTCTCCCATGTAGGAGCTGCCAACTTAACAATAAACACAGCAGCCAAAAGAGTGGATTTTTTTTTCTGTTTCTGTTTCTTTGGATTTTAGTTCAAAAGCAACTTTGTGTCTGGGCAAACCAGTTTTAGAGCTTAAGCGACATTTATGTTTATGTCTTCTCTTGTTGTTATAATTCATTAAATTTTGTTTCACATACAGCACTACAACAACAACAACAGAGCACACCTTATAAGGTAACTAGGAAGCTGCTACCATTTTTAGAGCGTTTCTACCACATCTTTCAAACTAACTCTCATATTTGGCTATTGAGTTCTTGGGTTTTTTCTTTTGGTTTATTTTTTTTTAGTCCTTATTTATTACGCCATTTTAACCTTGAATTTTTGTTTTGTTTGTTTTTTTTCTGGTTTATTTCCATCATTATTGTTATTTCAAGTTGAAATTTTTTCAACGAAAATAAAATTTCAGCTGCCTTTTACACTTGAGCGAAGTTGTGTCTGCCTAAAAATGTGCCCTAAAGTCTTTTAGGCATCTCATTTGGGTATTTGGGAATTTTTGAAAAATTTGTGCACAATAAGATGGGTTTATTTTTTAAGAGGATAAACACAATAACACGCTAATGCTTCTGAGAAGTTTCTATGTGAGTTTTCTAATAGGCAGAAATCCTGTTCTGAACCCAGCATATTTATTTTTAGAAGATTTTGGTTGCATTTATATTTTATTTTTGGAGAAGTAGAGTAGACCCTATCTAAGGATCCCTTGCAGATTTTAGACTTAGCGAACAAAATCAACGTAAACCCGATAAAAAGATGAAGCTGTTTAGGTTTTGGGTTTTTATATCTTTCATTTTTTCATAAAATATTAAGATTAAGCTATTTTGGTTTTTGTATAACTTTCCTTTATTCATAATAGACTCACTAGAGATTTTTGCCACTAAGCAACTCCACCTGTCTTGTCTAGTCGGCTGTTCCGAAAATTAATTTTTGTATCATGAAAGACTTAAGGATTACCGTGTTAAATATAAATTCTGAATCTTTATAATAAATATTCTCATTTAATGTATGGAATATAAATATCTTAGTTTTAAAGCTGTAAATCCTAAATTCTTATGTTTTGTAATTAATCAGTAAATTAATATTCAAAACGTCAGGAGAAAATAAATTAATATAAATTCAGAATGAAAAAATAAATGATGACGATGAGCGCGGCGAGAACCAAAAATCATTTTTATATGAAGAAATAAAGCCTAATTATAAATGGAAATAATTGTTGTAATTTTCGCAAAGCTTAAAAAATTGGTTCAAAGAACTCACTTAACTAAATGCTGCTCATGAACATAGTTTTGATATTTTCACAAAATGTCCTGGACATGGTCACTCATCGTATTTTGCTCTTAATTTAATTTTAGTGAATCGACTTTAAAATTGTTTCAGAACGTAAAATTTTTGTCTTGAACCAGTAAGTTCATGGTTCGCAAGTTTGTGAAGCTGAACTAAATTAATTTATATTTTCGATTTTTTAAATCAAAAGTGAAATTTTCCAACTATGAAGGAATCAGAAAAAAAGAAGGAAAGTTATCATATATATATTTTCATGGAGGTCAAAAATAACAAAAACTATGTTTAAAAAATGAGCTGGAACCAGCGTTTGAAACTGAACCTCTGCATGAAGATGAGCTTAAAATTGTGTGAATTGAAGTTCCGTTTAAACCTACATTGTATGCACACCTATCTAGTCCTATCTGTTATACTTCGTATTGATAATGTAATAAACATTTAATAAATCAAATTTCAATTCAGTTCACATATTATTTTTGATCGGTTTTGTGAACTTCGAAGCAGCCTTAAAACCTGAACCTAAGCGTAATCATAGGTTTGAACTTATGAACCTGAACTTTAGAAGAAGTTCCTCTGTTGCTATATAATTGTTTTTTAATCTATATTCAGAACAATTTTTCAAAAATGAACTAGATCCAGCGTTTGAAACTGAACCTATTCATGAAGATGAGCTTAAAATTTTGAACTCAACTTCAGCAACATTTGCACTTTGTATTAAAAATGATATATATATATCTAATTAATCAAATTTAACATAGATTCATAGATTATTTTTAACATAAGCTTAAACATAAGCATAAACAAAGCTTTCAACTTATGAAACTAAACTTTAGATGAAATTCCTTTGATGTCATATAATTTTTTTTTTGCTCTAATTTCCAAATTTAATTTAAATTTTGAACAATGGCAGAGCCAAAAATTCTATTGTTTATTTTTAGTTAAAAAGCCCACAAAACTTTATTTATAAATTGCCTATAACCGCTTAAAAGTAGAACAAACAAGTTCTATAGTAGCTGGCAAACTTAATTGAAGCAGAGACCACAAAAGTATTTAACCCCAATTACTATAGTAAAAACCAAATAATTTTTTATATTTTAGGCTTTAAAGTTACCAATTGTACTATCTTAACAATTTTTGCCAATCTACGTGAAATGGATATAAATGGTCTCCACAATTTTAAATAGCTCTCCTAAATACTAATAAAAATTTTCACGAAAAATAACAAGTTCTGATCATAACTTCTAAACGAAGCGTTTTGGCCAAAGGAAATTTTAATATGTGGTAGTCCAAATGGTCTTTAAAAAAATACGTGTCTAATGAAATGGAGCAAGGAACAACATATTTCAGTTTCATTGAAATCTAAAATTATGTCCTGTGCCGACCGGTTTGTTTGAAATGGAAATAGCCTGCTAAAATTCGTTTTTAGTTTTTAACAATTGGAAGCAAATTACGCGGCTTTGTTATTTCAAAAAGAGAGTGCTCCCGATTTTCTGGGATTTACGTAGTTTACCGAATTGTCATGAATATTTACCATAGCATATTTAACCTTTAGCTGAGCCCAAAAATATTGTTCAGCGGGGCTGTAGATCAATATGAATTTCCCTTAAAAATCTTATTTAAATCTATACAATTTTTTTAGATCGATTCAAAATTTTGTTTAAATTGAAATAGTGAGTGGAATCTCTAGTTTTAACCATATAAAAAAAGAAATCTTCAAAAATATTATCTTTTTAAGATGTGTTGCGTAGAATGCTATACAGATGAACTGTAAGTCTTTACAGATAAATCTAATTCTTTTTATATCGATATATTTATTATTTAGATCCATTTTAAAACTTTTTTAGATCTAATTAGCAAATTATACAACAAAAAGAGCCAGGTCTTAGCTATTTTTGTAAAGTTATATGGTTTCTGTCTCGAAAATCTAGGTAAATGCTTTAATTATTGTAAGTAATGGATGTAATGATAAACTGCGACCCAAATGAGGATCTATTGTACCCTCTTCATGGCTCAGAAACCTCCCAAAACTCCAATGGCCTGCATATATTCCAATATTTTGTTTGATCTGAGGGCAACAACGATATCCGGTAAGAATGTCTATGTCCAGGAGCTGTAAAAGCTTTTAAGATTGATATAATTATTTTTTAGATTTTTTGTTAGATCGAAATAGCAAATCGAAAACTGGAAAAGAAGCTGATTTTAGTTGAATTTATACAATGTTCAAATGCTGAAGATTAGAAGACTTTTGAAAATGTTTAGATAATAATAGAATGACATAATACAGACGCCTGAGATAATTCTCTTTATGGTATATTCTTTAAAGTTCTTCTAAATAGGAACAAAGTAATGACGGACATCACAAACACAACTACAAAAAATGGCGGACGTAAAGTCGGGCGCGGACGACTTTAGGATACCCTGTACCACTAGCTTGTAATAAAGTCCGATTTCTTCACAAAAAACCAAAAACAGAAGAATTTTTAAGCAAAAATTTTTTTTGACCGATCGTTCCTATGGGAGCTATATGATATAGTCAACCGATTTCAATAAAATTTGACACGGTGCTTAAATACCTTAAAAAAGATATGAACGCCAAAGTTATTTCAAATATCTTTACAAACAAACAAATCACATCGAATTTTGTATAAAAAACGTGTTTTTGGACCGATTGGTCCTATGGGAGCTATATGATCTAGTCAAACGATTTGGATTAAATTTGGTACAGTGCTTAGGAACTATAAAATACTCACGAATGTCAAATTTGGTCCCAATATCTTAACAAACAAACGAAACACAACAAATTTTGTTAAAAAATAGATGTTTTGGAAGATCGGACCTATGGGAGCTATATGATATAGTCCACCGATTTTGTTCAAATTTGGCACATTGCTTAAGTGGTCTAAAAAATTTCCAAACGCCAAATCTGGTTAGGATATCTTTATTAAAAAACGAAATATAGCCAATTTTTCTTTAAAAAAGTTATTTTGTCCGATCGGTCCTATGGGAGCTATATGATATAGTCAACCGATTTTGATCAAATTTGGTACAGTGATTGGGAACTATAAAAACTTTCGATTGCCAAATTTCGTTACGATATCTTCATAAACAAACGAATTATTCATCTAAAACGCTTTTTTTTTTCGAGGTCGTCTCAAACACCCCCATGGGAGCTATATAATTTATCCCCGATATCAAAAAAATAAAATAAACTTGCCTCCTATGGAATAATATGGGATCTAATGTGAAAGTTTGGTAACTCTAGCTCTTACCATCTCTGAGATCTAGGCGTTCACACGGACGGACAGACGGACAGACGGACAGACGGACATGGGTATATCGACTTCTCTATTCACCCTGATCATATTTTAGGTAACTTTGGGGTGTCTCCGACGTCTCCTTCTATATGTTACATACATTTTCGGCTTGCACAAACTTAATATACCCTTGGACCATACGGTACAGGGTATAAAAACTGCAGTTTTTATTTCAAAATATTAAAAAGTTTTTAAAAATAAAAAGAATTTAAGAACACTGTCTAAAATAAATAAACATCTTTAAAAAAGGATTTAAGAACTACAATGCAATTTTTTTTGAAAAATACTTTCTAATATGTTATTTCAAAGACCAAGTTATTTGACTGAGACCAAAAAAACTCACAAATCTCCATAAAAATGAAATAAAGACAGCTTGAATCTTTTTTTTAGAGTATTTCTTATAGAGCAACTTACAGTCGCCAACTTCTTTAACCAAAAATGCCCAATTTTTTTCGGTCTGCCTCTTGGCTACTACAAAGATTTCAAGGTTTACTTGTTGGCGTCTACCTACTTCTACTTCTACCTCTGCCTACCCAACCTCTACCGGAGACCGGAGTCAGACAAACCACAGAACCCATCGCTCCGCTACTCCCCGATCTCTCTCACTTTGGTACACTTGAAAACAGCTCATTCCACTTCAGTGCAGTTCGTTGCTGCACTTCAATTCTCGAAAAACTTTACTCAAGTGCCTTATGGACTGGCTGACTGGCTGACTATGGTATGGATGAATACTTACATATATGGAAACGGCAATCTTCATCGGAAGACCGCCAGCATAATTTATGCGCCGCCAGTTTTTATCTGCCTGCATCAGGCCATCTCACTTGCTCCTTACTTGGTCTGCTCGGGTTTGATATTTTGTTATTTTTATTTTTTTCTGTATTTTTTGATGCTTTCAATTGTTTTGAAGTCTCGACCCTTTTGCTTTTTATTATGTCAGCAGGAGCAACAGCAGCTCCCTAGTCCCTACCAAAAAAGAGAGATACCTCTCCTAGTACATAAAAATAAACTACAGAATTTCATGGCACTTGAACAAAATGAAAAACACTTCAATTTTATTTTTGTTAATCAAATTTAATTGTTTTTGTTGTTGATTGTTTCTCTACAAATTTCCGGCTGCAAAATTTATGCCTCTGCCGTTGTCAGAATGAGTTCCTTCCAGCGGAAATGCCACTCTGACTTTTTGGCGGGCGCAAAGAAAAAAAAAATAAACCCCTCCAGCTCGCTACATAGTAATTTAATAGCGTTGTCTATTATGTTCTGACCATATTTGCATAACCGGCTAAAACGAACGCCCCAACAACAGCAAAAAAAAAAAAGTTGCCAATAGATGAGACGCCGTATTGCATTTTGGACTGGTCACACTTGATGGAACACTTGGCGGGCCATTGGCCAGCAGGTGGCTGCTGCAGTGATTGCCATGTCAGCGTTCCAAGCCGAACGAACCGGTTTTTGGCCACGCAAACCAATCTAAAATAGCAGCCAGCATGCATAACTTATTCAATTTGTATGGCGGCCGGTCTTGTCATTGGACTGCAAATCGATTGGACTTGGTCTGCTCGTTGTTGTTGTTGCTGTTGTGGTGGCTAAAAGGGTCGTCGTTGCTGCCAATAAAGTGGCAAAATATCTGAACGTGCATCAATTGCCAATGTCTTTGTGCTTCCTTTCCCACATAAATCTTCAGTAAACTCGATCCGCGCACACTCATCCACAACAATGTGGGCTTTGATGATCTGTCAAAACATTTAAACAGTAAAGTTTGTGGGTAGTACGGGTTTGTGCGTGTGTATGTGTGTGTGCGTGTGTGTGGGCCTCATTTAATCAGTTGAGAAAGCCAATTTTTTTTGCGCGCCAAATTTGAGATGCTCTCTCGGTTTCACACGTAGTAAAAACTTTTTTCAAAGCTCTGCTGAATAATAAAGTTTTGATTAGTGTGAACAAACTCTTTTCCCAAGTCGGGAGATGGGGATGGACTGATGGCAGCCCCTGTGCAAACCTCCGGTGGCAACAATGGTTCACAGAAGGATCCAAAACTGAGCATCGTCAGACCCAACACCAGAATCTCTACTGCAATGGGCATCTGATCTAGCGTCTTTCAAGATGAGATTCATGCCATAGACATCTGCGCCCTTAGCATCCTTCTCAATGGAACTAGGGGAGCAAATATCTGCATTTATTCAGATAGCCAAGCTGCTATTAGGGCATTATCATCCTGAAGCATCTCCTCCAGGATGGTTAAAGAACGCCATAACTACCTCCAATCATAGCAAAGTCGTGCTATGTTGGGTACCTGGATACTCAGGAGTGGATGGTAATATGATCGCTGACGATCTAGCACGACAGGGTGCCTCCACCCTGACTACATCTCCTGCGCCGTTCTGTGGTATTGGTTGGTCCGCAATCAAAACCATGATAATCAAAAGGGCTGTAGGTGAACATAGGAGATACTGGTTCTCCTTATCGGGGCTTCGTCAAGCAAAAGTGCTGGTCAAACCTCTGGATACGATTAAGACAAAAGGTCTTGGCAGAGAGGACTTAAAACTCCTGGTAGTTATCTGGCCACTACACTTTTATCCGACTCTTCAGAGTGCAGACACTGTCTAGAAGACGATGAAATACCAGACATCTGCTCTGTGTCTGCCCAGCGCTGGTATGGGACAGAGCCTTTCACATGGGAAAGGAACGGATTAGTCCCTTCCATGTAAGATCAATACCATCATGCGGAAAGCGAAAAGTAATTTGCTGTAATTTATGGGTATGGTATAAAAGACCTTTTGGTCGCAGTGCCCTAAGGAACCCTTTTCGGAAAAAAAAAAAAGGTAGAGATTCGCGTGTAAAGATCCATATACCATACCATATCATATCATCATATACGTTCCGTTTTTTGTACGCACTGTTCAGACTACTATATGTTATTAACAAATCAGAATATATAATTTTTAAATTATATTAATTTTTTATTGCTAGACATAATTTGTAAAGGAACATCTTTTCAAGTTCTTACATCTAGGTAAGACTTCTCAAGCAATCTAATTGCTGGTGTTCAGAAGCGGAACTAAGGAAAATTATGAAATAAAATGAAAGATTTCGATTCGCAGCCTGACAAGTTGTTATCTCAAGAGATTTTTTAATAATACCTTATGGGCCATTTTGTTATTAAGGACTTCTCTGTATGCTGTATAAACTATTTTCTGCATTAATCTCACTCTGAGTAGAGCTTTTTGATAGGTTAGTTCACTAAGTCTAGTAATATAGGCATGATAAATCATTTCCTTTTATTAAAAACGCAACCTCCAATATTATTCCGTCTAAAATGGCTCAGAATTTGTTATATCATTGTTTTGTTGCATGCAGTTTATAGACAGGCAGAAATGCAAAAGTGCCTAAAGGCAACTATAAAAACTATCTGTATTTCTACATGTGCTGTCTCTTGACTGCGAAAAGAACGCCTTTTTGATCAAAGTAGTGTTGTAAAGAGCGTAAATATTATAAAGAGCTGATTTTAAACCATCCAACCAGTTTTTTTTCTTAATAATCTCTTTCATTATGTTGCCATGACAGCCCGTTCTCGGGTTACGGCCGACCTCAACAGCTCACGCCAGGCGCATTTTCCAATTAGAAATTCCAAGGGAGGTTAGGTTCCCCTCTACTTGATCTTTCCATCGGAGCCGTGATCGTCCCCTTCTTTTTCCTTCGTCGGCTTTCGATTCTAATACCTTTTTTGGTGGAGCATCGTTATCCATACGTACGACATGTCCGAGCCAGCGCAGACGTTGTATTAGGATGCGCTGGACAACAAATATGTCATCGTAGAGCTCGTACAGTTCGTGGCTCATCCGTATGCGATAGTCGTCTTCAAAATAAACGGGACCGAAGATTTTATGAAGATGCACTTCTGCATTTCTGCCCGACAAAGTGAACAGCGTAATAATTAAAATTTGTTTACTTTAGTTTCTTTTGCTTGTTGGAATTAAAAAAATACACAATCTGGGTATATAGTAATTTGTTAAGCAATTGATTTTTTCAGTTAATTTTTAGTAATTTTCACATTTATTATGGATTTTGACTCCTGGAACTATACATTCAAAAAATATATCGTTTTTTCATAATATACTAGCAAAAGTTAAAAAACTGATCAACCCAAACGACAGCTCTTGTGCATATTCTGAATATATAGTCTTAAGAATCTAAGTTTTCACAATACATACTTCTTAATCGACGGCTTAGTCATGTCACAAACTACACAACCAGCTCAATAAACTCCATTTGTAGTGTATCCAAACTATGAAAAGAAAAAGCGCATTGCTACCAAGGAGAGGGTAGGCGGTGATGCGTGCAAAATGCAGTGGCAAAATAATTGCAGACTCTTTTGACGCTTTCACCAGTTATAATAAACCAAAATAGAGTGCCAATTGCTGTGCCGCATTATGGATGACAATATGGCCAAAAGGCCTCCCTCCCTCCCCTCAAGGCCCGCCCCTCGACTCTGCCAGAAAGGCCCCCGTTAACGTTGGCCACACAAACAGGCCAACTTTTGCAATTGGGTGCAATGCACTGGCCAACAAAATGGTATTAAATGAATGGAAATGAAATGCGTGTAAAAAAAATATAAATTTAAAAATCTTTTTAGCAATAATAAAAATAATTATCTTGACTATAAGTAATCATCATCATATTCATAATAATAATAGTAATGCATTAAAAGCAAATTGTTATGACAGCTGAAGATGTTTTGCTATTGTTATTGTTGTTGTAATTGAAGTTGTTGTTTTGATGTTGTTGTAGTTGAAGTTGTTGTTGTTATTGTAGATGTTGCTACTGATGAGCATTGAACTAATTGTGCGCTCAAGAGAAGCGCACTATAGAAAATTTTCAATGAAAAATCTCAAAGCCAAAGTAACAATCATAACAAAGACTATATATAGATAGATAGACAGATAGATAGAGGTTTACCATAGTACAGTGAAGCAACGTTTGGTTGACAATTTTTGGGAAATTTAACTACTTAGGTTTTTTCTTTTGAAATCTTTTGACTGATCGTACAGTCTCTGATAACAGTCTCCTATCAGGTTGCGGACGTCTCTAGTCTTCGGGATCAACAAAAGATGGCTAACTTACTTCGAACCAGGTTCTTATCGTCACATGCAAACTCCTTCATACAGATAAAGTATTTACTTCTCCGTAGTTGCATTCCTGATTTTGAACTGTAATATTAGAATACGAACTTCCTTAATTCTTTAATCCTCAAGAATCCCTAAAAAACTTACCAGATATCCCTTTTTTTTGGGAAAAATTTATTTTATGGTATTTTTTGGGAACAAATTAAATAATAAAATTTTTTTTATAAATTGTTCCATAGAATTTTTCGAAATAAAAAATCAATGCACATTTCGTATGTTTTAAAAAATCAAATTTTTATAATTTAAGCTATTTTTATTGGACAAAATAAATTATGGAATTTTTAAAAAAACATCGTGGTATGTTTAAAAAAATAATACTTAAGGATAGCAAGATTCCTCTCAGGAATCTTTATGGAACTTGCAAATATTCACTTTTTTTTTGGAAAACATTTTTTTATGGTATTTTTTGGTAAACTTTTATTTAATAGTCTGGATATGGAAATGTTTTTGTTCTTCAATTTAATGATAATAATCGTTAAATGAGAATGATATTTTTTGTCAATAAATAAATTATATTTTTTGTCAATAAATAAATAGTATTTTTTGTCAATAAATAAATAGTATTTTTTGAGAAAATCGTATTTTTTAAAACTATGAACACATGATATTTTTGGGAAAAATAACACAGGTCTACAAATACAGGTGTCATGTGAGTTGTTGGAAAGCTAAGAGTCATTTCCGAAGTAATTTGGTGCGTAGAATCCGAATCCGGCGTCAGAACTGGCCCATCACGTCAGGATGTTGAGATATTTGAGGTTATGTACCAAAAAACGCGTTTTTTCCTACTACAGGCCTACGATTTGTTTTGTAGAAAATATTATAAAAAAAAAATACTGAAAGGTAAAAAAATAAATAATAAAAAGAAAAATAAGCTGAACTATATTATAGACAAATACAAAATACCATAGATTAATCATTTCTTATCCTAATCCCGTGTAATACATTTTTTATGCGAATTCGTCAACTAAAAATATACAAATTGAAAATATAACAATTGTGGATTCCCTATATGAAAAGACAAATTTGAGTTTTGAACTTCATCTCCAAGTAGACGTAGTATTAAAATTTCAAGATAATACCTATAGATGTAAAAAGAAAAATTAAAAAAACCTTTAAAAGTTTGTTTCCACATTTTGATTCCTATTTATTCGAAATTGTTGCAAGAAAAAATATTATAAAATAATCGTTTCTTATCCTAATCCTTTATCATGTATTTTTTAGACGAATTCGCAAATCAAAAAATATAAATTAAAAATACAACAATTGAAATTTCTCTATTTTTAGGAAAAAATTATGTTTTAAGTCCATTCCTATGTCCTAGTAAAATCTCTAAGTTATCTTAGCTTTTTTTAAAAAAAATTCAGTAGAAAAGTCTTTAAAAATTCGTTTCCACATTATTATTCCTATTTATTCGAAATTGCTGCACAAACCATATAAGCAAATCCAGATATCCCATTCCCTAACAGAGCTAAAAGCTTTCCAGCTTTACTTAAAAACTTTCATTCTAGGCAAAGTAAGAAAGAAAAAACCTACAAATATATGTATCTTTCGTATCTTAATGTATTTATCGTGACAAAATCCATTCGCCCATGTCGAGTTTCTACTGTGCTTTATATGCACCGACATAGTGCATCCAATAAAGGAGGCGTTGACCTGTCTCTTGCAGTTCTTGTTGTAGAACTACACCAACAACAACAAGAACAGAAACTACAAAAGCAGCGCCCCAACCACTAACAAAGACAATTTTAGCTGTGCCCCAAAATGGAGCTATGGAGCTATCTCGCATCCGCTACCCTCTCCTAACCAGAAAATGCATTTCAAAGCTGTCCCAACCCACGTTAAATCCACTTTAAGCTATTGCCTTGAGGGTCTGCACTCTTTACGCTGTCTTGTCGCCCACCTGGCTGGGTTTTTATAGTGTGGTTATTGGTGGTATTCAGTGGCGTAGATGGGATTTCGCGAGGGGTGGTAGATAAGAACGGATAAGCTATTTGTCTTTGAAATTTTTATTGATCGTCACGGAATTTTCTCACAGTTTTGCTTCGACATAAGGTGATTTTTTGGGAAGAAATTTTGTTATCGCTTTGAAAGTTTTAAATTAAAAAAAAATATGGGATTTCCTTTTTAGCAAACTTTTAGAAATAATTTTATTTAAACCCGATGAATGCAGAATATTTTTAATTGGACATTTTTACCAAATGAATAAATCATCCGCCCTGATTGCAGTTTTGCCTCGAAATAGGGTGTTTTTTTTTAAGGAAATTTTGTTATCACTTTGTCAGTTGTTATTTAAATAAAATGTTCATTCTCAGCAAATTTTCAGGACTAATTTTATTTAAACTTTAAAATAATTTTACTAAAATTGTTTATTGGAAAGTATCTTTGTATGAATAAATCATACATCCACTTAAAACATTTTGAATAAAAACTCTCAAATTCCAAAAAAAATTTTAAACTAAATTTTATAAATTTTACTTTATCATTATATATATTATATATATTTATATTATTTTAAAAAATGGCGGACGTAAAGTCGGGCGCGGACGACTTTAGGATACCCTGTACCACTAGCTTGTAATAAAGTCCGATTTCTTCACAAAAACCTTAAAAAAGATCTGAATGCCAAATTTATTTCAAATATCTTTACAAACAAGCAAAACACATCGAATTTTGTTTTTGGACCGATTGGTCCTATGGGAGCTATATGAACTAGTCAACCGATTTGAATTAAATTTAGTATAGTGCTTAGGAACTATAAAAAACTCACGAATATCAAATTTGGTCACAATATCTTAACAAACAAACGAAACACAACAAATGTTGTTCAAAAATCGATTTTTTGGAAGATCGGACCTATGGGAGCTATATGATATAGTCAACCGATTTTGTTCAAATTTAGCACATTGCTTAAGTGGTCTAAAAAATTTCTAAACGCCAAATCTGGTTAGGATATCTTTATTAAAAAACGAAATATAGCGAATTTTTCTTTAAAAAAGTTATTTTGGCCGATCGGTCCTATGGGAGCTATGTGATATAGTCAACCGATTTCGATCAAATTTGGTTCAGTGATTGGGAACTATAAAAAACTTTCGAATACCAAATTTCGTTACGATATCTTCATAAACAAACGCTTTTATTTTGTCGAGGTCGTCTCGAACACCCCATGGAACTAATATAATTTATCCCCGATATCAAAAATAAAATAAACTTGCCTCCTATGGAATAATATGGGATCTAATGTGAAAGTTTAGTAACTCTAGCTCTTACCATCTCTGAGATCTAGGCGTTCACACGGACAGACGGACGGACGGACAGACGGACATGGGTATATCGACTTCTCTATTCACCCTGATCATATTTTAGGTAACTTTGGGGTGTCTCCGACGTCTCCTTCTATATGTTACATACATTTTCGGCTTGCACAAACTTAATATACCCTTGGTACCATACGGTACAGGGTATAATAACAACAACCCTTCGATCTACGCCACTGTGCTAGTTTTTGTCGTTGTTGTTGCTGTTGATGTTTAATTAAATGCATGTCTAGAAATCTATAAACTAATCTGTGAAACATTTTTATGTTAATTTCTTGTGGCTTCGAAATGCTTCAATGATTTTAAATTCAAATTTGGTAAATAGCACTTATCAAGATACATTTGTTGTGGTAGTATGTATGTGGGCAGCAGCAGCAGCAACGGAAATTAATATTGACTTAAGCTTCTTCTCGAGAAACCCCTTTCGAATTGTTGCTCCCGAAATTTGTAATTTGCTGCGCTTTAGAGTCCCAAAAAGTTTGTCAGTTAATTAAAAAGCTATTTCGTTGTGGCCAACAGCGGCACAGTGGTCAAAATCAATACAGTAGCTGTATAAATTAATGTTCAAATTTAGGGCACATAAAGTTTGAAATTTATTAGAAAAGGGGTTCCGGGGAAGAATTGGAATCAAAAAATGATATTAAGGTATTTTACATAAAATTAAAATATTTTTTAAGAATATGCTCAAAAAAATTGTTTTATTGAGTTCAATATTTCTCAATTGAAATTAAAAAAGATAATTACATTTTATTTTAGATAAAAGTACAACATTTTTGAAGTGTATGCTCAAAAATTATTATTTTGTGGTAAATTTTTTATATCTACCATTTGTCAACTCAATTTTTAGCATATTCTTTTGTTGTTGTCACAGTAGCTTCAAACTGAACCAGAACCTCAAATATTATTCTGGCTATATAGTTCGTTTTGTTTAATCGTTAATGAGAACTTGCATGAGTACTTAAAAATTTCGAGTATAAAAAATTATAAGGGCTACAATCTTAAAAATCTTACTTAAAAATCAGATTTAAATTAAAATTGACAGTTTATAAAAATATAATAGCAAAATAAAGCAAAATATAAAAAAGTAAAAAATCATTTTCTATACAATATATTCTACACAAAATATAAAGTAGCTCAAAGGGTCTGGCTGGATAAGGTACTGGAATTTGCTTGATAAATTTAGATTTTAAAGAATTTTTTAAAAGCCAATAGAATAGGCTATGCCAAAAGATCCTGTTTTAACAACAAATCGATTTAATTTATATTCACATCAAATAAAGAACGTTTAAAAACTCGGTTATGCAAATTGATTGACATATTTAACGAACATACCTAAAAAAAAAAAAGAAAATTTCATAAATAAATTCCGATTTTAAAGAATTTTTTTAAAGAGTCATAAAGAGGTAATAGCCAACTGTAATTAAAAAAATAAATTTAATTTTGAATGATTTCAGACTAGAGAATTTCAAAACGTTTTGTTTTTCATCTCAATATTTTGTTTAAATTTTGGTAGCTTAAAGATGAGAATATTACGCCAAATGATGGGTTCCGAATTCTTTAAGAACCCTAACTTTAATGTGCAATCTATAAGATTGGCAAAATTATAAAATAATTACAAAAGCCTAGATTTAATACGATGTTTCATAAGGAAGAATTATAATAAGTCGGAAAAATTCTAAAATTTGATGTGTTAAATATTTTAATTATTCCTAGTAAGTCAGAAAGAATTATAAAGAAGTCCGTGTGATTCTAAAATGTTAGGTGCTTAAATATTTTTTTATTCAGAGTGTTTCGGCCTAGTAAGTCAGGAAGAATAATAAAAATATGGCAAGGATACAAAAATTTTAAGTGTTTAAATATTTTAGTTATTTAAATTTTCTTACTCCGATTTTTTCGCCTAGTAAGCCAGGAAGAATTATAAAAAAGTTCAAAAGATTCTAAAATTTTAGGTGTTTAAATATATTTTAATTGTTTTATTTTTTTTATTTAAGTTTTTTCGCCTAGTAAGTCAAGAATCATTGTGAAAAGTCGGAAAGATTCTAAAATTTAATTTCATTTTTTAATATTTTAATTAAATAAATAAAATAAATATTTTTATATATTTTAATTTTTTTGAAATACAATTATTATAATGAAATAAAATGAGTCAATAAAAACAATAATAAAAGTATATCTCAACAAAATAAAATATTAAAAAATACAATTTTGAGGCCAATTAATTTTTTTAAATTTAAAAAAAATTCATCTACATCATTCACTTCGACCACTGTGCCATATTGCTACTGTTGTTGTTGTTGTTATTGTCTAGCTTAATTTTAATGGGGGCGTTTCGCTATGAATGTGTATGTTCGTGTGTGTGTGTTCGTGTGTGTGTGTTGTAGTAATAACGGTAAAGAGGCCGAGAGCCGCTGAGACAAATTCAATATGGAATGCATAATTAAACATGATTGCATTTTGTTGCCCACATTGTTGTTGTTGTTGCTGTTGCTACTGCTCTGCAATTGTGTGAAGACAACAACAACAACAGCACACATACTACACACACTACAACAACAACTTACAGTTGCAACAACAACTCACAACTGCCGCAAGAGAGAGGCTAACAAACTCAAAGTAGAACGTGGGTGTTAAATTGAACACTAAACCCAATTTCACCCATTACACTGTAAGAAAAGTAGAAAACAAACAAATACCAAATTGTTGTTGTAGTTGTTGTTTGTGTTGTTATAGTTGTTGTAGACGACACGGCATTGCATGCCACACACAAATTGCATAAGTTTACAACAACCGCAACAAACACTTGAGTTGAGTTGCGCCAAATTGTTGTTGTAGTTGTTTTCGGAGTTATTGTTGGAGTTTTTTTGTTGTTGTTGTGGCGCCGCGCTTTCTTTCTGCCAAATCTTTACCAAAAAAAGCGGTAATTTTGTCATTGTGACTTTTAGGTAAAGCCAAAAAGTACAGCAACAACAATTATAGAAAAGAGACCTCCCGTCCCGTCGCCATTGGCATGCAATCTTAAACTGAAATTTAAGTAAAGTTTGAAAAGAAAATTTCCCTGGAAATGGAGGGGATTTTCTTTTTGTGGCGAATTAAATTGTGTGAGCAAAAAAAATGAACAAAATTTGAAAGAATTTTTGGGGATAAAGATGATGGTAAGAGGGGAAGATTTCAAATTGCATTTTTAACTTTGAGTTATTGAAGGCAAAAAGGATGCTTCTATTATAAGATTAGTACAAATAAGTTCTTATGATAGTACCGTAAGATTTTAATATGCATCTTGAATTATGACTTACGAATGTCTAAACATAAATTTGACAATTCTTTTCTCATTAGATTGGTATAAAGAAGTCTTTATGATAGTAAGGACGATTTTAAAACGAATTCTGAATTGCGACTTCTGAATAGTTTAAAGACAAATTTAACAATTCTTCTCTTATTTGATTTGTGCAAAGAAGTCCTTATGATAGTGCGGATAGATTTCAAAATGTATTTTAAATTGTGAATATTTTAAAGACAAATTTAACAAATCTTCTCTTATAAGATTTATATCGATCTTTTAAGAGAAGATTTGCTAAATCTTATGATATAAATGTTTGTTTTATTGGGGAAAGCAAAATTAAGACCCTTAGGATCGTTTGCTGCCTTCAAGAGCAACTTAACTAGCCAAGTATCTGTGACAAACTTAATTATTAAAGACGGTTCTTTTTTCTGGCATCACACTCTGCATATATGTGCTGGGAGGCTTACCTTCTTTTAGTTTCTCCAAATTTTTAAGGAAAATTTAAAGATTCTTCTCTCATAAGATGAGACGTAAAGGCTCTAATGTGATTTTTCAATTTTGCCTTTCTGATAGTTCAAAGACAATTTAACCAATTCTTCGCTTCGAAGATTGGTATAAAAAAGACAAAAGGCGGATAACCGGAGATGATTTCAAAAAACAAACAATTTCATTTGTGAATTGTTTGAAGTCAAATTTAACAATTCATCTGTCATAGGTATAAAGAACCTTATAATAGTACAGGAAGATTTCAAAATGCTTAACTGTTTTCACTTTACGGACAACTTTAATATTTATTCTCTCATTAGAAGAAAAGCACAGAAGTCTTTTTGATAACACAGAAAGATTTCAAAATACATTTTTAATTTTGACTAGTTGAGAGACAAATTTATAAATTCTTCTCTTATAAGATAATGGATTTAAGCGCTTTGAAACCAACATTTTTTTTTAAAAAGCTAACAGCATGTTAATTGAGCCGCCACATCTAAATATGATAATTTACGGACTATTAATATTGAAAAAGTCTGAACATCTTTATATAAATGTCTTTATATCATTTATCAACTCGATAACTATTAACATAAAACTAATTGATCGTTCTTTTTTTTTTACTTACAGGTAAAAACAACTAAAGAAACAGTGCCATTTCTTCTGGAATTTATCTTAAGTTGACATTTACTAGTTTAACTTTTAAAAGAAAACATGAACGCAATTGGATTATTTTTGGAGCAAAAGTTTAAAAAAAGGTATTTTACAACAAATATAAAATCATCTTGGAACTCTTTGGCACAAAAAGTTGTAAGAGCTTTCATAATTTTTCAAGAAAAAAAAATTAGGTGGTTCAAATGGAATTACATAATACAAATCTCATGTTATAGCTACATATTGGGTTTAAATTGAACCAAATCGAGCTAGATTATCAAAATTTTCTTCTTTTTTTTTTGAAATTGAGGCACAAAAACCCCTACCTTATAAGCTTCTGAAATATCCTTCAAAATAACTTATTTAATGTAAATTTTTGAGATTATGTAAAATGTGAAGGTAGGTTAGGTCCCCATAAGATTCTGAGATAGCATCCAAAATATCTTTTTTTTTTATGTAAGTTTTTGAGATTATGGAAAACGCTTAGCTTCTGGAGTTTGCAACTTCAAATCGCGGTTCAGCGATGCCTAAATCATGTAGTAATCATGGTTTGAGCACCATACCCGAAAATAGAAAATAGAAATAGAAATTTCTCTATTTAAAAATACCACACAATTATTTTCGAGAACAGCCTGAAGGCCTGCAATATTCTGGCTACAAACCCTTTAACATTTTTAATTCATTCATATTTTATAATTATTTAAATATACATAAATAAATATTTTTTCGAGAATGGTTTTTCGAAATCGTTTTGGATCGCACGTCACGTTGCGGAGATATGGTAGAAGATTATGGCAGAACTCTCGTGTGCTGTGGTGTTTTAGACCCCGGATTCGGGTTCTCCATTCGTAACAGTAACCCTCTCACATATACAGCTCACACAACTTTTTTGTTTAAATTCCGATGTAATAACTCTACAATCGATTTTAAAATGCCTTTTCATATTGGATTCGAATTATATGTAAATAACATTCCTTTTTTTCATTTCGTTCTTAAAAAATCGAATAGTTATAAATTTTTTCAAGCCTACAGTACAAATGAATAAATCTCCATTTTTAGACAAAAATGTATGATTCTGAAAGCACGTCAACCAATCGAAGAGATATCAAAGTCATTTCAATTCACCTATTTTTTTTTGTTTTCCAATTTTTGTCAAATTTTTGTTAGATTTGCCTGAAGAATTGTAAAACTAAATTCTTGTTATAACACATTTCTTTATATACAATATCAGAACTTCCCCTTTTAAGAACTCACAAGCTCTAAAATCTGAATTCTAGTTCGCAGACCTAGCAGACTTAAGTTACAGGACTGGAACCCTATTTCAACCTAGAAGCGCCTTTTTTTTACTTAAAATTATTTTCTTATTTATCGACCTTTTTTTGTTTTTGGCTTTTTTTAATGTAGCAACATTTTATTATACGAAAGCGAAAAATATGTGTTTTTGAAAATACACTCGAATCTGTTTTACACGTTTTTAAAATAATTCGATCTAGAAACAGTTTTTTACCCGATTTCATTCGATTTAGCCTGAGCTTTGATCGAATACTTCAAACAGATGAACATTTTGAAAATAATAAACATTTTTAAATATACTTACGTTTCAAAAATATATAAAAATTTCAATAAAAAAATTAAGAAATTCGAGAACTAAGTAAGCCAAAATCCTGGTTCAATCAACTGCCGATGATAAAACAAAATATTTGTATATCTTAGTTCATTTTTTGAGGCTTTTAATTTTTGTTTGTATTTTAATACTGCATTTGGGAATTTATTTTTAATTTAATTCGTGGGACCAATTTTTTTAGAACCTCCATAGTTCAGTTCTAATTTCTTACCCAATATGTAAAGTAACATTAATCAAAACTAATAACTTGACAAACGCTGACTCACCCCAACCATTTAGCACCCCAGAAACGAACAGATCATGCTCCAATGCACAACAACTAAATTATGGAGAGTATACTATATATCCATTTGAGTGCTATAACCTATGGCAGACCCCAGCTATCCAAGCTATCATGCCCTTAATGAATGTTCAAATGTAATATTTTATAAGAGGAAACTGAATCTTGGCCGGCATCTTGCGGTCGGTGGGTCGTTCTCTCTCAGTTGCGTTTAATGATGATGATGCAGTTTTATAGAGTATGTATGGTGTGTGTGTATGGTGTAGGGTCTGCCAACGACCACAACAATCATTCGTCAGCAAAAGATACATTGTCTGTTATTATTATATAAATAAAGGCTCACACACACACACATCAAATAGTGTACAAATAAATTCACTTTGCCACGAAATGTTTGCCAGGGCCAGACGTTGGCACCAACGACCGACCAGACCGACCAACGTCGTCCGTCCAATCCCAAAAACGACGACGAATTTACTCCAATGATTTTGCACAGTTTCAATCTTTCAGTTTCTCGTCTCGTCTCGGTTTCTGTCTACCATTTTGCTGTAATCTCTTTTTTATGCGCTTTAATTTGTTTTCTTTTCGTTTCTTGTTTGCCAAAAGTTTATTGATCTCTTGCATCAATTTTATTTTGCGCTCTCTTTTGTCATTTAGCTTTAGCCTTTCATTTCATTGTCGACTGAGCGAAAATACTCTGCATAGTTTTTTTTTTTTTTTGCTGCTACTTCTTATTTTCTTTTTTATATGTGAGACTTTTAGCAGCCTTAATATGGGGTGTTTTTTTGGGAGGTTCTTTTTGTAATGACAGCGATTTGTCATCTGTTGGTTGTAGTCCGGTAAAGGGTCATTCTTTTTACTCACAGACTTTAAAAGCATTTTTCTATGACCCAATATTTTCTATTAGTGCAGTGGGGAATAATATTTCTCACTCTGCTATCCCAGTCTTGGGCAGCTTTGGGACACAACATCGAGCTCCCTCATCTTAAAATACTTTTCCATTTATAAAAAAGTCTTCGTAAATAACTCTTCCAGTTTGCTACCTCTCTCAAAGCCAAATGCCGTTTATAATAAATCTTTAACTGACATCACAAATATTTTTTTTTAGAAACAAAAGAATTTAAAAAAAAAAACACCCAATATATAGATTTATTGCCATACCAAAAAATCATGTCAAATATTCCAAGGGCAAAAATAATTTGTGCTAAAAATAAAGCACACGAAAAAAACGCTAAGCTACAAAAAAAAAACACTAAAAGCAAATAATATTTTATATTTTTTTTTTAGAGACGGCCATAACTTATGTGAAATCTTGCATATGGCGAAAGAAATTTCAGAATCACGAAATAATAAAAATAAAAAAAAGAGGGAAAAACAATTTAAGTCATTGGGAAAATTTATGGGCAGAACAAAGTAAACAAAAGGCTGGGAAAACAGCTGTGCTTGCTATTCATAAAAGAAGCCAAATATAATAGCGTTAAAATAAATAAATAAATAAATTACACACACACAGAGAACAATATGTGTTTACGTAAAAATGAAAAGCCGAAAATTTCTAACCACATTTTTATTAAAAAAAAAAAGGAAAAAGCTGAAGGGGTCCAGGAAGACTAGAAGATTAAATGAAAACACTTGGTCATAAAAATTAAAATAGATTGATATTTTTGGAGGATCATATTTTTTATACCTGTACTTAGACTTATTCTCGAACTTTCCTATAACATTTTCTTTAGAACATATTTTTCCGTTTTAAAAAAAAACACAAATATAATAAAACTGGGGGATCCAGAAGATTAAATGATACTTATATGAAAGCACTTGGTGATAAAAAATAAAATAGATTGATATTTTTAGAGGAACAGACGTGCTTCAATAAATATAGTCGAACCTTCCTGAAATAATTTTCCTTAGGACATATTTTTCAATGTTTCGAATTCTTTTTTTGCCATTTTGTCGAACCTTCCGGAAATAATTTTCCTTAGAACATATTTTTCAATGTTTCGAATTCTTTTTTTGCCATTTTGTTTTTCTTATTATGAATTTCTGTATAACAAATTATCTATATATTCCATATAAGTTCATTGTAGGTAATTTCCACTGTTTTTTCATACAATATTAATATTTATTTTATTTTTTTTAATTTTTAAAACAATGTATATTGTATTCTACAGATTTTTATGAAAAGTATTTCTGACATAATCCATATTCATATTTTTGATACAATTTTTGCATAAAAATAAATTTAGAAGATTTTTGTAAAAAAGTAAATGATATTGTTTCAATTTTTTAGTAAAAATAAAAATAAAAAGGTGCGGCTATGGTTGACTTGTTTAGATTCAGAAACCATTATAAAAGTATAGGTAAATATTGCATATAACCACTTTTTATGCAGCTAAGCGTCTTAAAGCAAATAATCGTTTTATATGCGAATAAGCTTTTTTATTAGGCTAATACGAGCAAATATCATTACTATACAAATAAAAGTAATCGCATTTAAAATGTGAAAAGAGTATACACAAATAATCGGTTATAAGCAAAAACTCGTTTCAATCACAAACAAAACGTTTTTCTTTAAACCATTACATAAATGTGTATATTTAAAACTAAAGATAGCCTGCTGCTTGACTAGAATTTAGAAACCATTATAAAAGTCTAGTTATAGACCGCATATAATCGTTTTAAAGTAAGTAACCATTTTTAATTGCAAATAACCTTTTTTTTACACAAATATAAATATTGACACATTTTATTTAAATAAAACTTTCAAAAGCTGAAAGTTTGCCAAAAAAATTTTAATAAAAAATCGGTTGTATGCAAAGAAATAACATAAAAAATGAATGTGTACTTAGAATTGGTTGATTGGCTAGATTTTGGAAACTATTGTAAAAGTTTAGTATAGACATTTTTTTAAAGTCTTTGGCTAGGTTTTAGAAATTATTGTTCACATTTATTATTTAAATCAAATAATCGTTTTTATGTGCAAATATTAAACAACAAATTTTGTTATTAAGCATATACTCATTGTATTCAAATAAAAATGGCTGCTTTTATGATGGCCAAAAACTGTAGTCAAAAAATTGGTTGTAAGCAAAATAAAACAAAATTTAATAAGAACATATTCGATTTTCTCTGGGCAAATTCAAGATAATGTCTACTTAAAATTAAAAACTAAAGCCGCAGCTGGCTTGATTGGCTTAATATCTCAAAACATTAAAAAAAATTTTTAATTATAGAGATCATATAACCATTTTAAAGCAAAGATTTGATTTTATCTGCAAATAATAAGCCACAATATTTTTTAAAAAGCCAAAATTGAGCATATACAAATTTAATTCAAGAAAAATGTGTCAGCCTTATAATGTCAGAAAACTGTAAACAATCGGTTATATGCAAAATAAAAGCTTTTTAATATATTTCCCAGAACAATTTGAAAAATTGAATGCTAAATTACAAGTCTGGGCACCTACGAATATATTACGCTTTTTATTTAAGAAAAAATTCGGTTGTAAGCAAAAAATCTTTTTCTGCCAAATTAAAAAGGATTTTTAAACCTTTTCAAAATATGTCTCTAAATTTTGTAACAAACTTTCTTTTATGCGCATTCGAAATTTTATTTTCCCAAATCTTTTTTTTTTCTCAAATATTTATTATTGGCAATCAACCCATGATTCTATGGGTTTTAATCCAACATTTATAAAAAAAAGTAAGTCACTACACACTCAATACTCGTAAATCTTAATACGAGCACGCAAAACACTTATAACCTTTACGCCTCTCACAACCAAACAAAAAATGCCATTCACTTGAAATTTGGTACAGATGTTCGAGAAGAGTGTACCAACAAAACAAAACAAAAAAAATCGATAATCGAAAATACGTTGCCCGCGAAATTTGAAACCTTGACCTTACTTTTTGAAAACATCTCGAATATCTAGAAATTTTTATTGCAAACCGTGAGCAACCACTAAATATAAAAATAGCTCAAAAAATTAACAATCTTGAGCGTTAGTCAGTTAGTTAGACAAATTAAAGCAAATAATTGGTTATATGCAAAAAAATCTTTTTTGGTAAGAACAAATTTTGTTTAAAACTATACAAGACAAAATAAATATCCATATTCGAAGTTTTTCTTTTTAAGTCTGAATATTCTAAAATCTTTAATGCACACCTTGAAACTAGCTTCACGAAATAGAAAATAAATTTAAAAAATTGTTTAAATTGGTGGAAGATTAAAGTTTGAAATTTATTCTAAAATTTCGTAAATATGTTTACTTATTATTATTATCGTATTTTATCAAAAATTCAAAAAAATTCTGACTTAAGACTTAATTATACCCTGTACCGTATGGTCCAAGGGTATATTAAGTTTGTTCAAGCCGAAAATGTATGTAACATATAGAAGGAGACGTCGGAGACACCCCAAAGTTACCTAAAATATGATCAGGGTGAATAGAGAAGTCGATATACCCATGTCCGTCTGTCCGTCTGTCCGTCCGTGTGAACGCCTAGATCTCAGAGATGGTAAGAGCTAGAGTTACCAAACTTTCACATTAGATCCCATATTATTCCATAGGAGGCAAGTTTATTTTATTTTTTTGATATCGGGGATAAATTATATAGCTCCCATGGGGGTGTTTGAGACGACCTCGACAAAAAAAACGTTTTAGATGAATAATTCGTTTGTTTATGAAGATATCGTAACGAAATTTGGTATTCGAAAGTTTTTTATAGTTCCCAATCACTGTACCAAATTTGATCGAAATCGGTTGACTATATCATATAGCTCCCATAGGACCGATCGGCCAAAATAAATTTTTTAAAGAAAAAATTCGGTATATTTCGTTTTTTAATAAAGATATCCTAACCAGATTTGGCGTTTGGAAATTTTTTAGACCACTTAAGCAATGTGCCAAATTTGAACAAAATCGGTTGACTATATCATATAGCTCCCATAGGTCCGATCTTCCAAAAAATCGATTTTTTAACAAAATTTGTTGTGTTTCGTTTGTTTGTTAAAAAATATTGACATTCGTGAGTATTTTGTAGCTCCTAAGCACTGTACTAAATTTAATCCAAATCGTTTGACTAGATCATATAGCTCCCATAGGACCAATCGGTCCAAAAACACGTTTTTTATACAAAATTCGATGTGTTTTGTTTGTTTGTAAAGATATTTGAAATAAATTTGGCATTCAGATCTTTTTTAAGGTATTTAAGCACTGTGTCAAATATTATTGAAATCGGTGGATTATATCATATAGCTCCCATAGGAACGATCGGTCAAAAAAAAATTTTTGCTTAAAAATTCTTCTGTTTTTGGTTTTTTGTGAAGAAATCGGACTTTATTACAAGCTAGTGGTACAGGGTATCCTAAAGTCGTCCGCGCCCGACTTTACGTCCGCCATTTTTTTTTTTTAAATTACTTTTTAATTTACAGTGTTTTCTTTAACGCTTTACCTTCCAACCTAGAACTTTTCACAATAAAATTACCTAAAGATCTGACACAGTGACATCTTTAACTCTCTACCATCGACTTGAACTTCAAATACTCCACTCGAAAGAGTATTTAAAAAAAAACAACTAAAAAGTGAACGGCAGGCAGCACTTGAAATCACCAAACACAAAACTGACCCACAAATCACGACAAAAGTTATAAAAAACAAAAACAAAAAAAAAACGCAAAAACAGCAGCAAATAAACAAATGAATGCCTCAGTGATAAACTATGTGGGGCTTTGATGGTGGGGCGTGTATCTGTGTCTGTTGTTGTCCTTCGGCGCCACAATGGCGGAAACGACAAACAGCCGCCATTTTTAAGACTACAACTGCTGACAACAAACAAACCAAGCACAAACAATCCAACAAACAACCCTAGCAGCCGCCATAACAGTTTTCAAACAACAATAGCAAACATGACAATAAAATATAAAAAAAAAAAATTTCAATGTGTCTGATGGGAAGACGACAGTGGGATACTCTACAATTTAAAAGCCGTGTAACTGGCAGGAGGTGGTAAAGGGCATAAAACGTGTTTTGTAAAACGCTGCATTGTGGATAAGGCTCACATGGGACTGTCTAGACTCGGTGCGATGAATTTGGTAGCTCTCTAGAGCTGGTTAGAAGTGAAACAATATATATTATAGGAGAATGGAATCCCACTTTGAAGACACCTTTAAAAGCTTCTATGCTGCCCTAAGTTACCAAATATAATCTTTTTTTTTCGGGAATTCTAAAAACTAAGATACGAACCCAAAGCGTATCTGAGATTCTTCTTAAAATTGCAATAGGAATATTTTAGATCTTCACTAGATCACAGTTCCGTATTATAAGCTGGCAAGGAATTATTGGAAGTGTTTTACGAGAAACTCATTTATTTAAGAAATCGTAAAAAAAAAACTTTCCAACTTTTACCTTTTTACATTGAAACATTGTTGTAGTTTATAGGAGAATGGAATCTCACTTTTGAAGACACCTTTAAAAGCTTCTATGCTGCCCTAATTTAGGTACCAAATATAATCTTTTTTTTCGGAAATTCTAAAAACGAAGATACGAACCCAAAGCGTATCTGAGATTCATCTTATAATTGCATTAGGAATATTTTAGATCTTCACTAGATCACAGTTCCGTATTATATAGCTGGCAAGGGAGTTATTGGAAGTGTTTTATGAGAAACTCATTTATTTAAGAAATCGTAAAAAAAAAACTTTCCAACTTTTACCTTTTTACGCAATTTCAGAAAGTTTGACAAATATACAATATTGTTTACCTTGCAAATTTCAACCGGGTGCCTTTTTTCTTTGGGGGAAATCGCAAGAAATATACATGACTTGAGAGACCTCTCTGATAGAAACCAATTTGTTGTCTCTAATTCTTAAGATGTCTAAGATACAGATGTTAATACAGACGCTATGAAGTTCTTATAGTCTGACACCCCCACTGCACAAATCTATAATACCCCACAGCTAATAGTTACAGAGTATCCAAAAAAAAATCTTACAAAAATAAAAGAATGGACACAAAATGGAAAAAAAAAATGCAAATGAAGTTTGAAGTGCGGAGAAATCATAAAAAGCCATAACATAAAAATTTAAATGCGAATGTCGGCAAGCAGCGCAGTCAGCTGAGACGTTAGCCGCGACAGCGACGTTGACGTTGACTGCAACATTAGTCAGCAAGAAAAGAGAGCGGCGTTCGCCCGCCCAACAAACGTAGCAGCCGCAGTTTCGAAAATACAATAACAATAACAAACAAACACACACACACACCAACAACAACAACAAAAAAAGAAACTTTGGCTCACAAAAAGTCATTGACACTAAAAACTTAAAAGATGCAAAAGATTTCAAAAACAACAACTACAACAATGGCTACAAAAATAACAAGCTCAACTTTAAATAAAAACTGGCTCTGCACACGCGGCGTATGAGCAATGCGTCAAAATCTCAGTTTGTCCAAAGCTGTCAGTTCACCTGCTCCAACTGCTCGACGCTGCTCGAAGCTACTCCTCCTTCTCTGAATTCTTTCAATTGGAAATCAATTTCCGATAGACTCCAAACGGCCGCTCCCCAAATGACTGCGGACTAACGAACTTAGTGCAACTCTGTCCATTTATGAATCATTTATTGGAAGTTGTTTTTGTTGCTTTTATTGCTGGCGTGTCAAAAGTTCATGTAAAGTTAAATCAGTGGACAGGCTACAAAAAAAAAGGAGGGCGGGGCAGGCCAGTTTGGTTATTTGGGGGCGGTTTCAGTTTGGTAAAGTGTAGCACTTGGCCAGTGTTGCAAAGTGCAGCAAGAATATCGAAAACTATAACAAGAAGAGTAATTAGTGAGTGCTTAGTATAACTATGCGAGCCTAAACAAAAGTTTCCTTATCCTTGAAGAGCTATAAATGAGTGGAATATTAAAAGGTGCTTATAAAGCAGAGAAATCGCTTAATGAAGAATAAATTTTCCACAAAATAACGAAAGAGAAAATTTATTTCCAACTAAAAATGAGACCATGGAAATTGATTTAATAAGACTGTATCGTTAATTTTGATGAGCTCTTCAAGTTATATGTTAGGTTATATTGATTAATCGATCAATAATTGAGATCACCCATATATCATGTGAACCATTGTGATGCCTAATTATGGAAAGGAAGAAAGGTGTATGAAGAAAGGGGGAAGAGAGTAGAGGAGGATTATTCCGAGGGCCAAAAGCTGGCAAGCATTTCTAATTGCCTAAGTCCCTTTTCTTGCAGAACCCTTTCGTGGATTCGCAAAAAGTAGTCAGATCCGCTATCGACACATTTGCCAGACTTTGCCCGGGTCTTCAAAGAATGATTAATCAAAAAACTGGGCTCGTCTTCTAAATCACACTGCAGATGTTCGATACTTTCTGTCTCCTCTTCATCTTCATGAACGTTAAGAAGAGACTTTTTTAAGATTTTCTGATTTTCTTAAACGAAAAATGTTTTCCCAAAGGAATATACTAGTTGATTTATAAGAACGATTTTTCCAAATTTTAATGCCTTAAGAATTTTTATTAAAAATGGAACGCCCACAGTCATCTTGATTTTAAGTTTTATTCTAATAAATATTTATCGAAAATAAAAATGATGTTGATAATGAGTTCTCGCATTTGTAATATTTTTACAATTTATTCTTAGGCGACGAATGGGTCCTAGAATACTGGGTCCCAAATAATCCCGGAAAGTTTCATCAATTAAGTATTTTTACCAGTTCAAACTCTTCGTTTATTCTAAAAAAAAATATTTTCATCTCAGCCTAGAACATGAATAATAAAATAAAACTACTGCGTCTTTCTCCTTGAAGAGCTATAAAGTAATGACTTCAGCCTGAAGGCCTTGTTGCTCTGGCTTCTTTCTTTATATTTTAGAATTAAATTCTAATTTATAAATAAATAAAAAAAAAATGACTTCACCTTTGTAAATTCTTGCAGCGATTACCTATAATTCTTGTCTGAAAAATATTTGTCAAAAAAATGCAAATCTATTTCCATCTCAAACATATTATACAAAATCAAAGAACTTAAGATTCTTTGAAGAGCTATAAAGGGAGAACTTTACTTTTGTAAATTCTTTTAGCGATTTCCTATAATTCTTAAGTAATTCTTATCTGAACCATAAGTGCCTAAAAAGTTAAAATCTCTTATACTATATGTCCATCTTTAATATATTATACAACAGAGAACTTTAGATTTTCGTTTATACCAAAGCCATAAAAAATGTTTTCTTAAAAATTGAGAGTCTAGTTTCATTTCCAATTCTATTCAATTATGCTAAAAAACATAGGAATCTGTTCGATCTTATATTTAAACCTACACGACAATTCTTTTCAAAATCTTTTTTCTGGACTCCAAATAAAGACCAAAATCTTTAAATTTTCGTTTAATACAAATAAAATAATAAAAAATATTTTATCAAAAATCTGGAGTCAAATTTCATCTGGATTTAATTCAATTGTGTCCGAAAAATCTTATATTAAACCTACGTGGCCATTCTTTTTTAAAATCTTCTTTCTGAATTTTTATGCGTAACAAATATTTTCAAAAATTGCCCATACCAAAAAAATTGCGTAAAAGATAATTTCAAAAATATATTTAAAAAATTTTAGTATTTAATCAAGCTCCAAATTTTTAGCTTCTAAAAAATTTAAATTGTACAGTTTCGGCTTTAAAATTTTTGCCAGGAATAAAAAATTCTTTTAAATTTCTACACATCAGAAAAGATTTAAAATATAAATATTTGAAAAATTTTTAAAATATTTAATTTTTAGCTCTCTGGAAATATTTAGTACATAAAATCATTAAACAATATTAGAAACCCTTTGCATCTTTTGGGTTTTTCTAAATTTATTCAAAAAAATATTAAAAAATCATTTTAATTTGGAAGATTTCAATTAAGTTTTTGGCAAAAAAAAAACATTTATTCAAGTTTCAAAATTTTAACTTTTAAAAAATTAAAAATTTTATTGTTTCTGCTTTAAAATTGGTTTCCAATAATTAAAAATTCATTAAAATTTCCACACATCCGAAACGATTTACAATATGATAATTTTTTTTTGATTCTTTGTTAAAAAATTTTTAATTTTCAAGCTCTTTGAAAGTATTTAGTGCATAAACTTCTTAAAACAATTCTTGGATCCCTTAAATATATCAAAAAAATAAATTCATTTTAATTTGAAAGATTTCAATTATACAAAATTTGTGTTTTCTTTGTAAAACAGCTAGATCGGCTAATCTTTTTTTCGAATATTTATTATGACTCCAGAAATTCTATTTAAATAAACGTTTTGTATCTATGCTTCTGTAAAATCCTAGAATTTTTTAATTTCACAAAAAATAAATTCCATTTTGCTCCATCTGCTCCGATGAAGATTTCAATAATACAAAAATATTATAAATTATGTTATTAATTTTCTTACGAAAAAATAATATAATAAATAATTATAAAATAAAAATGAGGGTATTTTGAAAACTTTGTTAGACATTCTAATTATTTAGAAATTTTTTTTTTTTTTAAATTTGCAAAAAAATTAGAATTAGAAAAAGCTAGAGATCTTCGAAACATTTAAAATGCTGCCTTTATTTCCTTCTGCCAACCATCTGAAAACTTAACAATATTTTTAGGAGTCATCCATATCATAATCCACTTTTGTATAATAAAATTTATTTACAAACATTTCCTTCAAAACTTATATTTAAGAGTATGGTTGACACAATCAATACCACCGTATTTTTAAAGCCCAACCTCAGTCATATAAAGCTTTTTTTCCTAAGAAAAGCCAACCTTCATAGGATTAGCAATAAATAATTGCAATAAATATGATTAAGTTCTAAGCTTACTATAATACTTTTTTTGTAGACTACCTGTCGGTAAAATAAGCCTTCTTCTTCTACCTACTTGGCAACCCTCAAACAATTATTACATTGTATCAGAACTATTTTTCATTTATAAATACTATAGTTATTGTCACAAGCTCTTCAAAGACCCATAGAATAATATTACAACAACATCTCATTTGTATTGCCTTTGTCTCTATGACAAACTAAGAGTCCCTGCCCCTAGCCGGTGCCCCCAATTTGCCCTCCAAGTGCCCCCTTTGATATTCGTATATTTTTGTATCAACCTGTCATCGTCATTTGTCAGCTGTTGTGTCATTTGCCTTGCGGGCGCCTTTTCAATACTTATAATATTTTTTCTATTTTTTCTAGTATTTTTTGTTATATTTTTATATGCTGATGTAGTATATTTTGTTTTTATTATTTTACTTTATTTCTTTTTGCTTGACGCTAAAAATAATATAAATAGTACATATGTAATCTGTTTATTTCTATTTACTGTCTGTCTATCTTATGGTCTGCCTGCTTCTGTCAGTTTCTTGGCAAATGTGCTGCCTTGGATTTGGATTTGTTTTTGCTTTTTTTTTTCTTTTTATACCCTGATCCTATTAGGGATAGGGGTGTTTTGAAATTATGTAATGTTTAAAGCAAGCAGAAAGGGGCGTGGTAGTTTGTAACCTGTTTATGACGTGGTTTAACGATTGAGATGTTTCTGACATTTTTCGAACATTATCTCATCTCATTTTATCACATCTCATCTCATCTTTTTTCATCACATCTTATCTCATTTCATCTCATCTCACCTCATCCATATTTTTTGGTTTTCTCATCTTATCATTAAGATATAGAGAAGAATTTGGCTCCTGCATAACGAATTTTTACATATTTTTTGGTCTTTCTTCTCTAATCTCAAGTTATGTTATCTCATCTCAACTCATCTCATCTCAACTCGTCTCATCTGTATAAGGAATCTGTAACTGTCTCCCGTGAGAATTCGCAAAGCAGAAAATAATTTATATTTAAATTTTTGGTTTTAGGGTATCCCTTCAGCCGTTCAAAACTTTTTTTTTACTATATTTGCACTTTTTTTTTTGTATAATTTTCTAATTTTGCGCTAAAGGTAGTGGTCTCATCACAGCTTATTTCATCTCATTTCATTTTATTTTATCTGTATAAGGAACCTTTACAGGACAGCCCGTAGGAATTCACAAATCCGTCAATAATTCATACTTTAATTTCTAGTTTCAGGGTATCCCTTCAGACGTTCTTAACTTTTTTTTACTATATTTGCATCTTTTTTTTTTGTATAATTTTGTACATTTGCGCTTTGTAAAAGGTAGCGGCCACAAACAGTTCTAAGTCTCCGTCTCATCTCATTTTATATCATCACATCTTATCTCATCTCATCCCATCATCATCATTACTTAAGATTAAAGTAGTTTTTGCCTCCTACTTAACGAATTTTACCATATTTTAAAAATATGCTCTCTCTTCTTATCTTATCTCATCTCATCACTTCTTATCTCATTTCATCTCATTTCATCTCAGAGTATTTCATTGTAAAGTAATTTTGAGTCTACGTAGAATTTTATGCCCAAGTCTCTCCGTATGGTCTTAATTCGGTTAGGGTTCGATTAATATTACCCCAATTTCTAAAAAAAAATTTTTATTAAATTTCAGAATACATGTGAATCTCAGCTCATTTTATATCATATCTAATCTCATCCCATCATCATCATTACTTAAGATATGGAGTAGTTTTTGCCTCCTACTTAACGAAATTTACCATATTTTTTAAAAATAGACTGCTCTCTCTTCTTATCTTATCTCATCTCATCAGTTCTTATCTCATCTTATCTCACTTCATCTCAGAGTATTTCATTGTAAAGTAATTTTGAGTCTACGTAGAATTTTATGCCCAAGTCTCTCCGTATGTGCTTAATCGGATAGGGTTCGATTAATATTACACCAATTTCTAAAAAAAATTTAAAATTAAATTTCATAATCCATATGAACTAACACTTAAGGTATGGAGTAGAATTTGCCTCCTACATAACCAATTTTCCCAAATTTTTTAAAGTACACTGCTCATCTCATTTCATCTCATCCGTTCTTAACTCATCTCAATAACCAATTTTCCCAAATTTTTTAAAGTACACTGCTCATCTCATTTCATCTCATCCGTTCTTAACTCATCTCATCTTTTTCATCTTATCTTATCCCATCTCATCTTCACATCTCATCTCATTTCATCTCATCTTATTTCATTTTTTTAAGAAACATATTACTGTCCACCGTAGGAACTCACAAATCAGTCAATAATTCATACTTTAATTTGTGATTTCAGGGTATCCCATCAGCCGTTGCAAACTTTTTCTGCCCAATTTTTGCAATTTCTTTTGTATAATTTTGAACTTTTGCACTTTGTAAAAGGTATTGGCCACAAAAATAGACCAAAGTCTTCAAAAGCTGTTGCCAAAATTGCTTGGCCAAATTCTGCTGTTTTCGGCCCATTGATTAAAATTTCCTTAATGTAAATGTCAATTTTTCTAACTACTCATTAAACTTTGATAAATGTCAAATTGAAAAACAAACAAAACATAAGAAACATTTTCACTAATTATTTTCATTTTCTTTCTATTTCCAGGTGTGTAATTTATTAATGGAACTTACATTGCCTGCCTCAAGTCCTGGATTATTGAGGCGGCTATGCTAATTCGTAAGCCATCCCTACTACTTACCTACTATATACCTATATACCCCTTATTCTGAACAGGGCCCTCTGTCAACGTCAGCAGTGACAGCGACGCTGACGTAGACCGCGACGCGCTAATCAAGTTGACCTTTGTCAAGAGTTTTTTGCCACCTTTTTTTTTCTGTTTTTCGAATTAGACAAATAACTAGAAAAATACACAAACACACGTACAATATACATATACATAAAATGCGGCACGCAGATAAATAAATAAAATAAATAAGACAAATTTTATAAATAAATAAAGGCACCTATACATAGGCAAGGTACATGCTATATGTATTGCTTATATGAATTTGTAGACGAAACAATCAAATGAAATTTGTTATTTTTTTGCATAATATTATAAGTTTTGGGGATTTTTTTTTTTTTGCTTTTAGGAAACAATAGCAAACGGTAGTGAATAAACAAAAGCCAAGAGACCAAAGTCTACTTAGTATATTTGCAGTTTCTTGCTTTGGAACTATGAGTCCTATGAAAAATATATATACCAAATGTTGACCCAATTTCATTTATATCACTGCGTATTTATGACTTATTTTTGTGAAATTTGTTTAGAAATCGTTGGATTTGTTTTGAAGATAAAATGTTTCAATATCTACTACGTAGTTTTGAATATCTGAATCCTTGACCTCATCTTGCGAAGATATGTCTTCCACTGAATAGGCTTAAGTTTGTAAAAGTCTTCTAATATATAATCTAATTGTAAAAAAGCTCTATTAAGAAAGATTTCCAGAGAAAGTTCTGGAAGTGTTCAGAGAGACGGGTTCTTACTTTTTAAATTTCAAGCATTCCTATCAAAGTATACAAATTTAAAAATGGTTGGTATTTTCAATATTTTTTATTCAAAAAAGACATGCTGGATCTGACTGCTCCGCAAAAAGCGTCCAAATGTCAAGCTGGGTTAAAGTTCCAGCTCCATGAACAATTGATCATATATTTTTTGTAGTGATACTTTGAGGATCATACTATTAATTGGCATTATCTGTTCAAATTTTTAAAACATTTTTTTTTCTCAATTTCAATAAAAGCATTGTTAATAGAGTGAGCTCTTGAGCAATTCTCATAGATATCCCCTCTAGTTTTTCGTATACCCAAAATGGCAAAGCGAGTTGATTAAATGTTACCAGATCTTACCAATTGGTGAATATTTTATCTTTATTGGAACCTTCAAAAAATTGTCATTACATAGACACACCTTCAAAGATTCATCTTTCAAAGCTCAATCTTATATTTTTAATTTTATTGAATATTATTTATGGTCTTATCTCAAAATCTTAATAATGGCCAGAATCTTTTAATCTGTACATCTAGAAAGTTGCCAATGCGTAAGCTTTATTGTGGTATATCGTACCAGTTGATCCCATGTTAAATAACCATTTTATAGCCAAAATCGACTTACTAAGTCGGATTTGCCCCACTTTATCCTATACTAGCCTAAACTAACATAGACTTTAAAAAGCCTAAACAAATTTTAAATGCTGTAAGATATGATTTAGGTTTCGGAAAATGTTTAGATATAACTTTATTTTTTCAAAAGATTTAGAATCGATTGCAGTTATTTATTTTTAAAATTTTATAGAATTTTATTTATAGTCATATTTTAAAACTTAATAATGTCCAGAAGAACAAAGTTGCGGCAAAGCGTTAGAGTTAGTTAAATTAATTATTCGTTGTAAAAAAATTTTGGCTATAAACCAATTACTAGGGCGGATTTTCCCCCCTTTATCCGAAACAATAATAAACTATCAGAGAAAGACTTTTAAAAGCTATATAATTTTAACATGCTGTAAGAGATGATTTAACTTTCCAAAAAAAGTTATATATGTTCTATGATTTTTTTAAGAATTTCTATCGATTGCAGCTAAACAAATTTTAAATTGAATTGAATTTGTGACATAAGTATATTGAGAAATAAATAAATTAAATTTCTATGATGATATTTTTTTTTCTTCATTCTTCTTCTTCCAAAAATTGTTGATATATTCTTAGTTTTTTTTAAGAATTCGTATCGATTGCAGTTAAACAAATTTTAAATTGAATTGAATTTGTGACATATTTTGAGAAATAAATAAATTAAATATCTATGATGATATTTTTGTTTTCTTCTTTCAAATTTTATTTACAATCTGTCAAAAACAATCGGCAAATGATATAAAATTATTTAAACTAGTCTCCAAAGAGAGTAGGTGCTATATGCGATCTAGTAGTTTTAAAAGTATAAACAAAAAAAAAATAATAATAAAATTTAGAAATCTACTTGAAAGATCAAGGACATATTTTGAGTCTTCTATAAGTTTGACTATCATGTTGATATACGATCATTCCTATGATAGAGTAGACACTGTGACGTCATTGAAAAAACTTTATTGAAAATGTTATCCCCCGCTTTACCTTTACCCCTGCCTACACCTTTGAAGCTGTGTTTGTTGTTTTTGTTGCTGTTGTTATTTAGCAAACAACCGTTATGCGCGTTCGACAAAATAAAAGTAGGAAGAAAAATATAAAACTTAAAAGACTTGCATAAATTTTGATTCATTATTGAAAAAACTACAAAAAAAAAACTCTGGAGCTGCAAACAAAACTCTGCTCATAGCTCCCAAGTGGCAGAGAGTCTATTGACCCAGTCAACGGCATATCGTAGTGCCTCGAGACAAGTTAGTTCCGAGCAGCAGCTGTAGCTCCGAAACTCTTAAAGCTTTTTCTTAACGCTGCTGCTGCCTTGAGGCCCAAACCTTTATTTATTTATTTTATTGTATTTAACGACAACTTATTGATTTATGTTAATTTGTGGTTATATATATATATGTATATATGTACATCTGTCTATACATATGTACAAAAGTAAAGTAAGCAAAAGCAAAGCATTTGATTTTCTTATTAGCAACCAGTTTTTTGAGACAATATAAAATAACAAGTGGGTCAGACTTTTGCGACGCACTGTATATAAACTTATGTATATATGTTTTTTTCCATATGTTTGTGCACTACCATCAGCTGACTTATTGCAACAATAAAAGGCGAATTGAATTCAATTGAAAGCAATTTTCAAGCAAGAGAATCTCAGCGCATTGTGGCGAACTCTTCTTAAATGGCGCTGCCTCAATGCATATTGCGCATACGACGCGTTGTCCGTTCAAATTTATGTTTATACTAGAAAGATTATTTTTGTTAGTTGATTTTGGGTTTATTATACTTTTGAAGGGCATATTAACTTTGGCTTAAGGTGTAAAATGCATGGGAAAAGTAATTTTTTTTATTTTATTATATATAAGCTTGTTAGGCTTGATGAATTTAAACCATTTAAGTGAGTTAATTCTTTGCAGCGTTGCCTTGAAATTTAATTTATCGGTTAAATTTGAGTTTTATGCAACTCACCATTCGACTTCTTTGAAAAATTGTCTCTAAGTTAACGATTAGTTTTGAGTTCTTCAAAAAACAACTTTAATCAAAATTAACTTTTTTGGTTTAAAAGCAATTCGAAACGAAACTGGGCTTGAAAATATGAAATTTGATATTTTCATTATAATTAATGTTATTTATATTATATTTTTCTTATAGATTGTAAAACTGGCTAAATCAATCGATTTCCACTTGTTCGTTTTCTCATATAAAAAACTCACGGTTTAGTAAAATTTGTTATTTAGCAATTTAAAAAATGTTTAAATCCGAAAAGCCAATATGCCGTACTTTCTTAAGAAAATGTATATTATCATAATTTATATTATACCTATTTTTATCATAAAATTTACCTTTAATAAAATTTTAAGTACGACTTAAATATTTATTTTTTTAGATTAAAGTAATCAGTATTGCATACTTAAGAATTTAAAAATCTTAGATCGTTCTAGAAAAAACATTGTTTCGAAAACAGATAGCACAATGTTAATGAAAGATGAATGTTTATAAATGCCGAGACGGCGTGCAAATAGCTTAACTAAGATCTAAACAAATATTTTTGTTTAATCAGTTGTATCATCTGGAAAGTTCTTTTTAAAACAAATTTTCTAAAAACAAACTTTTTTCAGTCAAAACAAATTTTTTTTGCTGATCAAATATAGCCAAAATTATTCATAAAAAGTTAAGAATAGAAATAAAAAAACAAAATTCTCTCCAACATTGGTCTATAAAACTTTCCTTTTGTAGATTTGCATTCAGTTAATCGCCTTTGAAACATACATAAAAATCCTAAATTCTTTTAAATTTTTATTATTTTAATTTTTTCTCGTTGGATTCGTTTTCAATATATATTTTAAATTTGCTCTTTATTTTTTCGAATTCCTCACTATGGACCGATTTACATAATTTCCATTTTACAAAATTTCCCCTTACAAATTGGGAACAATATATGGGATATTTATACACTTCATAGTGAAAAACGCACCCTAAGCCAAAATCCTGTATTTGAGCTTAAATAAAATGCTAAAAATTGGTCAGATTTGGCAACGCTATTATTAATTGTATAGAATTTAACTTGCCATTTCATCATTCTATATATCATATCATATTCATATGATATCATATCATATTAACGTCTTTGTAGACAACTCCAACCTCTTTATTAATGAGATAAGGCATCCTTTTCCTTATAAGGATATTCCTGAGCTCCATTTTATCCAAGTCAGCAACGGTAACCACAAGACTGCAACTTTATTTTCCCTCTTATGAGATTTTCTATTAACACCCTTGTCTGTCTAAACTTCAGATATCTTTACGCTGCTTGCAAATAATTCCTATATGATATATTGTGATATATTCTATATTTTATGTTACTTAAATTCAACAACTTAAAATTTTTGATTTGGTCAAAAGTTGAATATTTTATTATCATTTTTTTCAAGTTCAATCTTTCGTTAAGATCTATTATAAGTAGTTAAGAGCTGAATCAGGTGAGGATCGAGGATTTGGTCTTGGCTCTTCTCTTCAAAGAGTATGTATAAATGACCTAGCAAAAGACTTTCAACCAATTTTCCCCGTGCATCCGCCACTGACCTAATGTACTATACTTAATTTAAATCAGTTTAAAATATTTTAATATAAATCAGTTAAAGGCTTAGACGACATAAAAATAAAAGAGAAAAAGTGTTCTATAATAGGACTTTCAATTAATTTCAATTTACGTCCCAGGCAGCCACTGGCATAACTTCCTCATAATATATCCTAGTTAATGTTTGAAGTGCTACTATAATGTGATAGTTTCATTAACTCAGTTTGATGTTCTAGACCTTTAAAAATAATTAACTTTTACGTTTAAATTTATCTATCGAAAATGATCTCCAGTTGGAAAATGTAATTTATTTATTTCACCTAAGGATTCTACACCATGATTAATCAATAAGAAGCTCACGCAATAAATAAGTCCGTTTATCTTCTATGACAAGTAGATCTTACGTTCAGTTTTTGTATGGTTGCCATATGAAATTTCAGGCTAATTTTCATTAATTTTCATTTAACTTTGCACATATTTCTAGATTAATAAAAAACTTATTGGTATGAAATTTGATCAAATGTTTCTTATAGCTAACATACAAAAATTGAACCAGTTTTCTGCTCAGCTAAGCTCGCGCACTTTTAAAATCTTGTAAAAAGGCGACTATAAGAAAATCACCCATTATTTTAACAAGCAGTTATCGACAATACAAATTTTACAATGTAACGAAGTCTAAAAATTTGCGGACAGTGTGTACATATAGAAATAGTAAAAAAAAAGTATGATATGTGACCCTCTCTTGGAAATTTGATAAAAAATGGTGCCACTATTTCATATAGCTACCATACAAAAATTTAACCAATTTTCTGCTCAGCTAAACTCGCTTGTAAAATGCAGCTATAAAAAAATCACCCTTTATTTTTACATGGAAATATGGCCAATACCAATCTACATACATTGTAACAAAGACTAAAAAGTTGCGGACAGTGTATACATACAGAAATTAAACAAAAATGTGATATGTACCCCCTTACGTGACCCCCCTTTTTGAATAACTGGCTACGCTCTTGCACAACTTTGATCAAACGCAAAGATCTCTCTTGCTGATGCATTTCTCTCTTTTGCAGGTGCAAATCGCAATAGTTGTCAAAATGGAGCTACAACAACTGCAACATGTCATTGCACGTCTAAAGCAACAACAACAGCAACAACAACAACTACTAGCCATGTACAGACAGCTGACAGCAACAGTAACAACAACAACAACAACAGCCTGTGCAGCTGTTGCAACCACGCCCCTGCCTCTGGCCGGGCGTTAAATTCGAAAAAATACAAAATCCAACAACAACAGCAACAACAATTCAATCAACAACAATAAAACAACAAAAAAGTTTAATCCGTAAATATTTAAAGCAGCAGCACGTAGCCCCCTCGCTCGTCTCTGCTTGCAGCCGCTATTTCAAATGAGAAAACCCAAGAAAAAAACGTTTTACATAGTTTAAACAAAATAATAATCGAAAAATAATATATACACATATATATGTATATATATTTGAAATTAATTAATTAAAGCAAACAAAGCAAGTGAAGAAATTAAGCAAACATTGCTAGTAGCAACATAAAAAAAACAACAACATATAAACAACAAAAAAATATTAAGAAAGATATATTACAATAACAACAAATAAAAACGAAACGAAACTGCGGCAGAATTGAAAATTGAAATTGAATTTTTGTGATGTAAGTTGAGAAATTTTTGTATTAATATTTAGTTGTAAGTTGGGGGAAAATGGAATGGAAAAATACCAAAAAAAGCGAAATAGCACAGAAATAGTGGGAAAAAAATGAATTTATTAATGAGCATATCAATTTTACTGAAAATACTTTTCTTTTCTGTTTCTTTTTCGAGATATTCCACATTTTCTATATGATTCGAGAAAATGAAAGAAATAAAATCAAAACTTGATTCGAGACTCTAAAAAAAAAAATGTATTTAGAAAAATCGTAGTAATCTCTTTACATATAGCGATTAGAAATAAATAGAAAATAAGCTAGAATAATTTTTTACTATGACTCCCTTTAATTATCGCCTTAGATCAACTCACGCTATAGTTCTTCTATGTAAATACGATTGAAAAAAAAGGCCTAAACCAATTTTTTTGTATATCGGAACGTTATTGGGAATGGTCTTTCTGTAAAGTTCCATCTCTCATTTTTTTAAAAGTTACGTATATCGAAACATTCATAAAAACTCCGTTTGGGAAATTATACGCTCCTGCGATTATACTCTTAGATGTTCTATGAAGGCTACCATGTCCGGATTCATAAGTTGGGGTGTATTCCCTCGGGACCTAAATTCTCTAAAAAAGCACGTAAATTCGAAAAAGCATTTTATTTCTTAGTAAGGAAGGAGTAGTCCTAGATATTGTCGACAAGCACCACCGAGTTCTGAATTCTATAGTTTTTTCAAAAGTTTTCAAAAGTCAAAAGAATTCAGTTTTGGTAATATCCGCTCCTTTTTTCTTAGTTTTTCTATGAATGCTACTAATTGAATGCTTGCTAATTTGTTTAAAGCAATTTGTAAAAGCATTAATCATTTCATTTCTTCGGAATGAAGGATTGCTCTTAAGGCTCCTAAAAAGTCATCACCGGGAACCTACTTTTTTTTGACGCCCCTGAATTCTTCCGCTGTTTTCTGTTGTGAGCTTTGTAGGAAATATGGAAAAAATTACTTAAATATGATGCTGTAAAGCATTAGTAAGTTATAAAAGCCTTCTTCAGAGATCTCCGCCAGATTTTTGTTATTCCTACATGGGTCATAATATGATTTAGCTAGAAATAAAAAATTATAAAAATAAGACTTCAGAAAGAATAGCTTCAGTATTTTTAAATATATAAGGACCCTGTATTCCAACTTAATGAAGTAATTTTTTTTTGTCCTCAAAAATAGTGAGGAACCAATAGTTGAAAAAAGTCTCAACTATAGACAATTTTCTGAACAAAAACCTTTTTCGATAATCTCTTTAGAGATAATGATTCATATTTTAGGCTTCTTGAACTAACAAATTTTTTTAAAATAATGTATTCATGAAATGATTCCGAATATAGAAGCTACCAACCCAATTTCCTTCAATTCCCCTTTTTCTCATCTTTTTAGTAGCTCCATAAATGCTACCACATGCGTTTACACTTCTAAAAACTCCCATTTAGTCAAAATGTTGTCTATGCATCTTAAGTAATTTCAAAAAATTCGACTCTGAGATTCAACTTTGGAAAGAATTGTAGTATACTCAACACTACGAACTGTCAAAAAATCACGAGATTCTTACTGAAATGGAAAATCAGACAGATAGGAAAGATAGATTAAAAAAATGTAATTTTAAAAGGTATTAATATTCTAGTCGGGACATATAGGCAGGGCTGTAGACATAAAATCTGGGCCGGCGGGATGGTGCACAGGTCCCTCTACTACAGCCTTACTTTGAATCACGACTGTATGTAATAGCATCTAATTTTGGAAGGTATTCATTTGGCATTAAAATTTACTCCTTGCCTCTGTTACGATTTGTGATCCGATGGAGTTATTTTTCAAGAATTATTGTTTGTGCACATATCCTACTGCGGTTCAATATTAAAATTGGGATCATATTCGTATATTTAATCTAATTTATTATACATTCTTGCATTAATAGTATATGCTAGTAGGCCCTAGATAGACCAAAAGAACATTTGATTTGAACTGGGAGTTCATTCTTTTATTGGTAGCATAGTTGCTACTTTTGAGTTCCTATGCTCCAGTGGGGGATAAAGGAAAACAGTAATGATAAGCTGCTTCCTAGTTACACCAAAAGAACATCGGATTTAAAATTATTAGCTTATAAAAACTTATCCCCGACGCTCAGTCAAATACCAGAACTTACTTTACCTTACATTCCTCTTCAAAATAAGGAAGTTTATACCTCGTCATGCATTCCCGAACTAATTAACGCCCTTGGGTGTCCAGACAGTGACAAATTAAGTATATTAGAATATTGATCTTAGACTAATCGTTTTTCTTCCACATCAAACACGTATTAAATGCATTAGAAGATTGATACAACAAACACGTATTCGCTTTCTAAAATAGACTGTCCGCACCTAATCGAGGTTTCTTAATTTAAACATGACTAATTACCTCGCTGGTGTTTTTGTCACAACAAACTTTAATATAAACGTTTTTATTACGTAGCACGTAATCTATAATATAAATGCAGATCAAATTCAATGCAAATGAGTCGCTTCTCATGGTAGCTATCAAAAGATTTTGCCTGCAAGCCATTGCAATTTGTTACCAAAAATAAAATAAAACCCGACTGAGCTGTGTGTGAGAAAAACCAAAAAAAACTTTACGCCTTTTCCAAGACTAATGAAGAATGGAGTTGCAGGCAGAATTCGGATTTCAGACTGTCAGGAGGAGGCAGCATTCGAGTTACTTGGCGCATCTAATTAATGCAAAGATATTAATCATGCCACGCAATGCGAGACCGCGAGACAAAACCCATTGCTGCACTGAACATTGAAATTCTAAACGAACAATGGCACCAGCAGCGACAGTAGCTCTATAAGCGAGGGTGGATTGAAGAGTAATGGAGTAGGGAAAGGGAGATGTTGTGCAAAATACCATTATCAGAACTTTCTTTGGAGAAGATTCTCATGAAGAGTAATAGAGTATAAAAGGGAACATATATTTCAAAATACAATTATCAGATATTCCTTTAGAGAAGTTCCATTCAGATCCAGGTCGCTGCATCGGTATGCTCATAAAAGGCATTCGAAGGTGGGTTATAAAGTAATTTTCAAAGTATAGAAGAGAATATGTTTTTTAAAATACAATTATCAGATCTTTCTATGGAAAAGGTCTATCCAGATACAGATCGATGCATCCAGATCCTCATAAAAGATATTGGGTTAAAAATAAATTGGCAAAGTAAAGAAAGGAATATGTTTTTCAAAATACCATTATCAGAACTTCATTTAGAGAAGAACCATCCAGATCCAGATCGGGATCCTAATAAAAATCCTTCGAGGTTGGTTTTAAAAGTAATTGGCAAAGTATAGAACGGAACATATATTCAAAATACAACCATCAGAACTTCATTTGGGAAAGATTCATACCGATGCAGATCGATTCAACAAGATCCTCATGAAAGTCATTTGCTTTACTGATTTGAAGGAAATATTGTCGAAATGAGAATTTGTTTCGAAGATAACTAAATAATATACAATTGAGTCGGTCCTATACTGAAAATAATCGATAATCAATCTTGTTGGTCGACAGAACCGTCTTCTTCGGTTTCTCTTCTGTTCGAATAAATGCAAGTTACACCCACAGTTTGCAAGAGAAGAATCTCTAAATATCTCTAAAGAGCTCTTTAAATTAATTTCACACTCAAAATCTGACCGATTTGGCAATTTATTTCACCTACTCGTATTCGCGTGATTTGCCTTTTCTCTCATAAATAACTATTGCCTTGCTGTGAAGACAACTGCTTAGCCCACCCTCGTTGCGCCCCAACAGTGAGCAGGGAGTTCAGCAAAATTGTGGAACTGGTCGCTGCATAATTATATCAATTAAGCAACGGCGCGCATCAAAATGTCAACATGACAAGTGCCAACGGCGTTGCCAGAATGTCATCATTGTCGATCCCAGAGCCTAGAGCCCAGCATTTGCAATTAATTTATGCAACAAACCCAACAGACGGAAGCCATGGCCCCTAATGCCGTTGCCAACAGCGCTACTATATAGGAACTTTCTTATATGCCATGTGACCAAGCTAATAAAAAGAACTTTGCTCCCTGGAGTCACAAAAAGTATAAAAGAAAAAAGTAGCTGCTACCAAGAGGCTTCGTTAGTTGGCCCTGGCAACATGGCCAATAAGATGTATCTACTTTTTTTTCTTGGCTGACTGTAAATGCAATGAATACCCAGCCAATTGGCTTAGTTACACGGCCAAGAGAGAGGACCATCGGTAAGGAAGCGCTGATTGCCTGACAAATGCCGCCTGTAGCTATGAAAGGAAAATAAAAACGAGCAGCTGCACAGGTGCGCCTAAGCCGGCTGTCCAATGTGGCGTATGATTAATATGAATACACATAATCATCTGATATTGGCAACAAAGGCAAATAATAAGATTTTGAATCCCTCAAGATTTATTAAATCAAAGTTAAGCTGCGGCCAAGGCAGCTGGCAAGCTCCCTTTTGCAAAAGTTGTGCTATAGAAAAAGTTGAATAACTCCAAGAGAGAGTTTTAAAGCGAGTTTGTTGAAAGAACTCGTAGGAGTAATAAAAACTTATACTGCACATAAAGTTAATTAAGTTCAAGTTGTTAAACGTATTTAAGGAAAGAACGATGGCTTTAAACGGAATTTGAGTTTTTATGGATTTGCTGTTGCTTAAGTGAATAAGGGACCGAAGTCAGTGAGGACTATCTAAAAATTCTCAGCCATCTTTTTGTAATTCAACCTTTTCAAGGTATCTAGTTCACCCTATATCGGATCTTTCCAAAGGAGGAACTTTTTAATTCTGCATTGAACACCTTTTTTTCTTAATTGCTCTCAACTATCTTTTAGTACTTCATCCTATCAAAGGTACCAAGCTCACCCTCTATCTGGTCTTTCCAAAGAAGCAACTTATCTTCTAACTAACTAACTAATCCTCCTTTTTTTTGTTGAAACTTTTTCGTCCATAAAGCTAGAGACTTTCGGGAAAAAAAACTCAAACATTCTTCAGCAAAAATCTTCTCTCCTAATTACTTCAGTGAAGCAGATCCATTATGCACTTTTAGGAAAGGCAAATACTTCAGTAAAAGGTCTGTAGTCCAGAACCTTAACTTTCTCTCTCATAATTCAGTGAAGAAGAATAATTTTTTATAAAACGCTTATGTTTCGGACACTTCCCTTCTCTTTTTTATTTTTAAGAAAAGAATTTATTTATTTAAAAACTGTAGTTTATTCCGTAGAAAGTCTGGAACCCAGGATCCCTCCTCTCTTATAACTTCAGTGAAGAATATGCATTTTTAATAAATGTTTGAATAGAAACTCTGGTAGCCATGGCAATCCCCCTCTCTTTTAGAACTAAAGTGTAGCAGAACAAGTAAAAATTTGTAAGAAAGAAAAATATTTATTTAAGAATTGCAGTTGTTTCGGTTGAAGGTCTGAAACCCAGAACCCTTCATAATTTTGGAAAAAAAGATGCATTTTTAAGAAATATTTGAGTAGAAGGTCTGATAGCCAGGACACCTCCCCCGACAGTGTAGCAAAACTAACATGTTCAGGAAACGCAATTATTTCGGGAAGTGGGCCTATAGCTTAAAACTCACTCATTTGATATCCTTAATAATTTAAAAAGCATCGACTTTTGATTTGAATTGATATATCGAAATAATCTAGGCAACTAAAAAAGGCTTTCCTTAACCGAAGAGTTAAGAGTTAATATAATAGAAAAGTTTATACAGCTACAGATGTCTTTCTAGAATGGTTTTGAGCGGAGGGAAGGAAACACTAGCTAACAAAAAAATATATATAACTAGCGACTTTAAGTGCGAGAAGTCCCAACTGTAACAACTTCTTTATAGGGCAGTTCGTTTAGAGCTCAATGGACTTATGATTCAAAAGAGCTCTTGATTAGTGTTGGTGCTTAAAAACATTTTTTTAATAAAATTTGTACTTTCCAATTCCCAAAAATTAATGGATAAGCCGGAACACGGGGAGAAGGAAGTGATTATAAGAGTATCATAGATTTTTGTAAAAATAACAAATTCCGTCAGTTCGGGAAAAACTCGCCTACCGTACCTCATACTATGCTAAGCTTGATTCGCACTTTCCGCTGTTGGAGAACAGTGCCCAAGACTTTGACTAAAGGACATCTACCCCCACGACCGTCCACTCAAATGATACTAATAAGTGACTCCAAATTTAAGATTTATATCAATTATAATAGCTAACATGAACTATATAAGGGTGTTCAGTGTGTTACGCGGAAAAGCAGCAGTGGCTAGCCCAGCATTTGCTCTAAAATATTTTGCCCAAGCCACACTCTTCAATACATAAAGTTGGGCACTTTTGCACAATACAGGCTCCTTAGACACTCCTGATTCCTTGTGGCCATCTAAGGCCATCCTGACGTAGCTGCTGCGGTTCTTTCTTAGTGCATGGCCAATCCAACACCACTTGCGTGTCCTTATCTGGTTACAGATAGGAACTTCACTAGTGTAGTGCCATAGTTCCGCGTTTGATATTCTGTTGTGCCAGAATATCCCGCATATAATCCTTAGGCACTTGTTGACGAATGACTGCAGTTTCGACATCATTCTCTGCGGGGCCATCCATGTTTCGCTGCCGTACAACAAGATGGACTTGACGCTCGCATTGAAGATCCTCAGCTTTGTTCGTCTGCTTATTTGCTGGTTTCTCCATATGCGGAATAGGCGTCCAAACGCTGATCGCGCTTTACTTAGACAATTCTCTATATCCTCATCCACCCCACCACTGATGGAAATTGTGGTGCCCCCAGATGGTTATGCTACCTTGGCTGGTTTGGTTGAGGCGCATCGCTTTAGTCTTGGTTGCGTTTATAGAGAGTCCAACTTTGCCACGTAATCCCACGCCTAGACCTGCATACATCTATCATAACCTCGTCAACTACTATGTTAAATAGCAGTGGTGATAAGGGGCATCCTTTCTTGATAAATAACACACTAAAATGTATTGTTACCTTTGTTAGTCTGGCACTTATGCACTTCTGCATCATTAATAGGGTTGTTCGCGGGTACTTTTATATTTCTGCAGGACAAAGCGAGTATAAACCTCAGCTCTTGATTAGCTGGGCTCAGTATTAATTCTTCTGGAAGAATTATAGCCTCTATTGGACACCAAGAGGGAATAAAAAAATCAATCTTTAAGTATACATTTGACAATACTGGCTCGTTCCTATAACAACTTGTATAAAAACTATTCCCTCTCGCTCTCAAACAAAATCTCAATTACAAAGCTCTAATTTCAACATCTCCTGTAATTTCTAAGTATCTCAGCCTTGGTTTTATGCTTATCTGCTTATTCATAAGCCTACCTACTTCGACTGAAGCTTATCAAAGTTTTAAAAAAAACCCAGCTTATGATTGCTTCAGCTTCAGTGAAAATTAAAAATCATTCAAACTGTCAAAACAAGCCCACCTAAAAAAAACTTTACAACGAAAAACTTTATAAAATATATTCCTGTCAGTGTGTGTGTATCTGTGTGTGGTTGTATCTGTGAGTGGCAGCTGTCAGGTTGCATGAAAACTGCAGCGGCGGCGCACTTTATGTCAATATAGAATTTACAATGCATTGAATTTTTCAGTACACAATGGTTATCCATATATAACTCTATCTCCAGGAGTGGGTCAGCTCCAACTCTGCTGGTAGCTCTTAAATCGTTTAAAGTGCTTGGGCGTAGCACTCTGTGGTCGATTTTGAATAGAGTTGAAAATCCGTTGAGTGAAAAACAAAACGATTTAAATTGCAGCTAGCGGTTTTACGCAATGCAAATTTTCCAACCAACAACGACAACAACTCGCAACTAAAACAATGAAGTGCAGCACGCAATGTAAAAGGCACGCAAAATATGCATACAAGATAGTGGGTATATATGTATGTATATAGTATATACTACATACATATGTATATGCATATATGTAAACGCACATATAGATATGTGCATAGTAAATGCAAATGGTAACTGCCGGCATATGCAAATTGCAGTCAACGACAGTCAGTCAGTGAAAAGCAACGTGAAAAATCTAAAAAAAAAAAAAAACTTTGCGAAAAAGTCAATAAAACAAAATGGGGAAACTAGGCAAGGAAAACAAAAGCAGCTAACTCAGAAAATGTGATGGAGACAAGATGGTGCACGATGGAGGAATACCCTATTAAATAATGCTTAACATCTACGTCAAGTTTAGTAGTGATTTGGACGTGATCAAGAAAAATATTTAGGGTACTAATAATTTTAAAACTCCTTTATAAAATTTTAATTTTTTTCTATTAATTTCTCAGTTGTAAAGATACTATAACCATACTATTCAACATTTTAAGCAATATTTTTATATTATTTCGGCAAAAAATAGCAAATTTTTAAAGTAAATTTCGAGTAATCTAAGCAGGGTTGTTTTTGTTTTTAAACAAATCCTTTGAGTTCTCAACCGATCTTAGAAATATGTGCAGCATATTATTTTTTTAATAATAAGGTGATAGCTTTCTAAGCTTAGTTGTTACCCGCTAAATTATTCGCACTTTAGTATAAAATATTAAAAAAGAGATTCTTCGATGCACACATTTGATTTAATGCAGTTTAAAAGGTTTTTTCCAATTTTAAACCACATTTTCTTGGTAATTAATTATAAGCATTATTTGCTGTAGAACAAACTTCAAGTCGGAAAGGCTTTCAAAGATAATTAAATAATCTGCCATCAACAAATCTGTCTCAACAAATTTTGAGCCTCTTTTAAGCTTTAACTATACTTTAACAACTTAGTCAAAAATCATTTCATAACTTAAATCAAGAAGACCATTTTTTCTCAATCCGCTCCTGCATAGTAACCAAAACTAGACCAACTCTGTTAAATTCTTAAAATACTTTATACGGCTCAGTCACAAATCACTCCATAACTTAAATAAGGATCACCTATTATTCTGAATCTGCTCCTGATTAATATCATAGAAGACTGTCAACTCTGTCCAATTTCACTTCCTAAGTATAATTAAGACATCCCTTTTTTGCTGAATCCGTTCCTGCATGATACCATTTTCCCAAGACTTGATCAACACAGTCAAAATTTCAAGAAACTTTATACAGCTCGGTCAAAAATCACAGCCCTAGAAAAAAAAATACCACTCTTATTTCATAAATCAGCTCCTGCATAGTAGCGTGTAACCAATACTCGGTCAACTCTGCCAAATTCTGCACATACTTTACACAACTCAGTCAAAAGTCACTTCGTGAGAAAAAATAAGACCAACCTTTTTTTTTTTGAACCTACCTAGTTAAAAATCACTGGCGAAGTAAAATTAAGACCCTCTTTTTCTATGAATCCGCTCCTGTCAAAACTGTCAAGTCTTTTAGTTTCCAAACTCACTGCAAGCCCAAATAATGTTACAAAATTTGAGCATATTATAGATTTTGCTGGCCAAAAAAACCAGTCAGCTATTAAGTCCGCCTTGGAAGTTTTCCGAATCCAGCCCTGCATACTTCCAAGACGAATAATTTATCAAGTTTGGAATTTTACGAGTTCAATGCAAACCCAAGTATGGTGCCACAAGCCGAACCTACTCATATTTTTCAACTTAGAACTGCCTCCTTAAACTTAAATTTGTATTTGAAAAAATTCTTCCAAGAAATTTTAGATTTTTCATAAAAAATTTAAAAAAAATGCCGGTAAAGTATTCCTTATTCCAAGGTTCCGCTTTCTCAAACGCTTTCAAAAAATACCTGAGCTCTTAGAAAAAAATCCAAGAAGTGTCTCGAAGTTTATTCAGGTGACGGATGGACGTGGCTTTTAAAATCATATGGGGGACCTCCTGAGAAGAGGTAAGAGTGCCATAAAAAAATTAGCTTTTAGGAAGCTGTAAATTAAAAAAAAAAAAAAAAAAAAGTTGGTAAAGTTTTTCCTGTTCGAAGATTCCACTTTCTCAAATCATACTTCTTTACTGACGTATCTCGAGCTCTCAAAAAAATCCAAGACGCCTCTCGAGGTTTATTCATCCGTCGGATGAAAGTAGCTTTTAAAATCATATAGGGGACCCCCTGAGAGGAGGAAAGGGTGGTGTATGGTCCACCCAGGTCCACTATTTTTATAATTTCACAAAAATGGCTTTCAATGCAAAAAATGTTGGAATATATGTATATTGAAAAACTCTCTATTATTAATGTCCTAATGCAATGAATTCTTTGGAATTTTGAATTACTTTTTTTGCTTTTAAGTTTTCAACATTCTAGAATTTCGAAAGTTTTCAAAATCCTAGAATTTTGCAAGTTTTTAAAATCCTAAAGCTTTGGCAAGTTTTCAAAATCCTAGAATATTTACTCAGTTAAAAAATCTTTATCTGTCAATTTATAGGGTTGAAAGTCAAAAATTTATATACAGGCATTGAGTCCATGTTAAGAAATATTTTTTTCATTAAATTTGGAAACCCTAGCTCTAAAGGTCCCCAAGACCTTAGATAGACCTGTCTCAATCGACTCTGCTACTTTGCTATAGGCTTCATATCTTAGAAAGTACCTTTTTCCACCTGTTACATACTGCTGGGCAAACTTCACATGCCCTTTCCATTTGTGCGTACAGGGTATAAAAGAAAACAACAACTAAAACTGCGGAAAATGTAATTGAATGAGTGAGTAGAGTGAGTAAGAGTGAGTGAGTATTGTTTATTGGTGCATTATGTGTGTGCGAAATATTTGAATAATTGACAAGCGCGAGGAAAAGTGTAAAAAATATTTTTGCTAAAGACACGTCAGCAACAGCAACAACAGCAGCAGTCGCTATACAACACTAACAACAAAAACAACAGCAGCTATACAACACTCAACAACAACCAAACAATGCCTTGGCTAGACGCTTAACAATGCGGGGGCTATGGCAACCATTTGGCGGCCCCTGTCTGGAGCTGAACGCCGGCTTATGTCTTATGTCTCATGAATAGGAGGTGTACACATTGAACACACACTGTACACATGCACACACACTCTAACACTAACACACTCACAAACACACATTCATTCATTCATTGCGTCTGAGTGTGTTTGGTAGCTGTCAAGATATATGCGCAACGATTTCGCAATTTTGACAATTACAGGTGGGAGGCCAACGCAATTCAAATGTCTGCATAATATGGTACACAAATACACACACACACACATTTTGGTTATAGCGCACAATTATATAATATCTAAACAAATAATATGTATATCCATCCATCTATCAGAGACGACGTTTCGAGGGGGCATCGAACCACCCCACCCTGCACTGCTATAAATTTTAAGCTGCTTTTTTATAAAGCACTCACGTCTTGGTATAGCTTGGACTAAAATTTTGTTTTGCCGCCCACAGACTTTTTTTTCTAGATCCGCCCCTGTTTGCTGTATATATGTTTGTGTGCGCTTAATTGAAATGCTCAACAAAAGTTGCATTAAAAAAATTAATTAACAAATTTTACAACACACAGACAGAATATTAACCTGAAAATGTCAGTTGTTTAGAGTTGTTGATTAATTTGTAGCATAAAAGTGCAGACAACACTATGCTAAATGATATGATCAAATCAGTGTTGGAAAATAGCTAAGAAACTTGTATTTTGTTGAACTAAAATGGGCTTAAATAGCTTGTTCGACTTGTGGGATGATAAAAAGATTTTAAGATATAGGCTGCAATATTCTGATGGATTTGATGAAATCAGTGTTGGAAAATAGCTTTGAAACTGGGACATCCTTGGCTAATCGCGGTTTTTAACGTTTTAGTCAGCAATATTTCATTAGATTTATTTACATAAGTGTTGCAAAATAGCTTTGACTCTTATATTTTGTTGAACTAAAATTACCATAAATAGCTTATTTGGTTTGCGGGATGATACAAAGCTTGAGGAACTAATATTCTGGTTGATTTGATCAAGTCAGTGTTAGAAAATAGCTGCGAAACTTGTATTTTGTTGGGCTAAAATTGCCTTAAATAGCTGGTTAGGCTTGTGGGATGACACACAGCATTTTAAGTTATAGGCAGCAATATTCTCTATTAGATTTGTTTAAATTAGTGTTGGAAAATAGCTTTGAATCTTAGGTTTTGTTAAAATAAAAGTGGTTTTAGTACCTGATTAGTTTTGTGATATAATAAGAAGCATTAACGATGAAGGCAGCCATATTCTAGAAAGTTTGATCAAATCAGTGTTGGAAAGTAGCTTTGAAACTTGAATTTTGTTGAACTAAAACTACCATAAATAGCTTGTTTGGCTTGCGGGATGATGCAAAGCTTAAGGCAACAATATTCTAGATGATTTTATCAAATCAGTGTTGGAAAATATCTTTTAAACTTGGATTTTCTTGGGCTAATCTTTGCTAAGTGTTTAGTTTAGTAGTAGATTTCTAGTAGATTTGTTCAAATAAGTGTTGCAAAATAGTCTTCAAACTTGCGTTTTGTTGGGCTGCAAGTGGTTTAAGTAGCTGATTAGGTTTGTAGTAAGATAAGCAGCATTAAAATTTAAGGCATCAATATTCCAGATTTGTTAAAATAAGTGTTGGTAAATTGCTTGAAACTTGGATTTTGTTGGACTAAAATTGCCTTAAATAGCTTGTTCGGCTTGTGGCATGATATGGGCAACAATATTTTAGTAGATTTCTGCAAATAAGTGTTGGAAAATAGTTTAAAACTTGGATTCCTTTGAACTAAACTTTCTTTCAAAGCTTAAGGCAGCAATATTCTGGTTGATTTGATCAAATAAGTGTTGAAAAATAGTTTTGAAGCTTTTGAGTTACAGGCAGATAGTAAATTTAATCAAATCAGTGTTGTAAAGTAGCTGCTAAACTTGAATTTTCTTGGTTTGAAAGTGGTTTAATCCAGAACGAATTGTTAGAGGAGCTATGGTAAACTCAAGGATTTTAGCACATTATTTTTTAAAATTATCTTAAAAAAAAAATTCTTGGAATCATGAAAAAGACAACAGATATATAAGATTATTATAAATATCAGTCCTTGGACTCACACCACTGCATATTTTCATCAAAAAGTCAGCCATGCAGAGTCTACTACGTATCCAGATCACATCTGGACTCTTAGCCAAGTGACACTGGTCATGCCGCATTATTTATTCCTTCCTGACGTATCGATCTGCTCTAGATCAGATCTTATGATCACGGAACTTTTCCACAACAGGAAATTTATATCTCTTCTCCCTAATCGGGAGACTTGAGATGATCGCAGCCCCTGTGGAAACCCCCGATGGCAACAATGGTTCACGGATGGGTCCAAACCTGATCAGGGTGTAGGTGCTGGAATCGTTGGAACCAAACCAGAATCTCTACCGCAATGGGCATCTGGCCCAATGTCTTTCAAGCGGAGATTCATGCCATAGAGATCTGCGTCCTTAATATGCTTCTCAAGGGAACTAGGGGCGCAAACATATGCATTTTTTCAGATAGCCAAGCTGCCATTATGGCATTGTCTTCCTGGAGCATCTCCTCCCGGATGGTTAAAGAATGCTATAACTAAAAAAAAAAAAAAATAAGATTATAAGCATATTGAAATATTTTGAATACATTTTACCAGTTAAAAAAAAAATATTTTTGATTTTAGACTTTTATCGAAATTTCAATCGATAGCCATGTTCAAAAAATCTGTTGCAAGCAAAAAATTTCTGGAAGAGATTTGCCGAAAATAAGACTTTTTACGGCGTATATGATATAAATAAGTTTTTCTGACTAAAATTATGCAGTCTTTATAATGAAACTAAGACTACGTAAATAACTTCATTCAAATTTTCTACTTCAAATTCAGATTTGGCAGAAATAAGGCAAATTATAGAGTATGTTACATATTTGAAAACATTTTTTTCTAACCAAATTTATGCAGGATTTACAATCAAGCTAAGGCTACGTATATAGAATTAAATAACTTCTAAGAAATTCTATTCCCAATTTCTACTTCCTGAGCTGATAAATTTGCTACCAACCAAATCATATAATATCCTCAAATTCCTCTTAGCTAGTTCCAAGAAAATGTCATTTCAAATTTTCTTTGACCAAAGCTGCTGCTGTGTTGAGCCAAGTTAGTTCTGGCATAAGCCAGATAACCCAAACTTGTATTTTATTGGACTTAAATGGCCTTAGGCTTGTGGGATGATATATTGAAAAATATTCCAGGAAATTCAGAATATCCACTTCCTGAGCTATTACTACACGTAATATCCTCAAACTCCTCTTAGCTAGTTCCAAGAAAATGTCATTTCAAATTTTCTTTGACCAAAGCTGCTGCTGTGTTGAGCCAAGTTAGTTCTGGCTTATCCCAACAGGGTTGACAGCTTGCAATGCCTTGTTTGCTCAACAATTGATGCACAATGGCCAAGTAAAAATGGTTTAGACCCAAAACCAACTAAGGCTTTTTTGCTAGGCTTAAGTTTTGCATACACACAGCAGAGGAGGAGCGGCCGGCTGCAAATACTTGGCTAAAAGCAAAGAAAACCACAACATTGCGGTCGTTTGGCTTAAATGTCCAGTGCTCTCCCAAACAGAGAACTTGGGTGTGCTATGGGCCATTACTCAATGCCTCGGCAGTCATAAAAGTTTCAAATGCATTTTTATGCGCAGCTCCTCTCGGTGCACACCCTCCTCTCTGTCCAACGCCTTGAGCTCAGTTTTGGGATAAGTTCAGTTAAGTTTGGTTCATGCAAATAGTACCCAAATGTCGTCACAGCATATTCATATTTACGCCCGCCCGCCCCTAGCCAAATGTGGGCGTTAAAAAGGCGTCAAGTGTTCGGAGATTTTGCAAACTTTTCTCTGGTTGACACGTTTGGGCGTGGTCAGTTTGGTACAGTTCTATCGAGAGATTTTTCAATTTGCAATTTTTAATTGAATTGTGGTAGATTTTTAATTGAAATTTTTAATATTTTTCTTATGCAAACAACAAACAAAGAAAGCACATGCGGCGTATGCGTAATCCAAGCAAATAATAATCCCTCAATGCAAATACAACATATGTCAGGTGGAAAAAAGATTAAAAAAAAAAGTCAGGTGAGTGTAGCGGGCAGGAGTTGGGACGGGTTTTAACCTAAAATTTCTGAAAACAGCTGTCCATTCTCATGTCATTTATGTCGCGCATCGATTGCCATGAGACATAATTTAAATTGACATTTGGCGCATTGCATATTTAATATGTATCTCTCTCTATACTAGTTTTGTGGGCTGCTATTTTTGGTTTGGAAGTCGATTTCCTCGAGGTACAAGCAAAGGTTGTAGGCCGCATTAACCATAAAACATGGTTTTCACATTTTCACATGTAGTTCCAAAATTGTCGAATAATTTTCACAATACTTTGCACTCACTTTGATGGTTCCAACAAAATTAACTGACAATTACTGGATATTGCCTTCGGTGGCATAAGTGGTAGCGTACTCGCCTCTAAAACCGAAGGTCGGTGGTTCGATTCCCTGCAGTAGCACTGGCACCGCTAGCTCAAAGACGCTATTTGCCATGAAAGTCTCTATTAATTAAAGACACCGCCGTTCGGATTCGGCTATAAACTGTAGGTCCCTGTTCTGTTCGAACAGTTATTAATAGAAATCCCTATGCCCCTCCTCCAAGGGGTCTAACAGGGAATTATTTTTTATTGGATATTTAATGCATTATTCATTTTAATAGACCACTTCCATTGGTCTTTAGTTTTTAGTTTTTAATTTAGCTATATTTAAAATTCTTCTTGGCGCAAAACTCGTTACGTTAAAAAAGAAACAAGCTAGTTCACGTTTAATGTTTAACTACATAATGTTTAAAACAACCAGTTCTTTAAGTTGAACTAGCTCAAGTTCGGCACGTAACTAATTGTCATAAATTTTTTTTGCTTGACGTGTTTTTTTTTAAATTCCTATCCGATAGAACTACGATAAAAGTCTAAATTGGTGAAACGTTTTTAAAATATTTTTATATACCTCTTAAATGCTTTTTGCCGTCTCTTTCAAATTTAATTTTTTTTCAACATTTTTTTAAAACTATAAATTTCCTTATTTTTGTCAAATCTCCGGCAGAATTTTTTGGTTGCTACGGCCTTTTTAACATACCTATCGGTGGGAATTTCGATAAAAGCTTAAAGATAGAATAAATTAAAAACTAATCTTTGTTTAGAAAAGTTTTAAAACGTGTTCAAAATATTTCAATATACCTGTAAAAATGTTTTTGTCGTCTCCTTTTTGTTTCCAAGAATATTTTTAAAATAATTTTACAAAATATCCTTGTTCACCATAGCTCCTCTCAAAATTCATTCTAGACTAGGATAAAGCTTTATGAAGTGATAAAAATGATGAAAAGTATTGTATAGGACAACTTTACGATATTTATTTGAGAATTTTTTTGGTAGACTATAACTCTTTGTTATTTAAATATTTTACGACGATTTAAAATAGCAATGGAATTTAAGAAATGTTATAATATGCATATTATAAAGCCTAGTACGTATTATCGGCATTTCTTTTAAAATTTACTTGAAATAAATGGAACTATTTAAAATTTGTTTAATTCTTTTAGGAATTTTGATAAAGGCTTAAAGGTAGCATAAATCAAACAACTAATTTTTTTATAGAAGAAAATATTTGCAAAATATTTCAATATACCTATTATAGATTTTTTCTCGTCTGTTTTGAAAATTTCATAGTTTCGCAGATTGTTTCAATGATTTTTTTCAAAAAAATTTTAAAATTCTCTAAGTTTATCAAAAATTCGCTTAAAACATAGCTTTTTATTCTGTCTGTTTAAAAAAATTTCATAGTCTTGCAGTTTTTTCAAGTTTTTTTCAAGACATTTTTAAAATTCTGAAGTTTGTTAACAATTAATAATTCTTTTAAAAATAGATTTTTTCGTCTGTATCGGAAATTTCATAGTTTCGCAGTTTTTTGCAAGATTTTATTCAAGACATTTGAAAATTCTTAAGGTCATCAAAATTGTCTCTTAAAAATAGCTTTTTTATTTCGTCTGTATCGGAAATTTCAGTTTGAGTTTTTTTAAGAATTTTTTCAGTACATTTTCAAATCCTTAATCCTCGTCAAAAATTCTCTAAAAATGTTTGTTTTGGAAATTTCAGAGTATCGCAGTTTTTTCAAGATTCTTTTCAAGAAATTTTTCAAGTTCCAAAGTTCGTCAAAAATTCTCTTAAAATTTGTTCGGGCTTAAGACAAAACTTTGTGTGGGACAATGAGATTCGAAGATATGCTACAGAACATCTTTAGGAAATTTATTATTGTATTTTATTTTAAAAATATGTTTGATTTGTAACTTTTTGCTAGGGGAATGCAATCTAAGATACTCAACTTGTACATTATCAAGCCTAATTTCCATCGCATTTCATTTAAAACTAACTCAAAATAAAGATATTTATTTAAACATTATAATAAGCTAAGTTCGTTTGGGAATTTCGATACATTTTTTTCTAGAAGATTTGTAAAATATATTTAAAATATTTTAAAATCGCATACCTGATATAGCTTTTTTTCGTCTCTTTGAGAAATTTTGTAATGGCTGCTTTATCAAAATATTTTTAAAATATATCGTGTTAAGATCCTTAAGCTCGCCATAACTTCTCTTAAGATGTTAGGAATATAAAATATCTAAGAATTGAGAATAGGAAATCAACTTAAGGCATTTAATATTATAAAGCCCAAGTATCAACGTATTTCTTTTAAAATTTACTTGAAAAAAATATAATTATTTAAAAACTTTTAGTTTAGTTCTTTCGGGAATTTCGATCATTTTTTAAAAGAAGATTTGTAAAATATATTCAAATCATTTCAATATAGCATGTCTATTATATCTTTTTTCGTTGCTTTCGGAAATTTCATAGTTTGGCAGTTTTTTAAGATTTGTTTTCAAGATATTTTTAAAATATATCGTGTTAAAGTCCTTAAGTTTGCCATAACTCCTCTTAAAATGTTAGGGATATAAAATATCCAATAGGAAACATTTACGAAAATTTTAAATTTATTTATTTTATTGCTTATAGTCTAAACCAAAAAATATATTTGGAGTTCAATAGAAGTTCGTTTGGGAATACTCTTTTTTTTTTAAGAAAACTGACTTAAAATATATTCAGGAAAACAAAAAATATCGAATATGATACATGTTCGAAATTTATTATTTTATTTTAAAAATTTGCCTAGACTAAAACCAAGAAATTAAATCCAAATATATTTGAGGTGCAGCAGAACTTAGTTTGGAAATAATATATTTTTTAACAACCCTGCCTCTTAAAATTTATTCCGCATATAAAATATCTAATAGGACTTTACGACTTTTGTATTATTTCATTTTAAAAAATGGCGGACGTAAAGTCGGGCGCGGACGACTTTAGGATACCCTGTACCACTAGCTTGTAATAAAGTCGGATTTCTTCACAAAAAACCAAAAACAGAAAAATTTTTAAGCATAAATTTTTTTTTTGACCGATCGTTCCTATGGGAGCTATATGATATAGTCAACCGATTTCAATAAAATTTGACGCAATGCTTAAATACCTTAAAAAAGATATGAATGCCAAATTTATTTCAAATATCTTTACAAACAAACAAAACACATCGAATTTTGTATAAAAAACGTGTTTTTGGACCGATTGGTCCTATGGGAGCTATATGATCTAGTCAAACGATTTGGATTAAATTTGGTACAGTGCTTAGGAACTATAAAATACTCACGAATGTCAAATTTGGTCCCAATATCTTAACAAACAAACGAAACACAACAAATTTTGTTCAAAAATCGATTTTTTGGAAGATCGGACCTATGGGAGCTATATGATATAGTCAACCGATTTTGTTCAAATTTGGCACATTGCTTAAGTGCTCTAAAAAATTTCCAAACGCCAAATCTGGTTACGATATCTTTATTAAAAAACGAAATATAGCGAATTTTTCTTTAAAAAAGTTATTTTGGCCGATCGGTCCTATGGGAGCTATATGATATAGTCAACCGATTTCGATCAAATTTGGTACAGTGATTGGGAACTATAAAAAACTTTCGAATACCAAATTTCGTTACAATATCTTCATAAACAAACGAATTATTCATCTAAAACGCTTTTTTTTTGTCGAGGTCGTCTCAAACACCCCCATGGGAGCTATATAATTTATCCCCGATATCAAAAAAATAAAATAAACTTGCCTCCTATGGAATAATATGGGATCTAATGTGAAAGTTTGGTAACTCTAGCTCTTACCATCTCTGAGATCTAGGCGTTCACACGGACGGACAGACGGACAGACGGACATGGGTATATCGACTTCTCTATTCACCCTGATCATATTTTAGGTAACTTTGGGGTGTCTCCGACGTCTCCTTCTATATGTTACATACATTTTCGGCTTGCACAAACTTAATATACCCTCGGTACCATACGGTACAGGGTATAAAAATTTGCTTAGGCTATCACCAATAAATATATTTGGAGTTCACTATAACTTCGTTAGGAAAAACCAATTTTTATTAAAGAAAACTAACTCTTAAAATTTGTTCGGGATATAAAATATTCAAATAACACATTTCTGTAATTTATTATTTTATTTAAAATAATTGAACTATAATTAAGAAAAATATTGGATGTTCAGAAGAATTTCGTTTTGGAATTCGAATTTTTTTTTAATATATATTTTAAATAGTTGAAAAATTTTTAATGATTTGAAATTCTACTCAGAAATCCATGAAATTAAATACAACTTAATCATCTTTCGAATTTAAAATTTCTTACAAGGAACAATTTTGTTGGTAGCTTTATTTTCAACCCACCACTTTGTTTTCTTAAATCTCCAGATTCCAGCAAAATCAATTTGTAATTAATTATGGTTATTGCTATCATTTATTTTCAATTTAAAACTAAAAATGTTTTGTAAAACCAAAGAAGTTTCTCAGCTGCCAGTTTTTCGTTTTTGCGTCATTAAGAACGAACTTCGTTTTGTAAAAACACGCAAACTATAATAATAAATGGCAGAGTGCATTAGAGAGGTCCAAATGCAATATTAAGTGTAATCAATCTTCATATATATATTGTATATATATAGAGTATACGAACCACATACAAATAAAAATGTAGCTCTATCTCTGAAGAATGTATTTGCATTAAGTTTTGCTGTCAGTTCAATACGACCATTCATTTGTGGGTTAAGCGGGATAAGCAACTCAAAGGCTCGCTCTATATAAAGGCTTCTTAATTAAATACTTCCATATGCTCTTATTTATTCAATGTATATAAGTATTTATGTGCAAATGCACCGCTCAGCATTTGAATAGCGCACTTGTGTTTTATTTGCTCAAATAATAAATATTTGCCATACAAATTTTTATTTTTGAAGCTGTCTTTAAAAGTCTTATTTTTTAATGCAATAAAAAAAAGTTTAGTTTTATGATAGTTGTTAAAAAAAAAATCCATATTTTTTGTTATGATTAAAAAAAAAATATTATTTTGCAAACCGCACAAATATTAAACTTTTATGGACCTTGTTTCAATTTTCCAAGCACATTTTAGTTATTGCTAACATTCATCTTCTTCTTCAATTCATCTCCAATGCAATAAAAAAATATTTACTATTTTGGAGGAAAAAATTATTCCTTTTTTATTTAAGAAAATAACTATTTTATGCAAGCAGCACAAATATTAAATTTTTTTATTGATTATTTAAAATGCACATTGGAATTTGATGTGCTATTTTAATAAGATCTTAGCTTCTGGAAGCTATGTTGAGGACTTTTATGTCCTGTAAAAAAGGAAAAAAAATAAGGTACACAATGGGCAAAAAATGGCTTTAAAAGTATTTTGAAATTATCGAACTATGTCCGTGCCTATCCGGGTGCATATTTTTCGAAGACTAAAACGCCAGCAAATTTATTTTAAGAGAATTCTTAGTTCTTAGCCCTTTGACCATTTTCTCCCTTCAAATAAGACGCTTCCTTTTTGTTTTAAACTTTATATCTTTATATATTCCATTGAAAGTTATGAAGAACTTATAAGAAGAACGAAATGTCGAAAATTTGAACAAATTTTGCCTAGAAGCTCCTCAAAAAGGCACTAATACAGGGGTGCCACAGAAAACCAATTCGATTCAATTTCGATGCAATTGCAATCTTGGTGCTACAGACATGGCTAAGAACGGTTTTAAAACCGCTCATAGTTATGTATGTGGCACCAAGAATTGGAATTGAAATCGAATTGGTTTTCTGTGGCACCCCTGATAGAGTTAGTTGAAAAAAATTCAATATTTTAAGAACTTTCGCCTAGAAGCTCCAATAAAAATCAGAGAGATCCATTTAAGACAATAAATTAGAAAAATTTTCTAACTTAAGGTTAATACAAATATTTTCTTTAAAATTTCAATCAAAAATCTTTTTTATTCGTGCCAAATCCAATGAAATTACGCAAAAAAAAATCTTTAGACCGTGTTATTTTTAATCCGTATAAAAACAGAATTGGGTTTATTTCTTCAACTAACCTTTTTTATATTCGGTATATAGACTCATGTGTAGCAAGGAAAGATATTTTTACGATACGAAGCTGGGTGTCTACTATATCGGACAAACATGCAGAAGTACCCTACAAAAAGTTGCACAATAATTCTCCTAGAACGAGAACCTTAACTACCAAAACTATGGCAATTCTGCCCTCTGCCCCAAAAAAGTTTGTTCCTCAAAGAGCCAAATTATGACAGTGTGTACATATTAGACTGTTTTTGGCATTTTTTAGTGCTTGTTTAATTAAACAGCTGTTTGCTAACAGACACCAAAAAATAATTATTTTTACACTATACTTTAAGCCTGGAAAAACTATGGAAATAATGAAGTGAAAAAGTATATATTACGCTAGGGATTTCCCGACCTATTTGTCCCAGACTCAAATTCTAATTAAATTCATTCACTTCTCATTTGAAAAAATCTCATTTTCAAAATACAAAAACCTGAGTGCTTTTATTCAACTGGCCTAGAGTATAGCATAAGCCAATCAATTGAAATCAATCCGTTTCTGTTAAATTTATATTCCTTTTCTTTATCTATATAAAAAGCATAAACTTTCAAAATAAAAAAACCTAACAGCTTCTATTTATCCGGCCTAGAGTGTTCACAAGCCATATCATATTAATATCTATCCGTTTCTGTTAGTCCTAAAAGTTCGGAATGCATTCGAATTAAATTCTGCTGTCAGTTTCTCATTAAATTGTGTGTGTTAAGTTGGATAAGCAATTAAAGGCTCTCTATAGATATCTATATGAGTGCTACTTAATTAAATCTATGCCTAGTATAGTATGTTTACATATGTATTTGTAACTATATGTGTCAGATGAGCTGTTTGCATTGGTATATGTGTGTGTGTTTGAGTGAGTTATATAACCCGCAGTTGCAGCCGTTGGTTTTGTGAATTTCCCTGGAAAATATCGAACGGAAAATCAATTCTAATTAAATTGTCAACGTTGTGGCGTTTTACGTATACACCAAGCTGATTATGTGCGTGTTTTATGTATGCTTATATATATGTATATACATTTATATATGTGTGTATATAGGTGTATGTGCGAATAATTGCATATGTCATGTGCTGTATTTTCATTTCATTTGCTTAGCAAATAATTTCCAAACTAAACAATGTTGAAAGCTCTTGTTAAAATTTTGTTAATGAAAATACATTTATATTTAATTTTGGGTAAATTTTTTGCCAAATTCGTTTATATGGTTTTGTGAGTTTGTGTATTTAAGCGGCTTACAGTTAATGGCTTTTTAAAGGTAGCATTTGGTATGAAAAATTTAATTAACAATCGGTCTGAGCCTGGTCACACTGTACACTGAAATCATTCCAGTCTAAAATTATTCGTATATCTAATAACTAAAAGAAAAATTCTGTTGTATGAGCCCAAAATTCCTATTGATTCAAATCTTTAATTGGTCCATAAGCTTGAACACAAACAGTCCAAATTTTCCAACACCATAACTAAACATAACTAGAAAGGTTTGAGTTTTGTAACCCTGGTTTATTATTGTGATTTTGAAGCCTTTTATATGTACTTCTAGTGAGTTAATAACGTAAGTTCCAGGGTCCCCAGCCTAATTATATTTAACACTTGGCCTGAAATTCTTTTCAATATTGATATCACTCAATACGATAGGTAGTTATAGTGATATCGATATGCGTTATTTTTAATATGAGAATTAATTGAAAGAAAGCATTATTGCAACATATTTTGTTATTCAAATTCAATTCTACAATGTTCTTATTGAAATATAATCTTGAAATAAAAATTTAATTGAAATCATTTATAGATTTCTGACGCACTACTAAGTCCATGTTCCGTTGAAAAGCAAATTCTATCAAAACCGTATCTGTTTATATAATGTAAATATACTTCAAATAGAAATGTTTTATTTAAAATATATTTTCAACAAATAATTCAGGTTTTTGTTATTAGGTAAACTCTTGATAAATATCTACCATTAATATCCTAAACATATTTAGTACAGGATATGTCCGATTTACGTTCAACTAATTTAGTAGGCGATGATAGCTATTTCCGTCGGAAATGATTCTTGCTTAACTTCTAGGCCGTTTAGTATATTTTGGTATGAAATGAGCTTTAAGCTTTGCTTAATCTAACACGCAAAATTAAGTTTAAGAAACTAAGGAATAGGCGCCCATTATGTACTCTAGATTGCACTGCAAGTTATAACCAACAAAGCAGCTTTAATTTTCTTCTATAGTATGATTTCTGACAGAGGGTACAAAATGGACGTCTATTTTCTTTTGTATGCATAAATAAAGCGGACAATAAAATTCTGGGAGGGTTTAATTTTCATTTACTCCTGATCTGATTTAGCCTGATCTATGACAAAGGGAACAAAACAAGGCCTCCTAAAAAAAATTTCGAGATTTAAAAAAATATGGTGGGTAGATCTAGCCCCCAGGTCCCAATCGCTATATTTGTAACCTATGGCCAATCATCGGGTTTTTCAAATATTTCGGAAGCTCTAAAAGCTCAGGTTGCCAAAATCCTTTTTCTGAATCAAGACTCTAGATCTTAGATCGTAGGCCCAATCTCTAAATTCGCCACTTGTAATGACCACCAGTTGGTTTTTAAATATTTCAGAAACTCTGATATATCAAAATTATTTTCCTGAATCCAACCCAGAAACATTCGGTTGCTTTTTTTAATCCTTATTATAACTCTCTTATAAAAATTTGGAGCTTAAATTTCCCACGCTCATTGAAAAACTGCGTGGAAGTTTGCTTAAAATAGATTTTTGACAAGAAACAAACCTAGACTGTTGAATCCTTTAAAGCTTCATCGATATGTATTACATATGTATAGCTCTTACAAAATTTCGAGCTAAATGTTCCACGCTCACTTCCACGAATTGCCTTTTATAATTATTTGGTTGACATTTTTTTCTTCCTTGCTAGCAAGCTTGCTTCAGCGTGGAAATTTGCTTAAAATAGATTTCTGGCACCAAAAATAACTAGACAGTCCCATCCCTTAAAGCTTTACCGATATACATATATTATAAATCTCTTGTATAATTTCGAGCCAAAATTTTTCACTCTTACTTCCACGAATTGGCTTGCTACTGCGTGGAAATTTTCTTAAAATAGATTTCCAGCATAAAAATAACTAGACAGCAGAATCCTTTCAAGCAACATCGATATATATATAAATCTTTTATATAATTTCGAGCTACATTTTTAGCAGAATCCCTCAAAGCAACATCGCTATATATAAATCTTTTATATAATATCGAGCTTACTTTCACGAATTGCCTTTTATAATTATATGATTAAAATGTTGTCTGCTTAGTAGCAGCTTGCTTGGAAATTTGCTGAAAATAGATTTCTGGCTCCAAAAATAACTAGACAGCTGTATCCTTTAAAGCTTAAGCGGATATAGAGCACACCCACTTAACATTTCATACAAATTTTATTGTTCCTTCTGCTCTAGAAACAAATCTGTGCTCCTTTGTAAAGGATTTTTCTGCATATAACTTAGCTTGCAATCCCTAGGACGCCCTAATGTATGAAAATCCCTCTGCCCTGAAAAGTAGGCAATGAAATATTTTTGCATTTAAAGCCACTCCCAAATAGTGTTTTGAAGCCTCAACTACTAAGTGACTGCAATAACAATGACAAATGGTAGCAACTAAGGCTGCTTAGAGACTGATATGTTGCTGCTGCTGCTCCTGCTTCCTGCCATAGTTATTGTCCTAGATGTTGTTGTTGTTGCTGTTGCAGTTATTGCTGTTCTTGTTGTTTCATTATGAGTAAGGACAAAAAGCGCTGACGAAAGTTCATTTTCCTAGAATTAGCTCGAAACTCTGCCCAGGCAGGCATACTACAGTGGGATGAAATAGTTTTGGACCAGGTGAATTTTCTAGGAAAATGTGTGCTAGTATCTGAGAGATACAGATGCTTGAGCAAAGATGAGCAACATTTTATTGTAAGCTGCAAAATTTGGGATTTCAGAATTCTACCCGTTTGTAAAATTTGACGAAAACACGGCTATAGGAAGACTTTTTTGCTACACTGTATACTATATAAATAAATGCTTACCCCTTGAGCTGCAACATGCTGCTGCAACAGCCAAAGCTCTGCTGTTACTTCTTGCAGCAGCAGCAAAGGCAGCATCATCGACTGCAGCAGCAGCAGCAGCCTGAAAATCCAACATGGCGTCTACGAACTGCTTTCGTTTTCCATTTCCACGACCTCATTTTATAGCAGCAGCAACAGCAATAACAACAATAATAAAAGTTTAGAGTGCTGTCGCTGTCGACGTCAGCGTTAACGTCAACGTCGCTGCACATTTTTAGTAATTCCTCTGCTATTTTTGTCTTTGCCGCTCTCTTCGCAATTTATGCCACACGCCGTTAAGCTGCCTTTCCCCCGCCTTCTTTGGGCTTGTGGGTGGCCCTAGCCTGCCGCCTGCTGGGCGTTAAGTATATATAATAAACATGTACATATATATATATATATATATATATATAGTATAGCTAGCCGCATATTTGTATATAAAGGAATTTAGAGCGCGCATGCGCCATGGCCAAGCCCCAGCTAGCAGGCCCTCTACAATAAGCAACAATAACAACAGCGCAGCAACATCTATAGGTTTTCTGCGGTCCTCTGTCGCTTGCATAAGTTTCATTCAATACTACGCCGAGGCAGGCAACATTTCAGCTCAGCCCGCCCATCCAGATCCAGGCAGTCAGGCAGGCAGGCAACTTCCGGTTGCGTCACTTCTTTGGACCGGCAGCGCCCCGTGCGTAGCGCTCGGAGTGTACCAAGTGTACCACCTCATACCCTGCGCCCGGCCACTTACTGCGTCATTTTTTTGTATACACTTAAAAAGTGTACATTCTTTTGGGTCTCTGGTATTTGTTTGGGCCATAAAAGTAGGTGCGTCTCTGTCTGTTGTTACGGTAACACTGATTCTGGGCTTTTCAATTTAATGGAGTACCTTTGGGTGGCTATAAGTCTGTTGGGTTGATAAATAAATACAAATAAAGCTGATAATTTCGATATATTTTATGGGAATGGGCAATTGTCTTCTGTTTGTTAAACAAAATTGGTTTTTCTCGTCGAACAAAGAGAGCGGAGTAGGATCAGCTTACTCCAATTTTTTTTTAAAGTATTTTTTCTCTAGAAACGTTAATAATAAGAAGCGGATCCTCACGAGCGAAGGTACCAGGTTAAGGTTTGTGAAGGAAGTCAGCACGGCCTGGCCCTATGGTATGTTCTTATTTAGAAAAGTTTTGTCTTTGATAAATAATAAATACAAACAAATACAATCAAGTCTGTTTCGAAGTTAAGAACCCCCAAGACCAAATCCTGAATCCGCAACTGGCCGGAATACTTATTAAATCAAATGTTTATCATATTAGATAGAAGCCATTCTTAATTTAAAAGATTGAAAAATAAGTTTTTACTTGAAAGGATCTTCTTAAGATTTTAAAAATTTAGGTTAGAACTGCAACATATTTATCAAAGTGCACTTAAAATTTGGCTTTTGGGTGGGAAACCAATTTTTGGAAAATAAGTCGTGCGTTACTCTAAACTGATATCTAACATGCTACAATTTAAAGAGCACTAGCTGCAGGCTAAGAAAGATGCTTAGCACATCTTTTCAAAGACAACTAAAAAGTGCATATCAACTTCGTCATCATTCAACCAGTTTACATACTAGTTTTTTTTGTCATCTTTGACGTCGTCGTCTTGGTTGCCTTGGTCGCGTCGGTTGCGTTGCTTAAACTTTTATTCAACTTTGCCCTCTGACTTTGTTGAATGACATACACGGGAAGTTGGCAATTTTCTTTCAGCATTCAGTCGCTGGCTTCCTCCACACCCAAAATGAAGCCAAAATCCCAACCAAGTTACATTCACGATGTGGCCAAATGCAGCGTTTACTCATGTCTCTCTTCTTTGAAAACTTACATTTAATTGAGGTCGCCAGTTTAAGTTAATAACAGGCAAAAAGCTGCACGTCGATTACGCGACTAGTGCGCCCAGTATCATCAGCTCGACAACCCTCTCTTAGGGTTGCCATTGTTGTCAGCAGCCTAGCTCATATATGCAACTAACTATATACATATGTTCGCCCATGGCTCAAACCCTGCCCTTACACCCACATTTTGCTGCCGGGTTTTATATAAGCAACGACGACGCTTTAAATTTAAAGCCTCTGTCGACGTCGTCGTGCTACGTTTTGGGGCGCGTTCATGTGGCAGCAACAACAGCAGCAGCATCATATCATCCCAGCTATAGCTGCAACATACAACATTGTTTTTGCTTTAAATGGAAATCCTATTATTACATAAATAAATTAATTTAATGCGCACTTTTTGTGTGCAGCTCAGCTTGATGATGGCAACGCGCATTAATTTAATGATGCTTTGTGCCACTCCTTGGTTTTGGGATTGGGATACGGGAACCAGCCAACGGGTATTGCTGATTATTGAATGAAATTTTCGCAATAATCGACTGGGTTTTTGAATGAAATTGAAAAACCGCAAGTTTTTAAGCTGAACTAATGACATTTAGGTGCCCTTCAAAGCTGGTTGTGCCTCTTCTCTTGTTGCAGGCAGATTGTATATAACGCCCTAACTTTTAGTCTGATGGCTATCTAATCAGCGTAGAGCATTGATATATTATATCATTTAATTTTCTTTTCCAGAACCTGCCATTTCTGGTAGATTCATAAACTTGCAGAAACTTTCTTTTTTTAACCCTTAGATCAAGGGGTTCTTCTGAAACAAATTTTTCACTGTAGGCATTTTCTCCATTTTGAAAAAGTCTACAAAATCAAAGAAGTTCATTTTATAGTATTCAAAACTCAGCAACTTAGAAATGCACCATTTCTTTTAGGAAATTAATTTTATATCAATAAATCCTACCAACTCTAAGAGATCCTCCAACGCTTTAAAGTTTAAACTAATCTTAACTCAAAAGAGCTGAATTCTCTAACTAAAAAAACACAACCCTCATTTTAGATAAAAGTAACGCATAAATTCCACGCCTAGACTCTCAAAATTTTCTCTAACTTAACGCCTTTTTGAATCGAGGGAGTCCCTCAAAGCAGCGCAATACGCCTAGACTTCTGACTCTAATTATTTTCTTTATAAAAACTTCGAACGTTTGGGAATCCCTTAAAGTCATCATCAATTCTACGCTTTATCAACTTAAAGCCCTTTGAATCTAGAGAATCCCCTAAAGCACGAAGGAAGCCCAATTTGGACTGTTTATCAAAACGTTATTTTTATTTTCATATCTAAAAGCTTATTCTTTTTTACTGAATTACCAACTCTGTGAAATACATTTAGGGATTCGGCAACACTTTTAAACTATCGAGCATTTAAAATAGACCATCTTTACAAAGAACTCCCTACAACTCCAGGGAATCCCTTTCAGCTCGTTGGAAACCCTGTAACTTCAAATTGACGCCCAGTTTTAGCATGTAAGCTTCTGAAATTACATTAAGCTGGCCGCCGCCCAGCAATGATTGAATGAACGACTAAAAAGGAATTCAGGAATTTTGAATTGAAAAAAAATAAATAAATTTGCAGGACCAGAAGAGCAGCACATTAAAGGCTGTCCCTATAATACATACATTCATGTTAAACTTCCTTTATATAGTGAGTGCCTGGTATATACAATTTTATATATACAAAAGTATGCATGTACATAAAAGCGACTTTTAGCATACGAATAACCTCAAACAAGGACGTTTTGCTGAGTTGGCAGAAACTTTACTGCTGGGCGGCCTTATGTATTACATGAAGCTCATGCAAACAATTGTGTGTATATAAAGCTGGCTGTATATGTAGTGTACCCAGTGTGTATATAGCCATTACTCAAAGTAATGCAATTTACAGCACAGTCATACCAAACGACATAAACTCGGAGAGAAAGAGAGCGACACCTGACAGCAGACCAGAGCTGGCGCTGGAGCTGGAGCTTCACATTACTTTGCTGCTGGCGCAACAAATGTTGTCATTGTTGTTGTCACATTCCTGCCCCTGCAATGCCCCAACCGGGCGCATTTTTAGCTGAATTGATTTTTCGCTCCAGCTCAGGGCGCATGTCGGGAAAAGGTTCTCTTGTTTATATATGTTGCTTTTTGCCGCTCTCTCTGTGAATGCATTTCGCATAGATATATATGGCTTTTTTTATTGTACATAGGTGTGGGGCTGCCAACCTGGCATCTGCAATGGCAGGCGGCGTTCTGGCTGCCGCTGCTGCATGTGGCGGCGGCTGTGACCTGTACGGACTATTCCAGTGCTTGCTGGAAGTTGAGCCATATAAATACATAGATATACATATACCTATGTTTGTACATAAATAAATGCTTAACTGTATGTTTTTATGTGTTCCTGTAAGCTGCATGGCGCTTAAAGCGCTTAATGCGGCTTTAATAAAAAACTAGTAGAAATGGTGCAGCTGAGATGTGCCGAATTCGAAATGCTCTGCAGGGGATTTATGTTGTGTTGGCATTATTTGATTCCAAAATGTTTTAAAAGACGTACGTGCAGTAGCTCTTAATAATTGTTTGTGTAAAGCATTAATAGCTTCTGAACCAAGTTTGCTCATCTTTGTTGTGACAATTACTATCGACTTTTATAAAATGATTTCTAGAGAAGAATTTGCTAACGCTTCGAATCTTTTCCATGACATCCATCCAGCTCTGTAAAGAGTAAAATAAAATACATTTAAAAATTTTTTTTTTTTTTAGGTATACTTATCAAGTGTTTACCTTTGTTTGTATGCATAGTATGTCCTTTTTGGTCATCAAAAATAATTCGAAGTTTACTTTAGAAAAATGGAAAACACGAAAAAACGAGAATCATGTTTATGCATCGTGTTCCTTATAGTTTACTATATTATAGAAAATTAAGAAGGGAAATCGAAATATCTATTGTGTAAATACCTAACAGAGATTGTTAATGAAATATACAACGGTTGGGTCAAGTCCTTGGTAGTAAACCAATAAAATTCTAATACGTAAAAACAGAAAATGGAAAAACCGCATTGTTTTGTTGGTTTTTGCGCATCAGCGGAATTTGGACGCTGTGTATTTGTAGTTGAAATCAAGAAGTTCATCCGTCATTGTACGTAGGTGTTTCGCTAGTTTGGTATATACTTTGCTGGAGATATTGTATTTCCTTATGTATTTAAAGCCTTCAGGCTATAGCAAACTTCTATGACTAGCGCATATGGCCTTTAGTTTAAGCTGCCATTCATCAATTTGTGCTGCACGAGAATGAGAAGAAGTTTATAGATGTATCTGTTGTATATTGTGCTGTGTGAGTGGTGGCATCAATTCTCTGTCAAGCTTATCATTTGTGCCAGCTCACGGGGCACATTTTAAGATTAGCAAACGGTGTCACATTGGCACAAAATGAATCCATTGGCTTTGAGCATTGAGCTCGTTCAATCACCCCTCTCCACAAAATTGCAAATCGATCTTCAAAGCCATGTACATACAAATCTGATATGGCATTCCTTTAGCTATGCATAGTTTCTAGATTTACAAAATACATATGTATTTATTTAACGCATTTCATTTCATGGAACACAATGCGAAATGGCATCTTTAGCTATTGTATTTGGGTATGGGAAGTGAGTAAAAGGTCGTCTGCGTCGTCATATTTGTTGGTTGATCCCTGCCTGAATGAGAAGAGCCTTTTACGTTGTTATGTGTGCATGTGTTAATTTATTTGGGGTTGTTGTGCCCTCTTTACGACCCTGGTTTGGGTATTGTTTCAACGCGTTCAGGTAGAAAAAAAAACAAAAAAATGCAGAGCAGCCGCAGCAATTGCGTTTTACCTGGTCCGCGTTTCGGATAGAAAACTATGTTTTATTATTAAGCAGCTTAATTAATGCCATATGTTAAATAACAGCAGCCGGGCTGCTCGTAACAGCATACTGTAAAAAGCAACAGATTGGCAGCACCTCAATGTGATATCAGCTGTCGATCTGGCAGCACTCTTTAGGTTACGCGAATATCGGCATGAAAAGGCAGCAGCAAAGAAACTAAAAGGCAAAAGAAAAAGCCAACAAAGAAAGCAGAAATATTTTGTATGCCGAAAATTTAAAACCAAACAGGAGTGTAAATATTAAGAAACCGGTTCCGCACAAAACTTTACAAGAACGTGTTCAAGAGGTTTTTAACGCTTAAAGAAAAATAAAATAAAAAACACTCGCCAGTTTTTTTTTGCCGCGCGTCGTCGCACACCACGTAAACAGACGGGAGCCGCTGTTGAATTTGGCGCCGTTTATTTTTTTGCGCTGCCGGTGAAATTTTTATAAGCGCAAAAATTTTGCAAAAAATATTTTGGTCCACTTACAGAATTTATACTTTATTAATATTGCAAAGTGTTGTTATTGCTCATGATAAACCGGCGCGTTTTTATAGTTGCTGCGCTATTAGCGCAAATTGACACACAATTTCTTGACCAAGACCTCTAGTATTATGCAAAGGTGTGTTTAGTTATATGTATTATAAATTGCATTAAAAGTGTTGTTACTAATAGTGTTTTTTTATGGTTTTGTGCTTGTAGGTCTACAGAAGAACCACCGACAAACAGCTTCGAAAGGAACTACTACGATCGCAGCCGCATAGTCAGTTACCAAACCAACGCAGCAACTGCAAGCAGCGCCGCCAACGCCTCCGTCGCCGTAAACAGCAACAACAACAGCAGTAGTAGCAGCAGCAGCAGCGATAGATCGCGTGCTCGGGATCGCCTGTATAGGAATGGTTCGTACAACGCGCATACAGCAGCAGGCACGACGACCCCAACAACAGGAACGGCGGGTACAGCAGCAACGCCACCGCAAGCGCTAGGCGATCGCAGCAACAACAACAACATTCACCAAAACTCACGCGTACCGCAGTCATGGTACGAAGCTGCTGCGACGACGCATCTAAAGAGTCCTGGTGGCAGTGGCAATGCCGGCGTCTCAGCAGCAGGCGGCATAATGAGCTCACCGATCAATCATCATCATCAACAACAGCAGCAACAACAGCAGCAGCAGCACTACAACTCCAACTGCGCCGCCTCCTGCTCCAGCTCCTCCTCCTCCACAACAACCGCCTCGTACTCACCTGCCTCAATAGCGGCAGCAACGGCGGCCACAACCGCAGTGCACCGCAGCGTAGCTTATGCTGGCAGTGCGGATGAGTTTCAAACAACAACAGGAGCACACACACGCAAGATCTTGCTGCAAAGCAGAGCAAACGCTGCAAGCGTGAGCAAACTCACCAGGCTTCTTAAGTCCGCGGCACGCTCTGGCTCGGAGTCACCGGGAACAGCGGCGGCTGCAACGACGACGGCGGCGGCTGCAGCGACGACAAGTACAATCACAAACAATAGTTTTAGTAGTAATAGTTTAAATAATACAATAACCACAGCCACTCCAACGATGCCAACGATTGCTATGGCAACAACAGCATCGTCTTTGAGCGGCAGCAGCGGCGGCGGCAATGACATTCTAAATGTGGCCGCGGCAATTGCAGCATCGGACAACGGCAATCCCTCATCTGCCATTAATTCTGGTCGAGGTCCGCGCCATCATATGCATGGACGCAGCACAACCTCATCGAGCCGCTCGCACTCAAGATCACCGAGCAGTTATAGCTCATCGCATAGTAGCTCCTCTTCGTCATCGCACTCATCCTCACATTCGCACGCGTCCAGCCCGATATCGGGCAACTGTGGTGAGGCCTTGGCGTCGAGCGGTGGTAATGTTGGAGTTTTATCTCGTAGCTGCAGAAGCCTTCAGTCGGTGGCAGTCATCAATCCGTTGCAATGTAAGTGTGCACACAAATATTTAATGCAAACTTTTGCTAACTTTTACAATTTATCAACAGGCAACTCTTCAAATCCCAGTGGCAATGCAGTCAACGTTTGCAGTGGAGGCGGCGGTGGCTCCAGCAGTAGTAGCAGTAGCTCAAGTAGTAGTAGCAGCAGTAGTTCCTGTTTAGCAGCCAATCCTGTTGTCCATTCCGAAGATAACCGCCCGCTAGCGATACGCGTACGTAATCTGCCCGCACGTTCCTCGGACACATCTCTTAAGGATGGTCTCTTTCACGAGTACAAAAAGCACGGCAAGGTCACGTGGGTCAAGGTCGTGGGCCAGAACTCTGAGCGTTATGCATTGGTCTGCTTTAAAAAACCAGATGATGTAGAGAAAGCGCTCGAGGTCTCGCATGAGAAACAATTTTTCGGCTGTAAGATCGAAGTGGAACCCTATCAGGGCTATGATGTGGAGGACAATGAATTTCGACCCTATGAAGCAGAACTGGATGAATATCATCCCAAGTCCACGCGCACCTTGTTCATTGGTAATCTAGAGAAAGATATTACAGCCAGTGAGCTACGCAGCCACTTCGAAAGCTTTGGCGAGATCATCGAGATCGATATCAAGAAGCAGGGCCTTAATGCCTATGCGTTTTGTCAGTATTCGGACATTGTCTCGGTGGTGAAGGCAATGCGCAAAATGGATGGCGAACATTTGGGAAGCAATCGCATCAAGCTAGGCTTTGGCAAATCCATGCCAACCAATTGTGTTTGGATTGATGGTGTGGGAGAAAAGGTATCTGAGCAGTCTCTGCAATCACAATTTACGCGCTTTGGCACTGTTACCAAGGTTAGTATTGATCGAGCAAGGCAATTGGCCTTAGTACTATATGATCAAGTGCAAAACGCACAAGCGGCGGTTAAGGATATGCGCGGTACCATTATGCGTAATCGTAAGCTGCAAGTGGACTTTGCATCACGTGAATGTCAGGATGCCTTTTACGATAAGCTAGAGAAGCCGGAAAAGCAAAATGCATGTAAGTAATTGCAAATTAATATGTTGTATGAATACATTTAGTTTTATAGTCGAACGTGTACTAATCTGCTCATCATTTTAAATAACAGGTACCCGCTTCAATCGTTATGAGTCCTCACAATCCCGCTCGCGCGCTAGTTCCTTCAGTCGCCATCAGAACTCTAACGATGGTTGCTCGCCCAGCAATACACCAGGCGGAAGTAGCAGCAGTAGCAGCATATCGAGCAATGCTATGCCGGCGCCCAGCATTTCGTCAACTGTTGTTGCCAGTGGTAGCAGCAACAATAACATCAACAGCACGTCGACACCGTCCACAACTGGCCCGAGCTCGCAACCGTCGGTGGTAGCGCCGAGCTCGATGCCTATGTCCCAAGCTGCTATGGCTCAAGCGCGCATGCGTATGGCTCGAAATGCACGCCATACCATTGACTTTGACTTTAACGATGTGGGGGGTCGTAATAGATTTCGCAACTTTGATGAGTATGCGAGTAGCCAGGCGGCTGCAGCTGCTGCTGCAGGTGGCGCACATGATGATGAGCCGCCAGCGTCTGGTAACTATTCGAGTGGGTTGCGTTCCGATTCGCCAGTGATATCGCGACTGGGTCCGGCTGTGAATAGTGGTGGAAATGGTGGCAATGGTGGTGGAACGGCCGCAGCAGCGACGTCCGCTGGCAGTGGCAGCAGCGAAACGGTCGATGTTACGCTGAGCAACACAAGCAGCAGTCGTCGTCGTTGTGGTAAGAGTCCTGCAAAGCAGAAAAGTGATATACGCTATTTGCAAAATCAACGTTCCCATTTATTAGAACAACTCGAAGATTGCCCGTCCAGTGGTGATGAGAGCGTGGTTAGTCCGCGAAAGCGTATTAAAATGGATTATGATCATCATTTTAACGCCAGCAGGGTAAGTTTAACTCTCTAACAAAAGGCGCATATAATTCAATATGTTTACTCTACTTTTAGTCACACATGCTTGACACCAGCAGCGAGATGAGCAAGCCCAACACTTTGTCCAACTGTGATGTTATACACGATCCGTTGAATCGCAAAAGCGTTGAAATTCGCCGAGTCTCGGAGACCAGCAAATTTCCGCCAGTGCCGCATGCGCTCTCCTCTGCCTCCTCATCCACCTCCCATCATCATATGCCCATGCCGCAGCAGCAATCAGCATTACAGTCGCATATGCTGAGCTGTCGCCGTCCGTCCATAGATGTGGGCGCTCTCGCAGCGCTTTCCAATTCATCTGCCTTTCGCCATGGCTTTACAAGTGCGAGTGCTATGGATCAGCAAATGCTTCATTCCACTTTAGCAGCCAAGCGAAGGCGTGTGGCAGCTATACCCACAGGTATATTAGGCAACAGCAGTAGCGGCAGCAGTGGAGCTCTGTCTGGTAACATTAACCCGCCCAATGACGATTACCATCATCATGTCTCACGCGGACGAGGTCATCAGCTACATTCCCATCACGCGCATGAAGCCAGCGGGGGTGAGAGCGCAGATGGCTCCAGACCAGGGACGCCTCTTTGTGATGAGCGCCCGGAAGTGCTACCTACAGAGCCACGTCGTTTGCCACGTGAACGAGCGCGTGAACGCGTGCGAGAGACCATGTGGCTACCACTACCAAAGTTTGGCATCCTGTTTTTTCAACAACATCGCAGTGGAGCCTCTAGTTTATCTACGGGTGTATCCAGCTACATACAGCAGCTGGGCAGCTCCGGTTTGTGCTCGTCCAGCTCTGGACTGCTTTCTAACAGCATTCACTCTAGTCTAAATGCAAACGCTGCGTCCTCTGCGTCAGCAGGTTCATCTGGTTTGTGCTCGTCCTCTTCGTCTGCCTTTCTGCCCAGTCCCTCACGGTACTGGCGACCACATCATTCTCACCATCATCAGCAGCCACAGCAGTCACAACATGGCAACACAACACCAAGTGGTGCTGGCAGTGGTAGCAGCTCTGGTCTGATGGCAAGTCCTGCGCGACCCAGATCTCTGAGCTCTAATTCAAGTGACTCCGATGTACCTGCGCAGACGGGCGGCAGTCCCTCGTTGGATGAGCGCCTGCGCAGTTTTGAAGAGAACTATGAACGCTGGTCGGGTGGCAGCAGCAGTAATGCGAACGTTAACTCCAGCAGCAGCAGGCTACATGAGCACGGACACAGTCAAACGCCGAGCTGGCAACTTTCGATGCACACCAATCTGGGCAGCCTTAATTCGCATCAGGCTTCCGGAAATAGCAACAGCTCTAGTGGGACCTCTTCGAGTACCGTCAGCAATCCACGACACAAGTTTTTGGATATAGATGAGCTGTTGCAGCCCTCGGACATAGTCAAAAGTGTGTTGGCCAAAAAATCGATATTTGATGATGATTTTCAGCGTTTGAAAAAGAATCAATGGTTCGAACCAACATCTACAGATGTGGTCGCTGGTTCCGCTAGTTTGGGCTCCGCCAACAGACATGGTTTGTCCAGTGGCAACACTTCACCCGCATTGCCCAATTTGGCGGCTACTAAAACTACACCAGTTGTGGTTAATTGCAGCAAAACTAGTGGACTATTGCAACGACTGAGCAGTTTGTCGCCCATGAATTCGCCGCAGGCCTCTATGTCGCCTTATAATAGTCCATCGCCTTCGCCCTCAGTCAACGCAGGAACAAACAGTCTGGGTTTAATGTCTGCACTATCGAAGCTGCCGCATAGCTCATCAGCAATTACGGCAAATTCAACGATCCCAGCAACAAACTCTACTCCAAGCGTTGGAGCACAAAGTAGTGGATCGACAACCAGCAAAGGCTTGCAATATCCCTTCCCAAGTCACCCGCCATTGCCAAATACCGCAGCACCGCCGCCAGCAGTACAGCCTGCGCCGCCACCGCCGTTGACGCCTTCAAACACGAGCGCAGTCCCTCCACCACCTCCGGAAGCACCACCAAATGCGCTTACAAAGACAAAGATCACAACAAATAATCTAACCAAGAGTTTGAGCGTGCCAATGTCTACTGAAAGCGTTGTTAAAGAGCGCTCCGTGCTACAAAAGTCAGTGTCGGTTCCTGGAAGTACAAATGTTGGCACTACCAACACTACCAATCCAATTACAAACAGTCAGCAACAAGCGGCACAGCCAACACAATCCTCTTCGTCTAACGGTAACAGTTCCTCAGCAACAGCCACACATGTACAAAAATCCTCCTCACAGGAAGAGTCAGAGACCAAAAGCTCTACAAAGCCAACATCGTCCTCATCCTCCTCAACGGCTAAAAAGAGTAGCAGCAGCAGCAGTGATAAGACACACAGCAGCAGTGAGAAGACACACAGCAGCAGTGAGAAGACACACAGCAGCAGTGAGAAGACACACAGCAGCAGTGAGAAGACACACAGCAGCAGTGAGAAGACACACAGCAGCAGTGATAAAACACACAGCAGCAGTGAGAAGGCACACAGCAGCAGTGATAAGACACACAGCAGCAGTGAGAAGACACACAGCAGCAGTGATAAGACACACAGCAGTAGCAGTGATAAGACACGCAGCAGCAGCAGTGATAAGACACACAGCAGCAGCAGTGATAAGTCACACAGCAGGCACAACAATCGCTCGGACAATGAAAAGAAAAACGCGAAAAAGTCCGAAAAGTCTTCTGAAAAGAGTTCTCGCAAAAACTCGGTCACATCGCAATCCTCTAAATCTGCCACACCCAAAGATGAAACAAGTGAAAGCGAGCCTGAGAAACCTGAAAAAGAACAACAGAGAGAAAAGGAAAAGGCAGAAAGAGCGCAGCAAAAAGAACGACAAGACCGGGAAAAACGTGAAAAGGAGCTACGCAAGCAGCAAGAAAGAGAAGAGCGCGAACGTAAAGAACGCGAAGAAAAAGAACGCAAGGCGCAAGAAGAACGCGAGCTTCAAGAACGCAAGGCCAAAGAAGAAAAGGAACGCAAGGCGCAAGAGGAACGTGAGGCACACTTGCAAAAAGAACGCAAAGAGCGTGAACAAAGAGAGCGTGAAGAACGCGAGCGCAAAGAACGTGAAGAACGCGAGCGTGAAGCTGAAGCCCAACGCAAGGCCAAAGAAGAACGTGAACGCAAGGAACGTGAGGATGAGCGCCTGCGCAAAGAACGCGAAGATGAGCGTAAGGCTAAAGAAGAGCGCGAAAAGCGAGAAGAGCGTGAAAAAGCAGACGCTGCGGCAGCACGTTTGTCACGGATGCGCGAAATGTCTTATCACTCTAAAAAGTCTGAAAACTCCGCCACAGCCAACACCAACGCCGAAGACAATTACTTTGGAAACAATTCCACGCCTGAGTTTGAGCGACAAAATAATAAGGAGAATGCTAATGATGCTGCAGCGCCAACCACAGCTGAGAACAGTAGCAACAAGGATCGCTCAAGAAAGTCATCTCGCAATTCGCCCGTACGCTTGCATAAGCGTCGGCTCAGCTCACAGGAAAGCAATCATAGTAGCACTGGAACACAACAAAATCACGAAGATTATGTCAAGCGCATTCGCATTGAGAATCAGAATACCAATCATCATCATTCTCGCTTAAACGATCGACGTGATTCAAAGGAACACAAGACACAAAGTAGTAAGCAACGTCATGGCGATGCGGATGATAAGAGCAGCAAGTCGAGAGACTCGCATACACACTCGTCATCACGGCATCATCGGCGCGAGAAGCACCATAGCAGGCATCAGTCTAGCACAACTACTCAATCATCCACCGAGTGCGCGCCTAAGAGCGAGCCATCCGTAGAATCTAACAGTGGCAAACCTGAGACTTTACCTAATCCTGCTGAGATTTTAGAGGACACAACGGTTATAAAGATACACCTTAACACTAGCGAGGAGGAGCAAGAACATGCTATGACAGTCAAAACGCCTACTCAGCACACACAACACAAGCAGCGTGAACATGGCAGCAGCAGTGGACATCATCATTCCTCCAGGCATAAGAGCAAGCGAGATCATCATCATCGCGAGAAAAAACGTCACTCTGTAGCCGAATCAACCAATACTGATGAGGAGCCAACGCATAACCGTCATAGAAGAACTTCGGCAGCTGGCTCTTCAGCCGGTGAAGTGAGCTCTGCTACTGCCAGCAGTAAACACCATCGCCGCAGCGTCGAGCGAAAGTCGTCAAGAGGCTCTGATGAGGGGCTACATCAACAGCGCACACCCACCTATCGGCAGCAATCGAAATCGTCCTCACACCCGCGTAAGGTTATGCTGAGCTCTGCAGACTCTGATGATACAGATGATGCCTCCAAAAAGCATTCTATCTTTGATATACCTGACGATTGCCCGAATGTGTCTATGTATGACAAGGTGAAGGCACGTTCCTGCAAAAACATGCAAAGGCAGGCTGAGGAAAAGAAAATCAAGGCTAAGTTCTCCCAACTTAAACAATCGCGAGCCAAGAAGAAGCGTTCTACCAGCTATGACGGTGATAGTGATACAGAATTTGAAGATCGTCATCATCGCAATAGCGGCAGCAGCTCTTTCCATGGACGTAACCATCACAGCATGGGCTTATCCACCAGCGAAGACGATGACGATGATTTCCGAAGCACATCAGGCAAGCAACACAGTCAAAGTCGCATGTTCTCCGATTCAGACTCAAACGCAGCTGAGTTAGATGCCAGCCGCGCACTACAAATGCAGCAGAATCTGCGTAGACTGTGCGATGATGGCGACGATAGCTCCGAGGATGAAATACGTCGCAATGTCTTAAACAAACACAATCAGACAGGCAAACGTCTCTGTCATTCAACGCGCATTGCTTCAGATTCGGAGTCGCAATCACTGCCTGCGCCGCCTGAGGCTACTATAACCATTAAGGAGGAGCCAGTGCCTGACGAATTTAAGACAGAATTAATCAAGAAAGAACAAATGTCCGATGCGGAAATGCAAAAGTTCAAGACCCGACATGACTCCAACTCATCGGTTGAGGAACGAAAGATAAAGACCGAGATTAAGAAAGAGTATAATGAATATTTCAATGCAACTGGTGCTCACACGGCCGATAGCTACGATTACTCTAGTGGGGCCGTAACTGAATCGTCTAAACTCAAGGAGTACTCGCCAGAGACTCGTAAAAAACATAAGAAGAGTAAGAGGCGTCTGAAGACACCACTATCAGCTGATGCCATAGTTGCCAGTACTAACATTGGTTCAACTACGAGCAGCATATTTGATGTGCCTGAAAGCAAGTCCAAATTCGATAATTTCGATGAGCTTAAGACCGAAGTCCTAAACGCTGTACATGTCAGCAACAATGTTGCCTCTGATGTGTCACCTGCAGCTACACCTGTTAGCAGTGAGCGACGCAAGCACAAAGAGCGCAAAGAAAAGAAACGAGAGAAGCTGCGTAATCTGAGCGAGACTACTGGCGGTTCAATGGAAGTCTCTGAAAAGTTGTCCAAGGAAGAACGGCACAGGCTAAAGAAATCCAAGAAGTCCAAGAGTTTAGACTCTTCCCGGCTGTTTAATCCTTCTGCAACAAGTTCAGCTTCATTATTGACATCTGCGCCTACTCAAATGACTGCGGCATCTAATGCTGCTGCTGCAGCTGCAAGGGAACAACAAAAGCGTAGTGATCACAAAATGGAATATATCTTTGGTACATTCTCCGATGAAGAGTCACAGTTTACAGACGAGCATGATACCAAAGATTTACAGCCTTGCACTCCGAGTATCTCAACCACCGGACCCATTGTGTCCGCAGCTTTGCAAACTTACAAGCAGGAGCCGCATACGCCAAAGACTCATGTTTCGTCTGTACCTGCTACAGACGAAGACGAGCGAAGACAGCATCATGGTGGCAATAGCTCTTCCCACACAGAGCGTGAACGTCATCGTAAGGAGAAACGCGAAAAGAAGCGTCGCGAGCGAAGTGAGAAATCGGCACGCGAGCAACACGCGCTTACAACATTGCAGCAGCAACAAAATAAGCAGCTGGATGATGATAATAGCGTTGACTTGGATGAAGCGGGACGCGCTTTGGAAGCTCAATTAATGGAAGATTTTGACAATAAAATGACTGAAGATGCCACCCCTTCAACGGCCACCACTTATCGCAGTGATATGACCGACGTATTTAGATTTTCGGATAACGAAGATAATTCCGTTGAGCTCTTACACAAGAAGTCACCCGCCCCCGCCCATTCTGAAAAACTGGATGGTTCACAGCATAAAAGCAAAGACAAGAAGAAGAAAAAGAAGCGTTCCAAAGAGGAAAAACATCATCAACCACATCAGCGTCGTGATGGCTCCCAGCCACAAACGCCAACTGCGCCAACTCCAGTCATGCCAGGCAAGCTTACAATCAACGTGCAAGCTGCCTCGAAGCATGCTCAGAAGTCAGCTAACAATAAGACAGACGATGAATTGGAGTCCAAGCGCGCATCACCAATATGCAAGCCTTCACCTAGCTTACCTTGTCTTATTGGCGATGATGATGAGGATGTGCTTCTTAAGCCTAGTTGTGCCACCACACCCACCAAGCGAGCGCCTAGCCAGCCAAATGACACCTTGACGCCAGCGCGAGAAAAGTCACGCTTAATTAGCCCTATACCGAAGACGCCTACCATTACAAACAGCTCTATGCTATCTGTGCAGCCGGAGACGCCTGTTAGTAGTGGTGCGCCAGCAGCTAATACATCTAAAGCTTTGGTGACCACTCCGACATCGTCAGTAAATGCAGCAGCTGCTGAATTGTCCAAAGTTAATGAAAGTTCCCCATCGAGCGTATGCAGCAATAGCTCCAATACAACTTTGGCTAAGAAAAAAGAGATTTTCATACCTGGATTTGACGGCGAATTGGATGACAAAATCAGTGAATCTGCTGTACAGTCTATTTCGGCAGAATTCAATACGCCCCTGCTTGATCCAACAGCAGATGAACCAAAGATACCTGTTGCCTCACCGCCAGATGCCTCTAAAAACATGGATAAAATAGAGGATACCAAATCGAGAGTAACTATTTCGCAGGAGGAGACTGAAAGTGCCGTTTCAGCATTGCTGGGCGAAAGCTTTGGCACTTCCTCAACAGCTGACTATTCCTTAGATGGCATGGATGAAATGACATCAGTTCCCGAAATAGAAACTCCAGTTTTGGTAGTGGCCGAGCCAGACGAGGAAGCCGCTTTGGCTGCTAAAGCTATTGAAACCATTGAAGCGCCTATTGAGCCTGTTGCAGCTGAAGAAGATGCCGCACTAGACCCCGATGAAATAAACAAGGCTGTGCAGAGCTTGCGTAATGAGGATATGGACATTAAGGCGGATACACCGCAATCCGAACGAGATTTGCAGATTGACACAGATACGGAGGAGAACGCTGATGAGGGCGATAGCAGTGGACCAAGTCTCAAGATTGATGAGACGGTCCAAAGCTCTTCGCCTGAAAAATCCGCAAACTCTAGTAATGAGCAGCGCCCCAAGACGCCAAAGCCTTCAAATGAGCCTAAGAACAACACAGAATCTCAGGCTTCGGTCATTACTAAGCTGCCTCCGCGTGAAGTCATAAATACAATAAACCAATCTAAACCTCAAACTTCGCCAAATGCCAGCTCCTCACCCCAACATCAAATGAGTTCAACCGTGAAGATAGAGCCACCTACGATTAGCAAATTGCAACAGCCATTGGTGCAGCCCGTTCAGACAGTTTTACCACCTGTAATTAATCTTGATTTGTCAAATGTCATAAGTGCAGTGTCCTCGGCCAATACCACAGCGGGCACAAACAGTTCCACAACATCAATGAGCTCGTTTGGTGGCAGTTCCACGCCACAAAAGAGTATATCTATGCCATTGGCTTCAACACCTAAGCCGACAACAACCGGTGCGCCAACATTAGCACAACGCCAGCAATCGCTTATTATGCAGCCACCTACCATATCCATACCCGATCCCACAAGTCACTTTGTGGTACCTCAAATGGTGCTCTCGCCGCATCATCATCAGCACTTGCAGTCACCAAATGCCACGAATTTTATGGGCATGCGTGCGCCCTCGCCGCATAGTCCAGTTTTGTCACCAGGCAGAGGTAGCACGCCGACGCGTCAATTAAGTCCCGCAGCACCGTCGCCTATTGGCAGGCCAGCAAACCAGCAGCAACAACAACAACCGCCGCAGTCAGGTCAAGCACAGCCTCACGTCTTAATAAGCTCTCCCAACTCTAATTCGCAACAGCTACCATCGCCAAATGCTATGCTGAACAGCAATATGAGCCCATTGGCGAGCCCTACAGCGCGGTTGGCTTCACCCACAACTGTCAATACCAAGACGTCACATATGTCTTCTGGCACTACAGCTGTAGAGCAAGCTGCTGTAGCAGGCTTAAAGATCAATAGCTATCAGCCTAGTCAAATGAGCAATGCTCGTGGTCAACAGCAACAGGCCTCCAAATCGGTCATCGAATTGCAACAAAACCAGCCTCAGTTGCTGCCCATGCCGCTGCAAAAGATGCCACCAGTATCGGTGCAACATCATCCTACCATAATAAGCAAAGTTGTCACTGTGCAACCGCAGCAAGCTACACAATCAGCTGTTAACACTTCACCACCAATTGGCAGCTTGCCACCGCATAAGAATCTGTATGTTAATGCACAACAACAGCAACAACCACAGCAGCAGCAACAACACTCGCCGCAAATGTTGCCTAAAGTAAATCCTCATCAGCAACAAGCGCAGCAAATACAGCAACAACAGCAGCATCAGCAACAACAAATGCAGCAGCAACATCAACAGCAACAACAGTACTTGCAACAACATCAGCACATGTTGCATCGTCAAATGCAGCAACAACAACAGCAGCATCACCAGCAGCAACAACAGCAGCATCATCAGCAGCAACAACATCAGCAACAACAACAGCAACAACAACAGCGACAGCAGCAACAAATGCAACAACATATGCAAAAGCATTTGCAACAACAACAATCACATATGTCTGGATCTGGCATGTTTGCCCCACAGCAGCAACCACAACAAATGCATATGCAACAACAGCATCAACCACAATCTCAACAGCATCAATCCCAACAGCCCCAACAGTCACAGATGGCACACCAACAACAGCCGCAACATGCACAACAACAACAACAATCTTCTCGTGTTACTGTGCAGCAACAGCAATCCCTTGCTCATAGTCCACCAAACAAGTCAAATGCATTGCCACAGAGCTCTCAACAACCACCAACATCACAACAACAACAAACACCAGTTGGTCAACAAGCGCCAGTTATGGTGCGTGCGACACATCTGCCTCAGCCTACATCTCTAAATGTCATACAGAGTACGCCTTCAGCGCAGAAAATAATAGTGCAACAGCATATTGTGTGTCCAACGTCATCACCATCGCAAACCTCGCATTATCAACAAAATCGCCCACAAGAAAACCAGCCACCGTCTACACCAGTAGTATCCGATGCTTCGTCCGTGTCTCAAGCGCCTATGAAAACATCGGAGAGCGTCTCAGTCATACGCACGCCTACACCTACAACTAGTTTGGCCAGTTCCGCCATAGTGTCTCCTAAAGAGGCTGCACGCTCCATGCTAACGGAGGAAAATGTCATCAAAATATCGCAGCCCAAGCAGGATGAGCTAGAGCAGGACTCTAAGGAAGTAGACAGCGATTACTGGTCGGCTAAGGAAATGAACATTGACAGTGTCATTAAGAAGCTGGATCCGGCAGCAACAATGGTGAATTCCAAGGAGGAGACAATCAAACGTGCAGCATTCGCAAAGTCTAAAGACCCCATTGCTGTGCCTGTAGAACTGCCACCTGTGGAAACACCGATATCAGTTAAAGAACCAGCAGCTGCGGAGATAATTGAAGCCGTTGATCCGCTAGCGACCAAACCGGCTGCGGTAGTGACTAATAACACTGATCATGATACAGAAGATGAAACCGAAACGCAACAGCCTCCCACAAAGAACACGCCAACCGTGGGAAGACCACCAAGTACACGCGGTGGTGTAGCAAAACGCGGAAGGCAACCTAGAGGCGCGAAGAAGCAAGGTGGATTGCCTTTGAATATAATTCCACCCGATACAGGACTTGCACCAGGCGATAATGGCGTACAGACTAGACTACGCAAACCAGCCACTGCGCCCGTTACACGCGGACGCAAAGGACGTCCACCACGTAATCTTTTGCTCCAGCAACAGCAGCTGCAGCAGCAGCAATTGCAACAGCAGCAGCAGCAACAAAAACCGCCTGTGGTCGAAACTCCAGCCGTTGCAACACCAACTCCCACACCAGTACCAACAGCTGCAGAAAAGAAAGCACGTAATCAAGCATTGTCTGCACCGTCTGGTTCCAGTCAGGATATCTACGAATTCCATGATGATTCAGGCGAGGAATCCAAGGCTAAAGCTGCCGCAGCTGCAGCCAAGCAGCAAACCAACGATGAAAGTCGTCCGCGTCTTATACTTACGATAAATAAGACCACAGGTCAAACCGCACCTACTGTCAAGGCTAGTGAATTAGAAGTTTCAGCGCCTTCGCCTGCCAGCCAAAGCGAGCAGTTGTCTAATGAAACTACCGATAGTGCCGAGTCTTCAAACACGCGCAAGTCTCGCCGCTTGCAGGAGAAAGAGGATCGCAGCACAGTCGATGACATTATCGAGGATGTCGTACGTAACACACAGCTGGCCGCAAATGCAGCAACACAACAACAACAACTTCCCAAAGGTGCTCAAACGCCACCTCGTCGCTCTGGACGTAATGCACAAACCAAAAAATTGGATGCTGCAATGCCGCCCAACGCAGTGGGTCGTCCTAGGCGCATGAAGGAGCGAAGAACAATTTGCGAAGCGCCAGCGGGCTTAAGCGAGGAGCCAACAATAATGCTGACGCCGCCACAACCTGTAGCTCGGGAGGATACTCATATGCCAGACTTAAGTGTGAAGGAAACCGTACAGCCGGTAACCACTGAGCCTGCGCCATCAACAGCACCTACACCAGTTGCAGCAACACCTGCGCAATTGCTTCCACCTGCTACAGTTGTAGCCCAATCACTTAAGCCAGCGCATAGCACAATGCCACAGCATCCCAAAAAGAAAGCGATTGCTGCAGCTGAAATCGAATCCTACCAGGCCATCAACTCATCCATACCCAGTGGAGGACTGCCCATGCATCAAACAGCAGCGCCAGCCACACAAAAGATTACTGGAGGTGCCGCTGATGCGGTCAGCAAGGCTCTGGTGGATCCTGTAACTGGCGTCATTACGGCCGGCATGCCTCAAGGCAAGGAGGGCAATCTGCCAGCAGCCACAGCTGCTGCAGCCGCCAATAGTAATAATGTGCATAAGATGCCAACCATTTCGGTCGAACCCACTTTGCAGCAACCACAACAGGCAATGCAGATAACAGCTACGGTTATAAACAAACCTCAGCCGGCACCCATAACTGCCCAGACACCATCAGCAGGCTCAATAGCCACTCCTATCACAGCTTTAAGCAAGCCTGTGCAAGTAGAGTCTGCGGCAGCAGCATTGTCTTCAACACCAGCTGCGTTACTCAATAAACCAGTGAGTGTGGTAGTTAAAACTACTGCATCGACGCCAAACACTACATCGCCCACACAACCACAGCCCACTGTGGTCATACAACAGCAAATTGTGCCACCACAGGCAGCCACAATCAATAAGCAGCCCATTGTATTGCAACAAAATCCTCCCACCGTATTGCAACATGCACAACACACCAGCGTAAGACCACAACCACTAAAGGCGCATGTACTCAATCGCGAAAAGAATCTGCAGCAACAACAGCAGCAACTTCCAGCCCAGCAACTAACGCCTACTAAGCAACCTTTGCCCCAACACATGGTGGTCACAGATGCGGCAGGCAATCAGGTACTGCAGCCCAATATTATAGCACGCCACATGCTGCAACCACAGCATGCAGTGCAACAACAACAGCCGGGCCAGCAACAGCCACAACAACATCTGCTTGTCAATATACCTCCACCTACCGCACATTCGCCACATTCACCGCGTATTTCAGCTGCTCAACATCAGGCAGCCCAGCAACAAACCTTGGTCATCAAGCAGGCCACCTCTGCAGCAGCAGCACAGCATGCGCCGGCACCAGCTTTGCCTAATGCTCATCACCAACCACAAATACTACATGTAGTCAGCTCAAAAGCTTCTGTAGGCGCACCACCAACGCCTACTTCAACAGGCAGCGGTCATTTGGTAGTCCAACAACAGCAACTGGGCAAACATCCGACACCACAAACGTTTGGTTACGCCCCAGGGGCCATGCCGCCCACAACCGCCGCGCAACAGCTTTACAAGCTGCAGCAAGCACCCCATGTGCAAGCTGGACAGCAAAAGAGCTCTCCGCCAGTGCAGCTGCCTATCGGCATGCTGTTGCCCAACCATCACACATTGCTCTTGCAATCGAAGACTCCGGTGCATTTGCAGCCACAACAACATCAACTGACGCCATCGCCACCACTGCAATCACAACCAGGCAAGCAAATTCCGGCAGTGCACAATTTGCAAGCTGGACAAATTTTGTCCAGCAACATAGGCAGCCCACCGCCAGGGCCTGGTGTGGTATTAAAGTCAGCACAGCAGCAAGTCAGCTCGGCTACAGGTAAATTATTGAATCAGAAATTCAAATATAACTTAACTAAATGTGTTAATTTGTTTGCAGTTGGAGCTTTACGTACTGCCATACCTAACATCAGCCCGCAGGGTCAGCCTCGTGTTTCACCACTTGTGCTACCGCCGGGCATGCCAGTGCCACCTTTCGATGCCAGCATGGTAAGACTTTTGGCTTATGTTATTCCAAACTTGTTTTTGTTTAGTCTTAATTTTTTTAAGTTGATTAGCTTTAGTTTAGTTTTCGTACATTTTACATTATATAAGTTAATATTAATACAACTGACTTTCCAATTATGGACGCAGCATGATCTTGGAGCTTACGCTTCTAGCATTGTCAGTGGCCGGTGTACGCAAAGTCCGCCACCGGCTCATCAGCAAGCCTCGCCCATAACACCGGTAATACAGATGTTTTACATAAGGAGCTTTAATGTAGCGTATTGACCTAGATATATTTGCACAGAGACCCATCAACAAAGTTTTGGAATAAAACTAATATTTTTATATATTCTTCTTTGCCCTTGCAGAGCGAGGCAACATTTGCGGCCAGTGGTTTGCGTGGTGTGCCCTCACGTGATTACATGATCTATCAGCATATGCTGCGTAACAACGAGTACGATGATAAAATGATAAGTAGCAGTCCACCGCTGGAGTTACGACGTCCCGGCAGTGGACCACGCACCATACCTGTGCCACACAGTCTTCAAAGTCCACAAGATCGCACTGCAGCCGGTAAGTCTAGTAAATTTGTTCAATGCCCTAAACATCTTATAATAATTACTTTTATATGCAGATTCACCTCAAATGGCTCAGGTGTATGTGCAGAATACGCGTATACCCCACGCCCACTACAGTGAGGTGGCTTCACGCGCTGGCTATTATGAGACTGGAGCTATACAGCTGGAACCACCGCCAGCGCATCGTCCAGCTTCCATCAGTGTGGTTGTGCCACCACCTCCACCTGTATCCAGTGGAAATCCATATATGGGTGGTGGTGCTGTACAGCTGCCGCCAGGTGCTACCCTTGCTAACGCTGCACATATGGCCAAGTTACTGGAGCGAGAACGCGAACAACGTGATCGTGAGAACGAACGTTTGTCCATGGCAGTAGCAGTTGGTGCGTATTGCGACCGTGCTGTGAACACTGCAGAAAATGTAACTCATTGTCGTTTTATTCTTTCAACAACAGCCAAGCAACAAGAGCAACAACAGCAGCAGCCAAGTGGTATGCCCGTTATGCCAGGCATGGAATTGGCTACACAAGTACCGCCTGCAATGGCTCCTCCGCCGGGTGATTCACTGCTTACGTTGCTACAACGCTATCCAGTCATGTGGCAAGGCTTGTTGGCGCTGAAAACTGATCAGGCTGCAGTGCAAATGCACTTTGTATATGGGAATCCAAATGTAGCGCGTGCTTCGCTGCCAAATCTTATTGATAGTTCAACACCATTGCTGCGCATTGCGCAACGTATGAGGCTGGAACAGACGCAGCTTGAGGGCGTGGCCAAGAAAATGCAGGTGCGTAATATACATAAATATATAAAACTGAAGACTTTTTTGAGTAATCATTTTTCAAATTTTGTATGATGGTATCTTTTTTAATTTATGTTAATCTTAACTATTTAATCTTTTAGGTTGTCAAGGAGCACTGTATTCTTTTGGCTTTACCCTGTGGACGTGATCATGCTGATGTGTTGCAGCATTCGCGTAATTTACAAACCGGATTTATCACCTATCTGCAACAAAAAATGGCTGCAGGCATTGTCAATATACCAGTACCAGGCAGCGAACAGGCCGCCTATGTGGTGCACATCTTTCCGGCCTGCGATTTTGCTAACGAGAATCTGGAGCGAGCTGCACCGGATTTGAAGAATCGTGTAGCTGAACTGGCGCATCTATTGATTGTCATTGCCACCGTCTAGCCAAGCGGATAAACATAACCTGATTTAAATTTCAACCCCAAACTATGTCAACTAAAAATTCCTGGCTAAGTAACACAAACAAAACCAAACCAATGCATAACATAAAAACACGTTTAAATGCGACCACCACAAGAACTAAAACGAAATGTAACATACAAGATGAGAAAAGAAATAAAACAAAACAAGTTACGCTCTTCTAGTATTCTAAGTAATTTTAAATAGTAATTAAAATTAAACAAGCAAAAGTTTAAAAGCAAAAAAAGTAACTAAATGCAAACTTTATTGAATAAATAAACAAATGCAAGACCTCTAAAATGTTTAAAAAAAACTCTAAAATGTAAATCCGCAATACAAAAAACACGCATAGCTTAAAATGTTTGTAAACCTTTTCGAAAAGCAAAAGTAAATTTTCTTTGTTCAAAAATCTTTAACTGTTATAAAATGAATAACCAATTAATTTGCAAAAAAAATAAGAAAACAAAAAAAAAGAAGTATCTATTAAGTTGTATGCATAAATTTTATTTATTTGATCTCAAGAAAGTTTTATTTTTGCTTAATTTAAATGAAGGTAACAAAAGAAATGAATGTATAAAAGCTTAAAATTCTAAATGTACCCTAGAGATTAGTATTTTCAAGAAATCAGTTCAATTTAATTTCATTATGATCGTTTAATCAATTTTTATGTACAAAAACTGCTAACATTTTACAAAGTTAAAACACGTTTAAACCAACTTTTTATGCTTATAAGTTTTGGTTTCTTGGCTTTATGAAATGCATATGGTAATGATATAATGTGTAATTGAAATACCATTATATCTGTATTTATTGTTTTGCATAGACCCAAAAAACAACAGGAGCGCTCTATTTTTTGTTTTTTTATCCCTCGCTGTTAAGCACAATTAGTTTTAAAGATGCGCCCAGAGGCTTTTTCCTACAATTACAACATACATACGTATACATTAACATACATTTATAAACGTATTTAATTATAAACATAAAATTAAGCCAAATATTTAACAACTTAGAAAAGTTTTGTATTGTTTTAGTTTAGCTCAAGGCCACAGGCAACTTAAAAGTTAATAAATTAAAGCCTATTCAAAGGCTTTAGCTTATTTTACTTTTTGGTTGTTTGCAAGTTTTGAATTTCTTCTGTTAACATTGCTTTTGTTTAATTTCATTTATTAAGTCCTAACAGCACTGCCACGCCCACTGAAGCAACTAACATTTCTTATTAAGTTTTATATTTATAAGCTTTTTTGGTATTTTTAAACTTTGTAAAATGTTAAAGCAGTTAAAATTTGATTTTTCTTAGCAGTCGCTCTACACACACACATACATACATATATTATACACACATACATAAATAACACATACACTCCTTAAACTTTAAAATAATTTCACGCCCACATGTAAATTTTGGACAAAAAGTAATAAGCTTATAACTATTAATGATTAAAAAAAAACTGTAACATATTTAAATTATTTAGCGTTTAAAAATGTTATAAATTATTTTAAATATATATATATAAAAAAACATCTATTAAACAGAGAAAAACGTAATTAGTATGCGTGAAATTCGTATAAATATTATAATATGATTGATAAACAATCAAATTAAAGAAGTGTATATACAGTTTAATTAGTGTTTAGCGCGTATTTAGTTGTATGTTTTAAAGATAAACTAAAGAAAATGTGTACATTAAATAATACCACACAAAAAACAAAAAAATTTATTAAAAAACTAAAAAGAAAGCGTATATTTGTCTGTCTTAAGCGATAAAAGTGGATAAAATGGCTTTTGAAAATATAATTCTATACCTATAAGTTGTACGTTTTAAGACATTTTTAGTTATTTTTAAGTTTAACTTTATGGCAACGTAATGAAGAAAATTATTAAATTACACTTATTTCTACATAAAATATAATTTTATTGATTGACTATTGACGATCGATTTCAAAGTGAAAAATTGAATAAACTTTCTGTTATTTTTTCATTAAAAAAGAAACAACAACAAATGAATAATAAATTATAAACTTGTTTTATTTTGACTGGAACTACATACATACATAGATTTTTACAAGCCCACGTTTAACACTGCTCGAACACAATTAGCAAAAAATGCAATTTGGAAAAAAATTAGCATTAAAAAATTATAATAAAAAATATTTATACAAATATACATGCTCTAAACATATATGGAAATGTTATAACTGTAACGTAAAACATAAATAACAGCAGAAAATAGTAAAATTGTTGAAAACACAAATAATAAATAAATTCTATAACTATATATATGTGGAGACTATATACAATAGCATGTCTAAAACGGTTGAATTTAAACTAAAAATAAAACTTAAATTATAAACACAAACTAGCAAATACGAATAAAGAAGATAATATTGTACACACAGATCCTCTATGTATTATATAGCGCTCAATCTTAACTAAACCGTTTCGGCAAAACATACAATTAACAAAACATATTCATAAATACCATACAGATGCATATTTATTATTGAATTAAATGTGACAAAAACGTGAAATTGTATAAAAAAGGTATAAAGTTTTAGCATTAAGCAGTGGCAAAGCATAATTGTACAATATATTTACAGTGGAATAAAACAAAAAGATAAAACAGTTGAATGGAAATTCCAAATAACTAGCAAAACCTATCGCAACACTTTTGTAAATAGTAATCTATATGGATATTTGATGAGAAAAGAAAATAAAACTTAAGAAAATTTAAAAAAAATAAACTGGGTCTTAATTTTTTGCACAGCGGTGTATTTGCAACAATTCAGTAGTGCTGGCTAACGCAGCAGTAGAAAGGCAGAAAACAGCACTGGCACGACCTTGCCAGACTACAAGCAGAATGCCGGTTTTTAGTTCGGAACTAGTTGGCCATACAATTGTCAAAACAAAAGTAAGTTTTGTGTGCGTATATATGTAGTAAAGCAAGTGTCTAGTTCGGAATTATTTGGTAATAGAAATAAAATCCAGTTTTTTATGTGTACATTAAAAGAAAAAACGTTGGCGCTGGAGATACTAAGTTCAGCAGTTTTATGCACCGTGAACCATTTGAACTTGTTCATAAAAGAGCCATACAATTCTACTAAATGTAAACAAACAACATTGTGCTGGCTTAGTTAATTTAAAAAATAGTCTTAAAATGGTAATCTGTCGATATTTTCAACAAAACACTTGCCGCTTTGGAACTAAATGCAAAAATGATCATTTGGATATCAGGTCAGTAATGACTGCTACAGTTGCTATCACGTTTTATCTAATTTTTGGCCCTTTTAGACAAATTGTCAAGGCCGACATGGAGTCTGCTATTAATGGCAAAATGTGGCCTTTTTCGGGGTATGGACCCTTTAAAGACAAGCCCTGTATCCCCAACTTTTTAGATGACCAATCATTTGAGGAAGTGCGCTACCTCTGCTACGAAGCCAAACGCCAAAACTACTTTGAGCAATTTCATCAGCAGTTTAACAAAGAAGTCTTGGATGCCACCAATAAAATGAAAACTTTAATACATATGACACCACAAGTTCTAGATGTGGTTATGAAAGTCTACGATACGCCGGAAAATTCCAAGGGGTTAACTACTGGAAATCCGTTTGGAATGAGCACAGCAACTGCAACTTCTTCTATATTTAGCAAGCCCACAATGAACAGCGGCAACATTTTCGGCGGCGCTTCGAGCAGCTTTGGTGCTCAGCCGAATACAGCAAACAGCTCTAACATTTTTGGAACTGCTGCCGCTACCGGCTTAAAGCCGAGCAACATATTTGGTGGAGGTAATAGTGGTCCTATAGGCGGTGCACCAAACGCAAGCGTCTTTGGACAACAGCAACAAACTTCCATTTTTGGTCAACAGGCGCAACAACAGCAAGCTCAGGCTCAACCCTCCATATTTGGGGCACAACAGCCACAACCAACGCAACAAAATATATTTAATCAGCAGCCAGCACAAGGATTTCAAGGGGGTAATATATTTACACAGCAACAGCCGCAGCAGCCGGCAGCAAATGTTAATCCCTTTGGACAAGCAAACATGATGACAAACAGCGTCTTTGGACAGCAGCAACAACAGCAGCCACAACAGCAGTCCGCTTCAATGTTTGGACAAGTTCCTGGTGCACAGGCAATGCAGCAAAGCGCTGGCAATTTGTTTGCGCACGCTGCTCAGCAGCATCAACAACAACAACATCAACAACAACAGCAGATGCAGCAGCAGCAACACCAAATGCAGCAACAGCAACAACAACAAATGCAGCAACAAGCACAGCAGCCAGTGCCTCCGCCAGCTGGCTTTTTTGGCCAAGCCTCTAATATGATGGCTCAAGGGCAGCCACAGCAACAGTTTCAAGGACAACCACAGCCAACGCCAGCGGCTGCCACTGGCACTATGTATAGCTTAATCGAGAATTTAACCCCAGAGGAGATAGAGGCCTTTAAGGCAGATCAATTCACACCTGGGAATTTGCCATTTTCACCACCACCACGTGAATTTATTAATTAGCGGTTTGGTTAATTTATTTTTCATCAAGATTACACTAACATTAAGACGTCAAAAAAATAGTAAATGTTGGATTCAAGAAGGTCAAAAAGATGCTATAGTTGATTTGTGAAAATTGTGAAAAAACACAAAATGGGTAACTCAGCACAATAATGATTTCTCCGCCATACATAGTATCGCAGATGTCATTGCTGTGCTCTATACCAATGACTATTACTATACGCTACAGTAGTACGAATGAACTTCATACTAATGAATCTTAACTTCCAAAAAATACATCTTATTTATATGTACGTATACGCCAACTACAGTAGGTGTTAGGGGAAGAACCCAGATTTTTAGTGCATCATCATGTTTAAACGTTCCATATTTAAAGAATAAACTGTATGAGATCCTATGAGGTTGCGATCCTGAAAGGCCCGCTGACAGTCCTTAAGCGTTATAATCGTGCGCTGGCTAGGATGTCTGTAAAAAGCATTATTAGAATCGACTTTTATAATTGTTTACGTTTATATTTCTTACATTTCTTCGCAGGCGGAGAGAAATACGACATCGTCATTTTGTCGACGCATAAAATTGGCGGTATTTAGCTCTTTATCTAGTTCCAGCGGCGTATCGTCTACCTTTTGACGTGTGACTGTATTGCGCAGCGATGGATCACGCAGAGGTGCGCCCACATCATAGTAAAAGTTGCCTTCGCCACTTGATTTGTAATGCTTACGTTTTTTTATAATAGCAGATAATAAGTCTTTAAGCAATACTTGCACAGCCATAGCTACATATTCGGCCACATTGTCATCGACAGAGACAAGTCCGATTTCCCAGGCCCCTATCAGAAAGCGACCCAATATAAAGCCAGCATCAGGCAGAAACAATTCCTGAGCACAATAACGCTGTGTGGGCAGTTGTTGATGCTGCGCCTGATCGCCGACTGAAGATGGTGGGCGTATAAGCTGCATGTTATCCTCAGCAACAAAATCCAAGACATCATACATTTCAAAATGAAGTCGTTCCAAATAGGCACGGGAACTACGTTTGCGTTTTCTGGTGCTGCTGTTGGTGCCGCCGCTACGACTTCCGCTGGGGCAATTTGCTGAAATGGAGCCAGTGCCCTGGATGATGCTGCTATCTGGCAATGCGAAAGCATCAATTTTATTTAGCAACGCCAAAAGAAATTGGTTGTGCAAGTGCAATTTATCGTGTGTAAGTATCTTGCGAGACTCGCTGTCAAACTCCTCTTTAGTCCATTTGTTACGAAACCAAAGTTTCATGTTGCATCTGTACTGCTCCCAGTGATCACCCAGCGCTGTAAACAAAGCTTCTTTAGCCACGAGCACCTTATCCGTTAACGAATTCATTGTTATTGCGTTTGTAAACAATTTTTCGCAATTGTTTTCATGCAGCTAATCTTATGGTCATGCCAACTGATTTTAAATACAAGAAGTGGACAGCTCTGCAATAACTATCAGCTGTGTGAAATCTAAATAAGCACGCTTTATTCCACACGCTTTTCAAAAATGGAAACAAAAGTATGCATGACAAAAAAGTATTAAAAGCTAAACATTTACTTAAAACCTTATTCTTATCTTAAACAGGAGTCTAAAAAGTCAAAATCAAAGGCAAAGGACACTGCCTCATCGCTGAAGCTAACAGCTCTACAAAGCAAACAAAAAGAAGTGGCTAGAGTAGTGCAATCAAAATCGGATCTTCTTTTAAAGGGCGGCGAGGTATCGTATCTGGAATTTTTGGAAATACGTGAAGAGATAGAGCGCCTAAACAGTCTCAAACAAAAATTTGCGCGTCGTGCTGAGAAGTTAAAACAGCAATCCAAATAGCTAACTTCGCTACTACTAGTTAACGTAGTGGGTGAACTAGCCTACTTGGTTTAAGATAAATACTAATTTTAATTAAAATAGAATTTAAGAAAAGTGAATGTATCCTAACTGTGAATGATATTACACTTCACAAAGCCTTTTGCAAAAACCTATGACCATGAGAGCTTCTTAGGCTTTTAAAACTAGCATCAAAAAGTTGCCAGCTTCTTTCTAAATGTTCTTTATTTTGAGCTTAAAAGATGAAGTACATACACATATTAATTTTTAAGCAAAAATTTTATTGTCTGTAAATAGTTGCCTCACTTATTTTATTGAAGATGAGGAAAATAAGTTCGTAACGAAAAACTTATGTACATTGCTAAGTTCAAAACAAAAAAAATTAAACAATCTTTTCTACGCATTAATACCTTTTGGTAAGTCAACCACTTTTTCATCAAAAGCGTTCCACATACGGCTAAACTCGGCTTGCAATTCTTTGGTTAAAGTTTCGTTGGATGTAATGATGCAGTTTTCCCAGTTGCCACCTAACCCCTGTCGGGTCCAGTTGACAGAACCACTCATTGCCACACTGCTAGAAGGCTTATTTTTGTACTTGCGTCCGTTTAATCGCATGAGTTCTTGAACGCGCTCAGCGCCATCAATAACACAAAACTTGTGGTGCATCATAAGAGTAGTGTTCGGACCGCGTACAGCTGCTCCAAACTCGGATAAGCTTTTGATCTGTGAACCGCTGGAAAATACCATCTCCTGATCGCTTATAACACGTACAACAACACCACGTCTTAGGGCTTCCTTGATGGCATCTTTAAGTGGTTGGCTTGTAAAAGTGTACATTGCAATGTCAATGCAGTATTTTGCTTGACTCAATTGGCGTCCCATTATGGTTATGTTTCGCGCCGTGCAGTACTTGTTGCTGCAGTCGATTACCTGAGTCTCCAATGGATCTGGAGATCGTTGCTGATGCTTGATGGCACATAGTTCACCAAGTTCATTGAATATTAGGACTTCATTCACATCGCGCTTAAACAGGCCCAAAATTAATTTAACACTGCGCCAAATTATTTCTGAAGCAACAACTGTACCAAAAACCATGGCCACTGAAGCCCAGTACGGATGTCTGTTTACTATGCTGAACACTGTACGGCGAAATAATTGTAAGCATAGGTAAATTATTTTTTAAGATTTATATGCTTACTGTTTTCTTTTCAAGTATAATATTTATGAGCTGCAAGTTACCGCGTTCCAATTTCAAGCAATAAGGTAAGGTTCGGAGCTAGTTCACATGCACTTTGCTCTGAGTTCCTCCAGCTCATTTTGTTTCTTAGTTCAGCCTGTTTGGTTGTTTAGTAAATAAATGAAGTAGCAATTAAATGTCATACCACTTTTTTTTTAGTATGTTAAATGTGTATTTTGAGGACATACACAAATATTTTGCGGTTTAGTGAACTTCAATAACCACCAAACTTTAAAACGTATTCGATGCCATCCCTGCACTTGGCGTTGCCTGACTTACAGCTAGGCAAATTTAGTTTTCGAACAACAATTGTCTTATAAGCGCGAGAGTGAGCATTTTGTTTATGATTTATAAAAAACTTCGATGGAAGATCACACTGCAACTATATTGAATAGTGAAACACAGGAGCTGCTAGAAACGCGTGACGCAGAATTAAAAAAGGTGCTGAAATTAAAGTTAATTTTAAATGAAGCAAGGCGCTTAAACTTGGGCTCTGAGCAGAGCCCTGAAGTGCGTTATGCTCTCAAATTAATGACTATTAAGAATTACTTGCGTTTGGGTGAGAACGAAAAGGAACAGTTACTTGGTGAGGATTTGAACATTTGTTTGCATAGTATTTATTACATTTTAATTTATTTTAATAGACTTGCAAAACTATAGCAATTGCCCACAACTTAGTTACACAGATCGTAAGGCGGTACGCATTAGATTGGCGGACAATCTGCGAAAAACACTCAAGCCCATTGAAAATTTTGAAGAAAAATTGCGTAGCGAACTGCCGGACATATTCGTAAGTAATGATGACACAAACTTGACAGTAGGACAACAGAGCATAATTCGGCTAGAGGAGGAACATCGTGCCAATTTAAACAAATTGGTGAATTTAAGAAGCCGTCAATGTGCGCTTTTGAAAATCGCTGCGGAACTTAAAATGGGTGCACATCTTGGCCAGGAATTGAAGTTCCAACAAGCAAAGGCTCAGTTGCTACAAACAAAGGTTGAATTGTTGCGCTGTTTCTTTGTTAACAACGTTGCATCGCTCAGTGAGCACAGTATTAAAGCCCATAAAGAAGTAAGCAAGTATATAGATGAACTATTAAAATCTGATAATGCATCGGCGGACAATTAAAGCAATTATTTTAATTTAAATACCATTTTTTGTCAAAAATTTTAAATAAAAGAGCCCAGCTAGGGCTGCATTTAATTTTTTTGTGGTGTTCAACACTTAAATGGTGTTTACTTAGTTGATTGCAGTGGCAACCCTGCAAATGAAATAAACAAAAAGCCAGACGCTGGCTGGTCAAATAGGCAATGACGGAAAAAAGTCCCAAAGAAAATGAAACAAATGATACAATCAAAGAAGATCTCTCAATTAACGGAGCAACTACTAACCAAAGTGCTGATGTACTGCCTGGACTGCTAGAAAGTCTTAGCGGCTTGGAAAAAAATGATTTGGATGACAATGAAACCGCTTCGCTTGATCGGGATGACGCTGCCAGCTGCTTTAGTACAACAACGACAACTACTCGCAGCAAATCGCCAAACACGCGTAAGCTGAGCAAACTATCTCGTCGAGTTAAGGCTCCAAAACTTGTGCAACCTCTGTATAAATATAGGTACGATCAATGTTATAGATTTAAAACTATTTTATATGATTTTATTTTACTTTGAAGCTCTCACGTACGTGAAGACCACAATCACCAAATATTTGGTGTGCAGTTTAATCCATTCTTGGACAGAAATCATGCAGTATTTGCTACGGTGGGCAAAGACCGAGTCTCAATCTACGAGTGCATTAAGCAATGCGACGAGTCAGCTGATGGTATACGACTGCTGCAGGTCTACGCAGACCCAGATGTAAGTACACAATGGTTGTATTGAAGAAACAAAAAGCTTACAAGAAAATATATTTGGCAGATAGACGAGAGTTTCTATACTTGCGCTTGGTCTTACGATACAATCTCTGGCGATCCTGTGTTAGCAGCAGCTGGATATAGAGGCGTCATACGCATATTAAATCCACTGAAACATCAATGTTCCAAGAACTATATTGGCCACGGTCACGCCATCAACGAGCTTAAATTTCACCCAGTTCTACCACAACTGCTCCTATCCGGCAGCAAGGATCATTCATTGCGTCTTTGGAACATACAAACAGATGTTTGCGTTGCAGTTTTTGGTGGTGTTGAAGGCCACCGTGATGAAGTGCTCTCTATTGACTTTGATTTGCGTGGCGATCGAATTATGTCCAGCGGCATGGATCACTCACTTAAGCTCTGGCGCTTGGACAAGCCGGACATTAAGGAAGCAATGGAGCTGAGCTCCAGCTTTAATGCCAGCAAAAATACTGCACCATTTCCTACTATTAAGGAACATTTTCCCGATTTCTCCACACGCGATATACATCGTAATTATGTAGACTGTGTTCAGTGGTTTGGTGACTTTGTTTTATCCAAATCATGTGAAAACTCCATAGTTTGCTGGAAGCCTGGAAAGCTTTCGGCTCAGTTGCATGAAATTAAACCGCAGGACTCGACTACGACTGTATTGCATCACTTTGATTATAAAATGTGTGAGATTTGGTTTGTAAGATTTGCATTTAACTGTTGGCAAAAAGTGCTGGCACTTGGTAACCAGCAAGGCACTACATTTGTGTGGGAATTAGATTCTAATGATCCCAATATGACCAAATGTAGCCAACTTATACATCCCAAATGTGTTTCCACTATTCGACAAACTTCGTTCTCTAGAGATGGTTCAATATTAATTTGTGTTTGCGATGACAGCACTATTTGGCGTTGGGATAGAACCAATTAAATCGAACGGATTCCATAAAAACCAGAGAACACCAACAAACAAAACAAAAAGGTCGTATGTTTTCTCAACTTTTCACTCATTTTGAGAAAAATATTCGTGAATACGTAGCTTTTGATTTGGTAATGCCGAATACAGTCGGAATATTTCAAACATTCTGGATAAGTAGCTAAAAAATTGCATTGCTATCCTTTTAAAGTGAAATCTTTTCAGTGTAAACAGTGATGCATTGCAAGGGACTGTAAGGTAGTATCCCCAGGATAGCCAGGCAAACTGGCATTTAAACATTTTTTTTATCGTCCGTACCATTTTGGTATGTACATATTTATTTGTGATGTCTTACTCGTTTCTTTCTAGATGTTAAACATTAATTTTTTTGGACTTGACATACTCTTCAAACATAGGGTACAAAAACTATAAAAATCGCAAACTCTGCCATTATTTATTAACTACGGGTAACCAATATCTTCATAAAAACAAAAACATTTGTACCCTTTAACGAATAAAGAAATAAGTTTATCTTATAGTTATATAAGATTTTTAACTAAAAACTAAATATTTTCAAAAATACTTGAAGTGTTATTTGGTTAACTACAAAAAGTTGCTTTAGTGACACTCAATTTGTTTTTTAAAGCGACTTGCCTTTTTGTGTTTATGTTCATCGAATCTAAACACTCATTTAAAATTTGCGCTGAATGTAGGGCTGTCACCCTTGTAAAAGACAAAACGCAAAACTAACCAGAGTGCGGCCAGTCTGGCAACTCCAGCGTTGCCGTCGATACACACACTTATCGAAAAATCATTAGCTATCGAAACTACTAGGCAAAACGTTTATAAAAAAAACTACAAAGTTTAGGAAACTTGCAAATTTTATTATTGTTAAAAACAAGCAGCGGTACTAAATTACCGAAAATGGGTTCATCGTCGTCCGGCAAGAAGCACAAAAAGGAGAAAAAGCACAGGCATCGCTCACGTTCCCAAGAAAAGCATCGTGAGCAGGATGAGGAGGTCACTTTGGATTTGACAGACGATTCCTCCAGACACAGACACCACAAGCACAAAAAACATAAAGAGCATCGGCATAAACATCATAAGCACCGGGAACGTGAGCGTCATAGCGAAGTTATTTCACTGGAGGAATCCGATTCAGACAGTAAGTGAGCTAGTACAGCACCAATTTCCAAGGGCAACTGCATGCACTAGTCAAAGAGAAACGCGATGGAAATGATTGATTTGTTTAGTTGACCATGCAATCGCCTTGGCGCTGTACTTTATTTGTTGGGCGCATTAAATCATCGTTGCGTTTTCTCTCTATTCTTGTTTTGCAGGTGTTCTAAGGCAGATTGTGAGTTTGTTAGAAAGTGGCACCAAAAATCAAGAATCAATATTTTTAAGAGCCATAACTGTGTGTAGTGTATGATTTTATTAATCATATAATTTCCTTGCAGGCTCTGACTGTGTAGAGGTGCCTGTGCAGCAACCTTCAAATTCTGAGGCTCGAGAACGTGAGAGGGAACGAGATCGGGAGCGGGAAACTGTACGGGAACGTGAGCGAATTCGTGAGAGAGAACGTGAGATTTCTCCTCCTCCACCGCCACAAATCTCAAAACACGCAGATTATGATCGTAGATATGAACGCGAAAACGAACGCGAGCGTGAAGGTCGGAAACGTGCCGCTAGAGAAAGAGAAAGGCCAAGAGAACGTTCAAGATCCAAGTCCCAAAAACGTTCATATTCGCCCATTCCGGATAATGGCGCTGGCGATGTGCTTTCAATTGAAGAGACGAATAAGCTGCGTGCAAAGCTGGGCTTGAAACCATTGGAAATGGACAGTGGGCCCAGCAAAGCCGCGCCAGCATCTAACAGTAGTGGTCATGAAATGAAAAGAACCGCTGCTGAAAAAGATCTCTCTGCGTATAAGGATGAATGGGGCGAGTTCTTGCACAAACCCGCCGATAATATTAAAGAGAAAAAAGAAGCTGAAAAAATGCGCGAAAAGCTAAAGCAGCGTAAAGAGAAACGGTATCTGGAAGAACGTTTGGCACGCATACGTACGTTAGGTGAGTCCGACGAAGAAACGGACAATGTGTCGAAGTGGGTAGAACGCAATAAGCGCGTAGTTAATCAACGTGAGGAAGCGGATCGAAGGGTAAGTTAAGAATGCAAGGCTAAAAAAGTTTGCTTTAACCATTACTTATTTTATAGGCGAAGGAGCTCGAGGAGATGGATGAGGCTTTTGGTGTACAAGAGCTTGTTGAAAAGGAGCAGCAAAAAGCGCGTCAAAAAGCATATAGCGATCGTAATTTGAAGGGTTTGCGTGTGGAGCATGATATGGATGATTTTGGAGAAGGTCGCACTGTTATTCTTACTCTTAAGGACCAAGAAGTGCTGGATGAAGAGGGAGGCGACACTTTGGTCAATGTTAATATGCTGGACGATGAGCGTTATAAGAAAAATGTGGCAAACAAAAAGCTGAATCCTCTCAGTTATGGCTACAATGTGTATGAGGAGCAATACGATGAGCTAGGCAATCCTATAGAGCGCAACATTCTAGAAAAATACGATGATGACATTGATGGCAAACCCAAACAGCGAAAAAATTTTGTTATTGGCGAAAATCTGGATGAAGAGCGGGAGCACAGACGTAAACTGCTAGAAATTAAAACAAAGCTGGCAGGCAAACGTTTGGAAACATTACAGGACACTAACATTCAGCTAGCTAGGGATACATTTAGTGCGGAAGAGCTGGCTAAGTAAGTCGTATAGATTTTGTTTTATTTATTTTTTGTTTATAAAATTGTATTTCTCAGATTCAAAAAGCCAAAAAAAAAGGTCAAAAAGCTGCGACAAAAATTAAAAGCAGAAGATTTAGAGCCTCTTGCCGAAGCTCAGAGCTCTTCCAACTTTGGAAGTCGTCATGGACGTCATCGGGAGGTTGACGATGACGAAATTGAAATGGAAGACACAAAGTCGCATATAAAAATGGAAAATGAAGATGAAGATCTGGAGCGTGTCTTGTCCAAAGCGCGTAAGCTGAAGCAAACGGAAAATCTAATCAAAAAACCTATTGATATGAAGGATGTTAAGCGTGATGTGAAGCCAGAACCAGTGGATGAACAAAGCAGTGGAACAGTGCTTAGCAGCGCTGATGGTCACATAGTGCTTAATGCTACCGCAGAATTTTGTCGTACTCTAGGAGACATACCCACCTATGGAATGGCTGGCAATCGTAACGAGGACTCCAATGACATGATGGACTTTGATGTTAATGCACCACACGATGAGCAAATGGATATAAATCGCGATGAGCCAACATCCAGCCATGGTACTTGGAACTCGGTAAATCCTGATGAGGTTATGCAACCTGCAGATTTAGATAATCTAGGCGATGACATTGAAGAACGTGCCATACTTGATGAAGAGCCTGATGTAGGCGCAGGTGTTGCAAATGCTTTGAGATTAGCGCTATCAAAGGGTTACCTCGAAAAAGAAGAGAAAAATAGGCCTAGCAATACCAAAATGGCACATTTGCAGGCCAAGAACTATTCAATTGAGGACAAGGCAGCTGGGTAAGCGCTAAAACTATACAAGTGGTTGTGATTGTTAGTCTAATTATTGTTTAATACTTTTTTAGTGAGGATGACAAGTTTGGACGTCGCGATCGTTTTCATTCGGGGCCTATTATGGACTTTAAGGACAAGGAAACCTTCAAGCCGAATGTCAAACTTGATTACATTGATGATAATGGCCGCATTCTAAACCTGAAAGAAGCTTTTCGCTATCTGTCGCATAAGTTCCATGGCAAGGGTCCTGGCAAAAATAAGATTGAGAAACGTCTTAAGAAAATGGAGCAGGATGGCGTAAGTTTTCTGTAATTTTTTGTAAAAAAAAGTGTTACTTAATTTTTTTTTCTAACCTGCAGTTAATGAAAACCATGAGCTCAACGGACACACCTCTGGGCACTTTGACAATGCTGCAACAAAAGCAGAAGGAAACTAAAACTCCTTATGTGGTGCTAAGCGGCAGCAATAAGACCACCCAAGGCGTGGCCGGTGCAGCTATAGCAAAGTTTAAATAAGGATTGAACCGAAAGAAAACTACAAGATAGCCACAACCATAATGCAATAGTCACTTCCAAAATTACTAACTAAATACTTACTATAGTATACATAATTTTAGATGCTCAACACTTCAATTATTCATACTATTTATTGGAACCCAACAATTTAATTAAACACAATATGGATTTGCCCAAAACTTATAAGATGGTGCTTATGTATACGGGCTCATCGTCTGCAGTGATGGTAACTAGAATGAAAATGGAAAAATTGAAGGATAAATTTGATTAATTTGATCAGTGGTAAGTTTAACCAAACTTACTATTGAAATCATTTTCGAGCAAAGTATGCTGTCTGCCCTGAATCACCTCATAGCGTTGTCCTAGTATGATTGGAATACAATTAAAACTTGTGCTGCCCTGTGCAAATGTCAATGTGCATTTTTTGCCTGCGAAGCGTATATATTTAACTATCACTTGCTCCACATTGGGAGGTACTTTGCCAACGCGAAACCATATATTCGTCCTGTCGCCATCCCTTTTAAAGTCAATGCCTCCATAACCAAATACAAGGGCCTGCAGAAAGCCGCCAATGCCAGTTAAGAAGTTAGCGGATCCATCGTATCCAATGGGATTCTCGCTCCAGACTTTAAATTCTGGTCTGACATAGCTTTTGTAGCCACGCTCAAAGTAATCATGTGCGCGCCAACCCTCAACAGTTTGTAAATAGTTGGCCGCGAACATGGACCAAGTCATGGCCGGGCCCGACTCACGTGTAACATTTGCATAATAATGCAGATCATTTAGATGTGCGGTGCTGTAGGTGCTGTATAGAAACATGTTTCAGATTACTGATTATTATCATCAAAGCTAAAAAGCAGCAAGAAAGCGCACGAGCTGGGATATTTTTCCCATTACGCAAGCTTCTTGTCTAGATTAAATGATGAGCAGTATGATGCTAAGATTACGCAGCTTACCTATTTTCAAAACTCAACGGATAACCCAGCAGTATGGTATCTGCCTGCTTAACAGTTTCATTAAGCATATAACCCATATGTTGTGGATGATAATTAAGATTTTCATCGTGCAATATAAGCAAGCGATCCTTTAAACTACTCCATTTTTGACGCAATTCAGCTGTGCTTTCATTACCACACTTGGTGTCTGCCCACTCGGCAAAGTCCAGTGCCTTTTTGGCAACAGCATTGGTATACACATTATCATCAACATCTGGATGATCCTCATCGGGACCCATAACATGACTGAAATGGCATACTTGCTTTATCTTTCCACAATTTGCGCGGCTTACCAAAAACTCAGCCACTTCTACGGCAATAGTCCATGCCTTTGAGCATAACCAATTAAAGTCCGTGTTCTGAGCAAAGAATCTATCCATGGCGAAGACTATATCTGCAGATATATGTATTTCCTGCTCTGCCACCTCGGGACAACAAGGATTCGTGACTTCTGTGCCAGTAAAAGCGCTTTCCCAAGGAAAACGTGCGCCCTTGTAGCCACTGGCACGCGCATTGAACTTGGCGCCCTCTAAATGATTGAATCTATAGTCTAGCAGTATTTTGGCATAGTCATGATTAAATTGCGTGGCAACAGGCAACATCCATATTTCAGTATCCCAGAAATTGTGCCCCTGATAGTCTGAGTCCAGGTTGCCACGTGCTAGACCGGTCGGACTAAGACCATAATAAGGCTCATTGGGCTGATTAGTTGATAGTGAAGGTAGCGAGCTGGACATATAAAAAATGCCTGCATTGACAATACGCCACAACTCCAAATCGCCAACTATTTCTATGGAGAAGCTTTTATCCCAAAAATTATTCCAGATGTCTGTGTGGCGCTTCAACATTGTAGTAAAGCTTAGATTCAAAACATCATTCATTTCCTGGCGTGCTATGGTTAGATTCCGATCCATAGTTATAATAAAGCGATAACGAAGCTCTTCCTGCCCGGCAAGATCCAGCTGCAACTGCTGTGGCGCTTCAGGACTGAAAAGCACATAAATCTCTTGTGGTTCCGACTGAAAACTTTCGAATTCTAGGATCTGTGTGCGACCGCGTAGAGTGCGATAGTCCCCCTTGGCATTGCTGCCATTATTCAGCACCACAAAGTCAAAGGCATCGCTCTGGTTGCCAGGTTGCTGGGTGAGATTTAGAAAGAGCGGAACTAGACAAGAAAATACCCATTAGAGCTGATTTTTTTTCTCTAACAATATAAAATACTTACTTGAGAGATTAGAATGCCTCGTAGCAATCAGCTCGTAGACCAAGGCGCGGGTATAGAAACGATGCGGATAGGTACGTTGCTCCAGCGTCAGACCCAGCGTTGAGTAATTTGTACGATAGTTAAAGTAACCATCGCGCAAATTCATCTCGTATTTGGTTTGGTTCTCACCCGTATAGCACTTAAAATTGTCGCATACCTCGGTGCTAATATTAAGCCAATTGGGTATACGAGCACGTTTGCTATTACCGCCGGCTCCATTGTAGACACCATTCATAAAGATTGAGTCACCGAACACTGTATACCCAACATGACCATTGGCCAGACTTGGCATAAAGTTGCGGTCATTGGGCAAACTAGCCAAAAAGAGGATTATTAAAAACTAAGAAGTTATTGTAGTTGCAGGTACGCACCTGTCTGTCTGCAATAGATAGGATTCGGGAGTTTCGGCCGTGCATGTTGCCAGTAGCACTGGCAGTATTAGGAAAACGATGGTGAACATGATTCAATGTAATCAAGAGCACTTACTGATTCGTACTAAATCGCTCCCAGCAGTTGCTCTTTCTTTTAAGCATGGCATATATGAACTGTGCCTAAATGATAAGAAGAAAAATTCTTGATGAAATGGGATTGACGCTAGTTTGTTTATTTGTATACGCTGCAAGAGAGCATTTCTGTTTTAATATGAAGCTGCCGGTTTGCAGATAAGTATCATGAACTACTTTACGAATCCGGTAAGATCAAACAATATTTACTTTTTCTATTGATATGAAAGGGGAACAAACGCATGAATGGACAAAAAAAATTATGATCTGAATGTTCTACAAAAACCTATCACTCAGGGTTCTGTGATAACCTTTACAATAACTTATTAAATTGAGCTGATTGAGATTATGGCAAAAGCATGACGTACTGAATTTTTTTGGAATTGGTTCCGACCTGGTTCCTTGCCAAAATCCTAAAAACATAGTCGGAAAAATAGCTCTATGAAAAAAATGTTACGGGCTTTATCTAAAATTCTGATTTTTTTGTTCGCTTTTGTTATATTACAAATAATTTTATAATTTTGTATAAGCCGGTTAAACTCTGAAAATAATTTTCAACCAGAATATTTGGAAAAATACGTTAATCTATGTTTCAGATTCAGATTCACTAAGTTTTAATAGATTGGTATTAGTTCCAGCAGCAGTGCTCAATTTAGTATAATCATATTGATCATTACATATATTTTAGAAAATATTCAAATGAATTATAATATAACAAAAAGTAAGGGTATTTAAGCATCAATACCTTAAGTTTGTTTATAGATTTGACTGTTTTCGCCTCAATCAGTTGTTTTAAATCACTTTCGTAAAAGTTTAACTCCCCTTTCTTATCATTGTCAATTACCAATTTTCATTGAAACATTAATCACAATTTATTATTAGCAGTCCAAGCTCTGCTTATCTTATCACTTGCATCTTGAGCTCGAAATTAATAGCACCTGTTAGTGTGCCCCCAGTAACTCCTGGGAATATATTAAATTTATGTTATCATTCGATCTATAAAATGATTAGAAATTTATTTACTTGAAACACAGCAGCAGTGATTCACCGAATTTTTAGCCTGGAATTATTTTAAGTAGCTTTCAAAAAAGACTTCTGGATCTGTTCCAGGTTTTAATTAAAGCGAAAGTTGTTTTTAAATCATAATGCCTATTTGTATACGACAATCAAAATTATTCGCAGGTACTAATCGAAGGATACACAGCGGTTCTTCATCCATGGTACGGTTCGAGGTCTACTGAAAATCTTTGCTGATCTTTGGATCTAGACACCCGGTTTTACCTGCATTTTGGTGCTTGATACTCCCCAAGGGGCTTTGTGATCGGCCATATTGTTTTAAATTATAACTCTTTGATGTTTCAGCTCTCTAGGAATTGAAATATCAGCCGAATAAACTTTGTATAAAAATGAAGCAAGGACGCCTCTTTGTGGCACACCAGCTCTTATTAGTCTTTTCGTAGAAAGGGCTTCAAGCAGGGTGAAAATCGCAACTGGGAACAGGATTCAGACTCTGTCAAGTACTGGTTGATATCTGGAAGATGTGCCACCATTTAGCTGCAGCATTCTGCAATATTATATATTACCCATGTATTTTATTTTTGTATATAATTTTTAAAACTATTATATATTACAATTTCTAATAAGTAATCTTTCTAAAATATAAAATGAAACTAATATTTTTGTATTTACTACCTAATATTCTATATAGTTTACTATTTAGGCACAAAATTTACTTAAGATTTTGTATCTAATTTTTATTGAATAAGCTTTTTTACTTAAATATTAATTAAAACTTGCATTATTTATTTTTTTCCTTGAAAAACTAATAGCCGAGAAGAACTATCAGATTATGAAAATAAATATATTAATTAACTATGAAAACATCAACGGAATTTATCTTATCTGAAAACAACTAAAAAAAGAAAAAAAATTTTTTGTTTTAAAATTTTTGTATTGAATGAAGCCAGCATGCCAGAATGAACTACCAGGCGAACAGAAATGCATAAAAAGACACTTTAAATTAGCAACTAAAAGTATGCTACAAAATTTTGACATAAAATTTGTAAATGCAATTTTTTGATAAAAAAGTGTGGCATACTTTTAGTGACAGTTTTAGAAAAAATTTTATTCTGCAGCCGCTTGCTTATGATTTCTGTTCGCCTGGTAGCTGAAATCCATTCAGAGTCGAAATTTAGTGAAAATCGGCTCAAATTTTTTTTTTTGTTAATTTTTCAGATTCTTAGAAAATTTATATATTGAATTTGAGTAACGGTTTTAGGTTGTTCAACAGGTTTTAAACAATAAAATGTTTCTGGTAAGAATATATGAAGATGCTTTATGCAAAATATTTGATGTATTTTTAGAGCCCAGCAACTGAAACAAAATATCCTTTTTTAAAAATAAAAAAACATGCTTTTTTAAGTAATTTCAGTTTATTTTTACTTAAAAATAACAATAACATTAATAAAAATTTTAATAAAATTATGCAATTTACAATTTTAGCTTGTTAGTTAATTTAACAATGTGTGTTATTTTTATAATAATAATATAATAAATAATATAATATAATTTTATAATAGTAATATCAATAACATTAATAATAATTATGAAATTATAATAAAATATAGTAACTTATAAAAACTTACCTTGTTACAAAGTCTAGAATATTGGAAACCTGTATGCCATTCGAAAGGGGCTGCCTAGAGCAATTTAAAACACCAGGACTTTTCGACTTTGGGCCAGTATTTTACAAGTTATGTCTAAAATTTAGACTAAAATTATGTATAAAAAGTCGATCGTTTTACATACCCTTGCATTAAAGGAAAGTTTCAAGCAGCACGCTTATGCTTCCAAACTCCACTATATCCTTTAAAATAACAAATTCTAAAGTCTCTGGTCAATTTGTTTTTTACACCTTTGAAGAGCACTTATTAAACAAATTTGTGTCCGAAATTTTGAGTAACCTAATTTAGAAAAACGCATAATTTCCGCATTTATGGATAGATTTGGAAAAATCCTGGTGTTCTACACTCGTATTATGAATCACTATTACAATTTGCATATATTTAAATAAAAAAAACAAAATTGTTCAAATATGTAAACGTTAGTTATATATAGAAACTAAGAATTAAAATTAAAAGGATTGTAATAGCATATATAATTTTATTTGAATAAATAAATAATTGAAACGAAAACAACGTCTTTCTTTTATATTTCAAGGATTTCAGGTGGGTTGTGAAAATTGCAGGATCTAAAAGATTGGTAAATCGAATGACCTTGAAATTGGGCAGACCTTGAAACAGCAGTACAAAAAAATCCAATAAAAATTTAGATTTTGAAAAATTGAAAAAAATGTAGCCCACAAAGTAACATTCTAAACTAAAGCATTACAGCGGCACAGAATGTTCAATACAAATGCAAAAACAATGCATATGTATATTTGAAGATCACTGAAAAAAAAAAAATTATTTTAATAAATTTTTCCATACAAAATGGTCTCGAAGCCAGCTGAACTACCAGGCGAACAGAAATGCCAAAAAATCAGTAGGCAACTTAAATTAGCAACTAAAAGTATGCTACAAAATTTTTACATTTTAAAACTTTTAGATTTTAAAATTTTTCGCTAAAAAAGTGTGGCATACTTTTAGTGACACTTTTAGAAAAAATTTTATTCTGCAGCCGCTTGCTTATGATTTCTGTTCGCCTGGTAGCTGAAATCCGTTCAGAGTCGAAATTTAGTGAAAATTTGCGCAAATTTTTTATTTTTTTTTGTCAAATGCTCCTCAGTAAATTTCGAAATTTGAATTTGAGTAACGGTTTTAAGTTGTTCAACAGGGTTTAATTAACAAAATGTTTTTTTCAAATGGAAAGAATTTATGAAGATGCTTTATGCAAAATATTTGATGTATTTTTAGAGCCCAGCAACTGAAACAAAATATCCTTTTTAAAAAATAAAAAAACATGATTTTTTAAGTTATTTCAGTTTATTTTTATTTAAAAAATAATAATAGCATTTATAAAAATTAGAATAAAATAATGCAACTTACAATTTTAGCTTGTTAGTTAATTTCACAATGTGTGTTAATTTTATAATAATAATATAATAAATAATATAATAATTTTATAATAATATGTTAATATCAATAACAAAAATTATAATAAAATATAGTAACATACAAACTGAGATTGTTTATTTTTATTACTTTCAATTTTAGCTTGTTAGTTAATTTAACAATGTGTGTTAATTTTATAATAATAATATAATAAATAATATAATAATTTTATAATAATAATATCAATAACAAAAATTATAATTAAATATAGTAACTTACAACTTAACTTGTTTATTTTTATTATTTGAAAATTTTAGTTTGTTTAACAATATGTAAACTTTAGTTATACATAGAAACTAAGAATTAAAATTAAAAGAATTGTAATAGCTATATAATTTTATTTGAATAAATAAATAATTGAAACGAAAACTACATCTTTCTTTTATATTTCAAAGTTTTCAGATGGGTTGGGGAAATTGCAGGATCTAAAAGATTGCTAAATCGAATGACCTTGAAATTTGGCAGACCTTGAAACAGCAGTACAAACAAATCCAATAAAAATTTAGATTTTGAAAAATTGAAAAAAAAATATAGCCCAACAAAGTAACATTCTAAACTAATGCCTTACAGCGGCACAGAATGTTCAATACAAACGCAAAAAACGTAAAAAAAAAATTATTTTAATAAATTTTTCCATACAAAATGGTCTCGAAGCCAGCTGAACTACCAGGCGAACAGAAATGCCCAAAAAGCAGCAGGCAACTTAAATTAGCAACTAAAAGTATGCTACAAAATTTTTACATAAAAATTATTTTTGCAAAAAAAGTGTGGCATACTTTTAGTGAAGGTTTTAGAAAAAATTTTATTCTGCAGCCGCTTGCTTATGATTTCTGTTCGCCTGGTAGCTGAAATCCGATCAGAGTCAAAATTTAGATAAATTCGGTTGCAAATTTTTTGTTTTTGTAAAATTTTGAGATTCTTATTAAATTTAAATATTTGAATTTGATTAACGGTTTTAGGTTGTTCAACAGGTTTTAAACAACAAAATGTTTTTTTCAAATGGAAAGAATTTATGAAGATGATTCATGCAAAATATTGGATGTATTTTTAGAGCACAGCAACTGAAAAAAAATATTCCTTTTGAAAAATAAATAAACATTTTTTAAGTTATTTCAGTTTATTTTTATTTTAAAAATAATAATAAAAATTATAATAAAATAATGCAACTTAAAATTTTTGCTTGTTAGTCAATTTAACAATGTGCGTTATTTTTATAATATTTCAATAACAATAATAATAATTATAAAATTATAATAAAATATAGTAACTTACAAACTTAGCTTGTTTATGTTTATTATTTAATAAATTTAGTTAGTTTAACAATTTGCTTTATTTTTATATTTCAAAAATAATAATAATTATAAAAATTATAGTAAAATAATATAACTTACTATTTTAGCTTGTTACTTAATTTAACAATGTGCGTTATTTTTATAATATTTCAATAAAAATTTTTAGGGTTTTTTTTTTGTATTTTTTAATAAATTTAGTTACTTTAGTTAGTTATATATTTCAACAATAATAATAATTAAATTAAAATATTTTAATTTACAATTTGAGGTGGTTTATGCTTATTCTTTCGTAAAGTTATTTAATTTACTTATTTTAACAATTTGCTTTATTTTTATAATATATCAACAATAATAATAATAAAATTATAATAATATATTTTAACTTAAAATTTTAGCTTGTTTTTTTTTATTATTTGATGAATTTAGTTATTTAGTTAGTTTAACAATTTGCTTTATTTTTATATATGTTTTGCTTAAAGCTAGCCATTAAAAATTACAGAGTTAGATCTAAAAGGTTGATAAATTTAGATTTTTATTATTTGATAAATTTTGTAGGAACAAGGAGACGGAAATAAAAATATTCAGTTTTGAAAATAAAAAATTGATCCGGAGTTAACGGTGGCTATTATTTTGCTGCTTATCCATATTACACCTCTTTGATGACTTGGATCCGAAACAATAGGTTAAAGTATAATATAATGGTAGAATTCTATATATTACTGCTTTGTGGCTGCTTGAGAAGAGAAATTCTTGTTGTCCAGGGAACAAGGTAAAATGAATCCACATTCAGCTTCTTTTTTTTTTGTGCTTTCAGGTTCTTGTGTCAATTCCACTCCCATATACAAATTTTCTCCGTAATAATGTTTTCTGAGCGGTACTTCGTCGTGGCCCGTCTGATTATTGCCAGCTCAACAGCTTGATAAGCAATTCCAATATAGGCAAACTGCAAATTATAAAAATTTTTGTTTTTTTTTTAAATTTTGGAAAATTTAATTTTAAAAATAATATATAGAAATGTTTGGGAACTGACTGCTTTGGCGCTGCGTTACTTTAAATTTACAAGAAAATGTAATTCACGATTTTCGGAAATTAAATTTTCTATTTAAAACCAAAAAATGAACCAAAAAAAAATTTAATAATTTTTAAATGTATTTTTTTTTCAAAGTATTAAAGTTGTACATTTTAGAAGTACAATTTTAAAACTTTATAGCAGGTCAAAAAATTTAAAAATTAGAAATTTTGACGAAAAAACGTTAGCTATAAAAATTTTTTTTTTCGAATTTAAAAGAGCATGCCAAAAAATTATAACTTTTAAAAATTAGATTGATTAGTGGCGTCGTCTTTTTGTAATTGTTTTTTTGGGGTTACAATCCATTCAATATTTTGGGTATAGACTATTTTTTCAACGTATGTGGAGTTTATATCTACCTCTCTTTTGAATATACATATAGCGACAGGGCAAGCATGCAGAAAAAAGTTTTTTTTTGATATTGGAGGGAAGTGAGTTATCGAGAAAATTCAAAATCTTGGTATTTTAGAAATGAAGATTTGCAAAGTACGTTTTGAAGGATGACCTTACAAAATATAAATTTTTTTACAAAATACAAGCTCCGCATATGAAAAGTTATTGAGAAATAATTGTTTTCAAATAGCGCTATATTATTTTCGAAGTTTTTTTTTAAATTAAAGGGTTTTATTTTACATTGAAAATAGATATCCAATTTTCAGCACTTTGGTCAAATGTTTGATTTATTTTACCGACTTTTTGAAATAGCATGCAAAAAAAATAGTTTTTTTTCAACATACTAACGCATTTTTTTTTGTATTTTTTAATTTTTTCCAATTTTAGTCTGCATTATCTATATCTAAAAAAATCTAAGAATAATATTATAGTTCAATCCTTTACGAACACGTCTGTAAAACTTTATTTTTCTAAAAAAATGTTTATGGAAATGCCAGAATTTTGTCCAAAATATGAGAATCTGGCCCATAATGCTTTGGATCAAGACTATACCAACCTTGATTTGTGCAGTGTTTGTAACTGACACACGGAGGCGTGGCAGTCCATAACTTGTTTGTATCGAAATAATTATTATTACATCGGGAAGAATTCGAACTATGTCTGCTCGTCTGTTAGTCAGTTTGAAGAAACACCTTAGTCTCGGAGGAATGTACGACTTAACAAATATTACAAAATTGCCCATATTAATATTATCTATATGCACATAGGCTTTGGTCATTAATGTTTATATCATGCTGAACTTTTCCGTGGGAGAGTTTTCTGGTCACAGTTTTATCTTAGAGAAAATTTTAAGATGCATGGGTATTGTGAAATTTTTGAGATTTTATCTCTTGTGCTGGCTGATATCTGTGTATCTTTATATAGAATGCTGCCAGAGGTCATGCGAATTTTTATTCGGGCCACGCCTCCTTCTTGTTGTTAGATACATTACAACCTAGTGTATAATTAACTACAGGTAGAGAGTAAAATTTAATCCACCCTGAGAGATATAATATTGTTTTTTTTTTTATCCAACAAATATTTTAATAAAAAAGAATGATTATACTTTTAAGAGTAGGGTTACCATGTGTCCGCTTTTAAGCGAACATGTTCGCTCGATATGATCGGTCAACCTTTGTCATAAATATTTTCTTATATTTTAGCCAGTATTTATCAGAGTACAAAAAAAACCCACAGTTGGGCGCATTTTGAGAGTTTTTTAAGATTTTAAATCATATTTACCTTGCCTAGAGAACCCGCCCTAAATTATTAAAAATTTCTATGTAAGTAATTTTTGTATTTATTTTTATTTATTAATATGTAGGTATATTACTTATATTTCTTATTACTTTATCCTCTCTTATGTGTCAATGTTCTATGACCAAGTGTTAGAAGAAGAATCTAATCCAATATAAAATTTTGGCGACTTTGGAGGTAATTGATTCCGATTTCAAGTCTTTGCGCAACAAATTCGAATAGAAATGTTTGCATTTAAAAGTAATATCTCAAAAACTGAAGTGAAGGTTAAGGTGCTGAATGTGATAATTTTGAAAAACAAGCTTTCAACGTACGAGGTGGCGTCGTCAACTACCTCAGGACCAAATCTTACGCCAATCGGGCCAAGTTGAAGTTTCCAACTTAAAATGGCCATACCTTCTAAACTAGACGAGATAGAACAAAAATAAGCTCAGATTCGAATCAGTGGCGTCGTCAGTTACTACAGAAACCAAATCTTACGCCAATTGCGCCAAGTTGACGTTTCCAACTTCAAATTGCTAAATTTTGACCATAAGAACCGTCGCATGAGCATCGCTCAAGAGCTGTTGAATGACGTCAACGTCGACACAGATTTACTCAAAAGAGCCATAGCTGGTGACGAATCATGGGTATATGGTTATGATATCAAAACCAAAGCCCAATAGTCCCAATGGGAGCGGCCAAAAGAGCCAAGAGAGCCAATAACCTTTACGCCTCCCACAACCAAACAAAAAATGCCATTCACTTGAAATTTGGTACAGATGTTCGGGAAGAGTGTACCAACACAACAAAACAAAAAAATCGATAATCGAAAATACGTTGCCCGCGAAATTTGAAACCTTGACCTTACTTTTTGAACACACCTCGTATATGATCAAGCACTCATATACTTGGAGACCCACTTCGAGAATTTCTCAATTTTTACTCGTACTTTTTGGTGTTCCTATCTAAGGAGCAAATCATCTAAATATTTTTTAAATAAAAAGGTATAAAAAAAGAGATTGGTCTGTATCAATTTTCAGTAATGAATCAATTCGCCAATGTTGGAGTGTAATGGACTGCAGCTGACTACCTGACTTATCCAGTTACCACGTATCGTCTGTGGCCAATTCCGACTCTGACCTCCTAGCGGTACACTCTGAAAACCTGTGCAATCTGGAGAAAGATACGGTAACCAACCCGTGTGGAAGTCTTGGTCGAGGCTAATAGGGGAGGGAGCTTTTTGGAGCCATTCCAACATGTTTGATCTAAGGGTTCAAGAGAGTGCACATCGAAGGGCGGAAAATAAGCATCAACCAACGACGATCCATGTGCTCGGAACGAACAGCTCGCTATATAAATGTGACATGCGTACCGTCTTTGGACCCATCATCGACCTTAGCACTTCAAATGGTGCAGCATGGAAAGAAACACCGAAGGAGGTCCTATACTACAGGAGATCAAAAGAAGAAGAAGGAACTTTTTCTGAGTGTATCCCATTTGAAAACTCTAGTATTCCATTGATTATTGTCTTTTGTGAATGGGCAGCCCCATTGAGCTTGGAATCAAATGTGACTCCCTGCTATGACAGGCGTGAAAAAGAGTTCATAATATACGCTTAAACTATCGCTCTCTCAATATGACCTCTAAGCGTCGTATTTAAAAAATTACCCAAAAAATTGATTGAAAATGAAAGCAGAAGCTGTGTGTCTTAATGATTCGACAAAGATAATTTCCGTAACGCTATGAAAAACGAAAACCCCATGATGTAACATTTTTTTTTTTTTATCTTTCTTACAAACCTTCTAAGTTCATAAAAGAAAAAAAAAAACAGCAGCATTTCTTATATTATTTTTTTATTGCCATTTGGACAGCAGATAATCAAAGTAGAGATTAACTTTGCCGCAAAATGAAAGAAATGAACGAGAAAATTATGAGAAATCTTCTAATGGCGACGACTCAAAAGAAAAGTCATTAAATGTCGAGCATGTACTCTGGACTGACAATCACAGTTTGCTATGGGTGGTCGGTTGGTCTTGGAAGAGCGTCTATGGGAGACCCTTCGTTATTTGATTTTATACCTTACTATTTTTATTTTATTTTTTTTGTTTTTTATTATTCATACATAATTCTTAGTTGCTGGCTGGGTAATTATGGCTTTGTTCTTGTTGTTGTTGGACATGTTGTCTCTCTAATTACGTGAGACTGAGACCAAAAAGTTGCCCAATGCAAAGCGCGTACACGTAGCACTATTCCCACATGAAAGTGGGTCTAGAGCTGCGCTTAGTACCAACTTAGTTACCAACTTTACACAGAACCATAGAGTTTTTTGTTTTTGGCATCAGAGAAAACATCTATCTACTTAGCCTAGCGTAACCAAAAGAACTTCTCAACTATAACCAATATGCGTTCATACTTTGCGTGCGTGCCTAGAGAGGGTTTGGGACCCTAGCTATAAGTAAATATTACCTGTGCTTCTTTCGAGTCTAATTTTAATGATGTTACGCCGTGGTAAGTTTTCTGCTCAAGATCCATAAAGAAATGCTCAGGTGTTGTCTTAGCCAGATACAGCTACACAGCTACAATCGGTATGGGGGCCTTTGTGGTTGGTTATGCGCCGCGGCACGAGATCTGCCACAGATCTCTATAGCTATAGTCTCTCCTACTATATGCCATATAAGCGTGATTTACCCTTTTCGTTATGCCTGGTAGCTAGCAACTACCGGTACCTTTTTCTTTCTAGTAATTTAAAATGCTCATGTTGTTGTTGTAGTGGGTTTTCAAGAAGTTCAAATATAATGTTAAACAACTATCGCGATTCCGTCGCTAACCGAAGCGTAACTGAAATATTAAAACATTTTTTGTTGCCTCTTTTTTTTTGCTGTTATGGCTGTCGGCCATTTTGCCGGTGGTTTTTGGCGTCAGATTTTTGTGTTGTATTTTGTCGTATTCTTTTTTTTTGCAGCTTTTTTTGTACTCTATAATCCAAGGGGTAAGGGGTCTATTACGTTAGTGATTCAAAAAAAAGAAGATTTTGCTAATTTGTTCCTCGATTTATTTGGATTAGGAAATTACACAATCACATAAGAATTTGGACTTTAGGACTTTTTTCAGGGGATCTTTTGTTTTTAAAGCTAAATCCAGATCCGAGTGTCACAAATTCCCCGCATGTCATTGTTAATTGGTATTATTGGTTCAATGATGTTCTGTAAATGTTTTATGATTTACTGAATCCAATTCGAAAAAATACACAGCACATGCTATCATTAAGAATATATGCTCTGGTCCTGGATCTACATTAAGATTTTTATTGTGCGACTGAGTCAAAATTTGTATAATACCTGAAACACAACTATAATGTGAGCCAAAAGATTTGGGCAGTATAGCCCTTTCTCGAAAAGCTACACTGGTTAAGTGGGAGTGACGTCCCAACTCACTTGGGCCAAGGATAGGCCCGTTGCGATACCGCTACAGTCAGCTATTTCACCATTCTTCCCCACTTGAGAGGTCCCCTATATGAGGTGAGGAACCATCCGGTAGCCTGAATAAACCTTAAAAGACTTTTTGGACTCTGTTCAGAGAGCTGAGATAATTCATCAAGAAAGCGTCACAAAGGACAGCTCCTCCTCATCGCCACAGCTTCTGCAGACTGTCATGGTGGGGAGCATTCAACCTCCATGCGTACCCCACTTGGTACTCTATATGAAATTCAGTCCTTCAGTCATCGCAGAGGAGTGGTTGATAACACAAAGGGATGCAGCTGCTCTTGGAAGAGAAAGATTCTTCACAAGATCTTTTGCGATAATTCTCAGGTTTGAAGGAACTATGTGTAGTATGAGTAATACGCCGATATTGAATTAGTGAAGTGAATAGGCACTCAGCTCTTTCAAATACTGAAGGCTTCTGAATATTACATCTGAATATTACATCTTAGGTTTTTTAGACTCGATTGCTCGATGAGGTTAAAAATGGCAACTACATGTCCTGTCATTTCCACAAACAAGACATGGATATATATATGGTCCTTGTCAGTCTACCCTAGTGATCAGTTTTCGAAGATGAAAGCGATAAAAGCATCAACCTTTGTTGCATGGTTTCGTTTATATTTTTTGTTTGATATATTCTCCGAGTAAAGTCCTTGCTTGCACTTATGAAAACCAATTTAAGTCCTCCTTGAATAAGACCTTAACTGTAGGTCTCCGTTGATTACTTTAGTTAGGTTTGTACGGATTTCGATAAATGCTCTAAATAGGCAATTTTTACAACCGATATTTTAATAGACGCCTTACATACTTCTCTAGTAATAAGATAGAAGACCCATTATACCCTATTTTGAAAACTTGGAAAAAAAAAAATTCGCAGTAATAGTTCCTATCCCATTATTAATTAAAGTTCCTCGGTTAATCATCAGCGTGAATTTTATTCACTATAACAATCCAAACTATGCGTTGCGATGGGATGTTCCAGTGAACTTCGGCGAAAATCATTAATAAAACAGCGGCTTTAGGAGCATTGGGATAGCCTGGACTTTCAAATAACGGCCCTGTTAAGTTTCGAATCTTTAACCAACACTACAACCTATGTTCTTTTCGGAACTAAAGAAATTTAAAGTTCCTATGAAGGTGCTTTTCCCATCATCACCAGCATCAAATAGGCGCTATACCAGGTTTATCTCTATTATTGGATGTTTCAGTGACCTTTGGCCATAATTCAGCTAACAAAAATTTCAAAATCAGGGCTAAATTCCTGGATAAATAAATGGGGACCCTAAACTCATCTCAGGTTTTTTATAGTAGCTGTTCAATAGTTTGAATAAACCGTAAGTAATTGTTGAAGACCTCCCAACTTCAAACCTTGTCTTTGAACTTCTAAAAGGAGAGAAGTATGTGACGAAGATCATTCTCTAAGAGGTTTCGCGGACGTGGAGGCTGGAATTTATAAAACATTTATTTGGAATTCCGTGGTTCACTTTGGACCTTTTGGACGTTTCTTTAATACGTATATTTTGATAGTAGTTAATTTTTTTAAGATCAACACAGTTCTATTTTATTAAAATTTATAAATTTATTATTGTTCATAATTTGATGCCAATGACTTCTATGCTCGGCAAATTGTCAATTGTTAATGGTCAGCGGCCAGAAAGTTCCCAATTCCTACGTAGAATTGCAACAGAGTCACATCCAGAGTGGCGGAAAATGGCATGTTAATCTAAGGGGCCTTGAAGCACCTTTTATCAGACAGGGCGGAGAATGTTCTATGAGAACTGTACGAATATGTAACGCCTGAAAACGACCAGACATTATTCCAACCACCACATCCCTAGACCCTTTTCCTTTTATATAATAATATACCATAATAAAGGAAAACATATCACAATGTCTCTTAGTGTTCTTTAATCAGCCTAGGTTTAGGTACACGACTTGGATTGATAAAAATCATAAATAATATGATACCTGAAAGGTTTAATAAGAATCGGATTCAACAGGAATAGCGCCTTTGACCATTCGATTAAGCAGGCTCTTTGGCGGGATCAATACCGAAAAATGTTGGGATCAGTAGCCTTCGAGGCGTCTTAGAAAAAAGATTCGTTAATAGGTTTACAGAGTATCTTATAGTCGAGCTCTCCCAACTGTAGCCGGCTTGTTTGCTCTTTTTTTCGTAACCTGTTGCCCGAAAAGTCGAGAAATTTACGCAACGAAGCGTTGCCAATGAGTTTCCGCTTTTGAGGAATGGGCTTAGACGTTGTACCTACAACAACAAAGCAACAAATAGCTGCTACAACAAACACCCGGGTACTATGTGTGGTTAAAATTTGTGCTCGCCTTTTGGAGCAGCAATTGGTTGAATGTTTTTCTGCTTAATTTGTGTGCGCGCCCCAAAATAAAAAGTAGACGTTATAATACATGAATGAAACTCGTGTGAAAATTATGTTTATTATATGGTCAGCTCAAACAACAACAACTCCAACTACAACAATAATCATTTGCTTTCCCAAAAAAAAAAAAACACAAAAATGAGCCAAATGTGAGCTCCAGTTGGGTGTTGGTCCGACAGTTTGTTGCTTAGACTAAGCCTAAACTTTGCCTAATTGTTGTAATTTTGGTTAGATTTTTTATTTATTGTTGTGAGATAATTATGATGATTATCTATGAAACGGCGTATTTAAAAATTAAAATGGCATTAGCGGTAAAGTGTTTCAGTGTTTGCTCAGCTGGGAACCAAGCCCCATCTGGACACAGACACAGATACACACAAACACACACTTACTTGCCACTCTTTGCTGCATTTTTAGACTCAATTATGAGCTGCATCATGTGCTGGACGGCTCGGCTCACTGACCACCACCATCATTCGTGCGATTCTAGCTGATAATTTGCATTATATTGTCCGCACACAGGTGTCTCACAGACCCAACTGATCTCACATGCCGATCGCCAAGCCAAGTCAGTCAGCCAGCCAAGCTACGTTAGCTATCTATCTATCTGGCCAGCCAGCTAGCCCGCTCACTCGCTTTAATTACCAAGTCCACTGCCAACCATGGAGCCAACCAAGCCAACATGGCCAACACTTGGCTTGGCACTTGTTGGTTGCTGGCTGCGCATGCCCAGCGACATGACCTCTCCGCCAGTACAGTGCTCTCTCTATCCAATTCAATTACAAGCTACAAGATAATTATCAGCATGAGGCGCTGCATTTGGATTGAAATGTAAATTTTCGTTTGCTTCATTTGAATTCCGTAAGTCATCCATGTTAAATACATGGAATATATATCTACATGTGTATACAGCAGAACTTCCCTATAGCGAATACTTACGTTCTTGTTACCCTCTCAATTTTTAAACTTAATTTTAACTCGCCAAATTTATGCCTAAAGGAACTACCTAAAGTTGTTTTTATCGCTCAAAGATATGATTCTCAACTTGAGGTAATGATATACCCATGGTTGAAACAAACGCAAGGTGTTACAATTAAAATGTCTCTTTTTTTACACCGCGTCCCTTTTCACGGATGGTTCCAAGCCGGACGAGGCGTCTATATTGAGGAAATCAACGTCAAAACAGTTTTCCGACTCGCGGATCACTACAGTGTCTTTTAGGCAGAGGTCATTGCAATCCAGGAGGCTCTGACATCAATAAAAAAATTACGAGTACAAAATAAGAATATCTATTAGAGGTACAACATGTATCTAGATACAACATGTATCTACTCGGACTGACAGGCCCTCGCTTTAAGAAAGGGAGGGCCTGGGTATACTCAAGCTGAGATTACAAAATTCGCTCTTTTTGCAAACCAAACTTGGAATCGGATATCAAACACTTTTAGGATCTCTCGGCAAACGTGGCCGACATACAAAAGAAAAGAATTAAGAAACTTTGCTGTCTTAATAGAGCCAATGCTCGACCGTCATCCTTGCTATTACCAGATGGTGGAAATCGATACATCGAGGCTTAACCCCAACGAAGACTTTTGTAGAAGCTGTCCCGATGAGAAGGAGCTGTATACTATGGTGTACCTATTCTGACACTGCCCCGGACTGTGCAGAACAAGGCTCTGTTTTTTAAAGTCACACTTCCTTGACGATTTATCATAGTTCTTGGAGCAAAGTCCAAAATGCCTCTTTCGGTTCATTCAGGCTGCCGAATGGCTGTGACCCATATAGGAAACCTTTTGAGTGGGGAAGAGTGGTGAAATGTTCACCGTAGCGATAATTACAACGGGCCTGTACTTGGCCTAAATGAGTTGGGACGTTAAGTTTAACCATAACATAACCTAACCCTGGCCGTGTTCCTTTCTAACTCTATAAAAGTCATTAAAGCTATTTCGAATACCACAAGAGCAAGAGGCAAAGTTTTTATAAAAAGGTGCTTATTCTTATTCTTCAGATGCACTATCTCGATATATGAATCCATTCTTTGCATTCTTTTGCTTACAACTTCATTAAAAAATTGCAAGTACCTAAGGCTAGATCTAGAGTTACCAATTTTGTTATTATAAATAGCCTCACGTGGTCCCACCCAATAACCAAAACTACGGAAAATTTTTATCTGCGCGAGTCCTTACATCCCGCAGTTTTAACCGATATTTCCCAACATGCGGTCCTACAATTATATAAGAGGTTTTTAATATAATACCATTATTGATATTTTAATTTTTAAATGACTTTAAACGCGGTTGAAATTATCGGAAAATAAATGTGCTAGTATAATTGTATCTAAAAACAAATTTTTCGAAATAGAAACCATTTGTATTAAAGTTTTCATATTATTTGGGGATAAGTGCTCATTTTCAGGCACCGTTTTGACTGTATAACATTTTTTTAAATCCTTCAAGAATATGGAATTTTAATTTTGAAATGTTTAGGTAAAGTTTATTTTCAATCAAATCCTTACTTTAGAAACAGGCTTCAAAGGATTCCGAACTAAACCAAACACATTATTTCGAATCCATGATCTTATTTTACTGAAAAATTATGAATATAATATGTGTTTATGATATTTTTTTATCTGCATAGGAGCACTGAAACGTATTCGTGAAAGTTCCAATACGCTTCGGAAAATATTCCCTTCTTTTAGCTTAGAAGATACTTTTAAATAAAGTTGATTCTTTCACTTTTTGTAAAGAAGCTACTTTAAATCGATACAAATTGAGGCAGTGTGTTTCACAAACGAGGGGTTGGACGAGTGTGCTAGGAAAGGATTAGCGGTACCTATGGCCTCATCTGTTACGTATATAGCAATACCTCTTGCAAGATGTAGTTTTAGAGATCACGAAAATAGTCAGATCCGAAGCAGAACGACAATGGGACCCCATGCTCGGGATAGTATAGCATCAGCGATAATACGGATATAGAAAGATGTAGTTTCAGAGATTAAGAAGATAGTCCAAGGCAGAACGACAATGAGTCACCATGCTTACGGATATAGAAAGATGTAGTTTCAGAGATTAGGAAGGTAGTCAGATCCAAGGCAGAACGACAATGAGTCACCTGCTCGGCTGTCACATTTCCCAAAAAAGCATCCAACAACCATCATAGAAAACTCAAAGGGAAAAAGAAGGGGAAGCCCTTCTTTGAAGTTCTGGGCCATCTGGCAAATTTGCCCATAGCGGACCTGTGCCTTTTTGCCGATTCATTAAAATGGTTCATCCAACAGGAAGATTGGGATTGCGTAGAACTAACTCTCTTTATTACTTGTTCTCTCAAATAGGCATTACAATGGGTAGCAAGGCCTCCGGTTGATCTCGGCCTTGTGCCGAGTCATCTACATACCTAACCTACACAAAATCGACTATCTGAAGTTCTTGTAGAACTTATGTAATCAATGTTTTTACTTTTTGGGAAGACCACCATTACACAGTTCCTCGCCAGAAATTTGTTTCCGTAGAAAGTTGAAATTTTGCGCGAGCTTATTGCTCATATCTTTAAAATTAGATGTACGCTAAAATAACTAAGGAAAGTACAGAATACACTAAAGTGGGTATGTCCCGGCTATAACCCTTCCATAGCTGGTCTTAGTCTATTTGGTTGAGCTGCAGTGCATGATTAGGCTAAAAACTGTAGAGAACTCATATTCCCTATAGGAGACTCTTGACTATTTACAAAGTAATTTAGAGACAACCACCAAATGATGCGGCTACTGCGGGTGCTGCTGACCTGCCGGCAAGTGCGACAAATTGCGCCGCTTCGCTGAGCGTTAATTAAAGGCGCGTTGCATGCAACGGCAGCGGCAGCGTCAGCAGCGGTCAGCAGTCATCAAAGGTGACTTGTTGTGGTGGTTAAGGTCAGGGTGTTGCAGCTCGCAGCTACAGCGTGGGAAAAATTCTAAACGCTGCAGGATAGCAGCAGCTGCATACTGAGGGTACACGCGGCGTATGATTTATGTATTTAAACAGCCAGGCGCACGCGCTGAGGTAGCTCGACTTAGACCAGCTTAGCTCGGCTAAGTTGCTCTAAGCTGACTCAGCTCAGCTCTCTAAAAGATTCAGCTAGCGTTGCCTAAGTGCAGCTTTGTCGAGTTCATTGCTGTAATTTTACAGCTGCTGCGCAAGCTAATGCCGCTGACGGCCAAGCGTAACCACAAGCGGTTCGTTGAAATACTTTCATACTTTAGAATGTATCCATAAGATACTTTTGGTATACTATAGTAAAGCATAACAAAAACATAAGGCGCGCGCGAACTCACTCAGCGTGATTAGCGTTTTTCATGGAGTGATTTCAATTATTACACCTGTTGCTTTAAGAACAGATTCCCCCTTTAAGATTTCTTAGTTTATTATACTTTATGAATTTTCTTCAAGTTAATTTAATGTTGTTGTTGTTGCAGTCATAGCCAACATGGTACGCAGCAAAGCGTGCTTCCTGCTAACATTTCTTTTGCGGCAAGATGGCGTCACTGGCCTGTGGCCTATGGTGGCAATATCAATAAAGCAATATAGATGCAAGCGTTGATAGCGTTGTAAGTTGCCACCACTACCATTCACAGTGCCCCTCATCAATGGCTTTTGTTGCTACCAGTTCATAAATACTAAGTGCTATCTATATACAACAATAACAACTACTTCGACTACGACTAAGACTACTTCTGTATAGATTGCACGGCTCTGTTGATAATCACAGACTCTCAAGTTACTGCCTGCCGCTTGTCAGCAATCGCACCATTTAAGGTGTGATAAAGCCTGCACTGCACTTGTTGTCTTGCTGCAGCTTGTCCAGATCTCTCTGGCCAAGAGGCCTGCGATCTCAACACGTTTACGCATCATTGCTGCAGCTGCCCCTGTTGCAAACTAACAAAAAAAAAATTGGAGTCATTTGGCGCGGTGCGCCGACGCGGGAATACACTAGGAAGGATCAATTTATATGGGCCCGATAAGACCTTCTGGGGTCTCTTAGAGAATTTTATGCTTTGGGTCATTTTAAGCAACTCTTCCCAATAACATTTTTTTGGTATTAAAATCGACGAAATTGGTACAGTGCTTGAGAACTATGAAACAGTGAAATATTTGTAGACTTTCGCAACATTTTGAAATTGATCCACCCTATATTCCCATATACAATAAAATGGTATTTCCTACGATAAATTTTGTATTGTGGGTAATGATTTTGGGATTTCTTTATCCAAAATCTCTAAAAAAAAGTAAAATTTCTCCAAAGCTAATTTTGAATTTGAGAATTAAAGGCATTTTTAAGGGAAATAACTTATGGTAACATCGGTTGAGTTATTAAAAAAAAAAAACCTAACTTGTCTTTGTTTTTTGGGCTCACAGAAAATTATATACCAAATTTTTTGGCAACAGATTATATATACAAAGAAATTGGAATATTGTTGTACTTTATAGGGCTGTAGATCTAAAACTTATACATTTCTTTCTTTCTATAAACTGTAACTATACCTATCGAAATATTTGTAGTCCCAATATTTTTAGAAACAAAACGCACTTGAGAAGTTTCAACAATTTTTACAAATCAGCTTGATTTGGTTGAAAAAAAAATCGTATTTATTTATTATTATTAAAATTTTGATGAGGGAAATTATTTTAAATGTATGTGTTTATTTTTAATTGAAGAGCTTATATATTTTTAATTTTTTGAAAAACGACAAAATACACCTTGTAGGCCCACTATCCTTAGTAACAGAATGCCCTTGTGAAGTTCCAACAATTTTTATAAATCAAATTCGTAGAGATAATAATATAGAGATAATAGATATAAATCAAAGCAGAGAAAAGAAATTTGATATTCTAGTAATTGGGATTAAAATTTCTATGAGGGAATTTATTTTGATTGTTTTTTTTTACTTAAAGAGTTTAAGTATGCAAAAGTTTTTGGAACTACAAATTCTGTTTTTACAAGGTAGATTCGTATAGTGTAAAAAATAACAGACTCATGTGATGAAAAAGCTCTGAAAAAAGTTCGAAAGGGGAATTCTTAGGAGAAAATTTGTAAAAGATTTCGTGCTTAATCAAAATATGGTAAATCGAATGAAATTTCATACAAAAATTTGTTCTCTAGATCGTGTTATATAAAAACCGTGTAAAAACAGAATTAGGTGTTTTTCGAAAAAAATATTTTGAACTGAAGATGGCTAAAGCTTAATTGGTATATATAAATAGTTTTAAAATCTTACCTTTAAACTGTGAAAAATTTACAATAATGAGGAAATAAATATCTGTGCATCTCCATTTTTTTTTCTCCAGGTAAAAAAGTTGTAGACGTATTGTCATTCCATTTATTCTCAAGCGATAAATATAATGAAATTGTCAGATCTGTAGTAATTAGGTTAGGTTAGGTTACACCGGTTGACCCCTGGAAGGAAGACACACATAACCAGCATAGTCCTTAGTGGAACCGGATCTGTAGTATTTAAAAGAAATAAATATATAAATAAAATATGTCTGGCTTTGGTTTTATTACATGTTAAGAGCTTTTTTGGTGTATTTTAATTTCACTTAATTTACGCTAAAAAATCGGATACACTAAAAGTGTGAAATCTTTGCGACTAAGATAGAAAAAGTATTTATACAAAATTGCGTTAATTTAAAATACTAGAATAGTTACGGGGGTAAAAGTAAAGAAAACCTCATAATATTTACAGGTACTACTTTTCAACTTGCTTAATTCTGGTGGGAAATTTTATTAAAGAAAATTATTATTGTCCTTATTCTTATTCTTTTTTAAAATAAATAAATAAATGATTTTTGCATTATTAACTAAAAATTAAAGCAAGTATTATTTTTTAAACAGATCTTGAGATGTGCGCATAGCTATTTCTTGAAATATAAAATCAATATTTTATAAAAAAATTTGATATTAATCGGGATTGAAATTTCGATGAGGAAAATTATTTATCAAATGAGAAATTTCAGATCAGATTTTTTAAGTTTAAAAAAAAATTGGAGTAAATCGTAAAAGTAAAGGTGAGACAGTAAAACTCTGTAGAATCTCTTACTCTTAAGACTTTCAAGATTTAGCTGAACAGACATAATTTTGGATGTAAGCCGTGAAATTCTTCTAATAAAAAACGCGGGCAGAAATCAACAAAATAAGATGAGATGAAAAAATATTTCATCCCCACGGAAAAATATTGTTAAAATATAGTATATTTAGCATTTACGATCTCCAAATTCAATACAGACTGGTAAGAAAACAACTTCTGATCTGCCACTCCGCCTCCAGCTATCACACTGCTTCCAAAATTCTGCAATACCCTTATCCTTATGTATTTGTAGTGTATAAAACCAACTACTCCTTGGTCTACTATGTGGAAATTGATTTTCAGCTTTTATTGTCTTTGGTTCCACAATATCTCACATCATCTCGTGTAATTGTTGTTGTTTTAGTTGTTGTTACAATTATTGATACAGGGCGCTCGTGCAACGATGTTGCTGCCCCGATAATAGAGTTGTTATTGCTTCTTAATTGAAGTAGAAGCGAAAAACCAAATCGGGCAAGTAGCGCCATCTAGCGTTGACTAATGGCCAAGTTATTAGCAAGGAATGTCAAGAGTGTTTTGTACATTTTGCCGTAACTGTACCAGAATAATACGTCATGCAACCTGTTGCTGACTATTTAGCACATAATTTTTCACAATTTTCGTGATGGCTGCGGAAAATGTTTGCATCATTTTTGTTGAGGGCAGTCAAGCAGTCCCAGAACCAGACCCAGTCCCAGTCAGTTAGTCAGTCAGTTTGTAAGCCGGGCAGCTCCATATTGCATGTCAGGCACTTCGCTGCAACTGTAGATAAGCGTCTAAATTATGCATTATCATAGGGTCCCATTGAATGGGCTTTGCAATTGCTTTTTTTTTATTCCCAGGGATGGAAGGCAGTCAAATGTATTAGGTGGTTGAGAGCGAAGTAGAACCTGTTTTAAAGACCCCATGGGATCGTTCATATAAAAGTGTCTTCGAAAAAAATGAAAAGAAACATGAAAGATTAGTATTAACGAATTTTAACAAAATATAAATAAAGAAATGCAATTATTTTGAACTCTCCTCACAGTAGAGGTTTTCAAATATCATCATCAAGTGCAAACTAACTCAGAAGAACCAAATTAAATTTAGGCTTTAAAAAATTTGCTATTGTTTTTATCTATATTTATTCTACTTAAGCCTTTCACCATGGCTATAACTCCTCCATAATTTATGTGCCCTTTATCTGCCGATCATCTCTTTTGTTTTTTAAGCTGACGTTTTGGGCTTACTGCTTGACTTGCCACTGCTCTAAATTAACCCTCTCATATAACATTCTAATAAACAAACTTCTTAAAGGCGTTTTGGTCAATTAACCCACTAATTTTTCTAGGCTTTAGGCCACTTCTTATCTCTTAAACGTTGAAGGAAGTTACCGCAAGATAAAAATTTAGATTACTCAATAAATATGTAAATTTAAACTGCAGAATTTTGTCATAATTAGGAATAAATTATTTAAACCAGGGCCCCAAAACTTTTAAGCGGACATCTGCACTTGAATTTTGTTTTGAAATGTAATGTCGGTTTAAACTTCTATCTGTTTTAGGTTTAATTCTGTCTTATAATATAATTTTCTTAATAAAAAAATTAAAATTAAATAACATTTTTGCGACTCTCAAAAATAATTTCTATGACATTGTTTTTTTTTTAAGAATTAATAAATTATATAGAAACTTTGAAATTTATTTACAACTAGCAGGCCTCCGCTGCGCTTCGGCACGCTCGCTTCGCTCGCTCGTCTAGATCAGGGATCTTTCCGATTGGAAAACATCGTACGATTGATCGATGAGTGGATTAATTTCATCATAAAATTTTCAACCACTCCCCAATTTTTACATTTTAACCATGTTTGATGGAGATAATAATAATGTTAACCTATAATGGCGACAGGATGTCTTTTTTTATTTTTTCACGTTCACTCAAGACAAACCACAGAATGAAAAATATATTCGCGCCCGTGAACACACCATGAAGGTATAGTCGATAAATGAAAAAAAATGTTAGGAGTGGCAACCCTTATCTCTTAGGGGTATGAAAAATAGATGTTGGCCGATTCTCAGACCTGCCCAATAAGCACACAAAATTTCATGAGAATCGGTCTATCCGTTTCGGAGGAGTATGTTCACACAAAAACCAATATTCACAATCCCACGAACCAATTCACACAAACTCATCGCAATAGGCTTAAAACTTCCGCATTGACCTCTAACACACGCAAAAATCAGATTCATCGACTCGTTTATGAGAACACCCATAATACGTAAAACATAAGTTTCTTCTTATATATAAAATTCTAGTTTCACAATGTTAGTTACTATACTCCTCCGAAACGGCTGTACCGATTCTCATGAAATTTTGCGTGCCTCAATAAAATAAAATTTATTTATTTCGCTGTATGAAATCTAAAAATAAGGTTTATAAAGAAGCTTCTGAACATTTTTAAAAAGTCCCATTAAAATCGGACAAAGGGAAAAATTGAAAAATTGTTGGTGCTCACTTATTTGAGGTTGACTTGATAATGAAATATTATACGAAAGTTAGTTAAGAGGAAGCGACGTGGTCTGCTACGACTCTTTTGCACGGATTCACTTTAATTCACTTTAAATTGTTTAACTTTTATTTTTTTTTCTGGTTTCACTTGTTTTTTGTTGAAAACGTTTGATGCTCACTGAAAGAAGGTTGACTTGACAATGAAAAATTTTAGGAGGGTAGTTAAAAAATATTAGTTAATCTGACAATGTACACAATGCCAACCTAAATTAAAAAAAAAATTTATTGGAAAATGAAATTGTCGCTTTTAGTATTTTCAATTTTCCTAATTTTTCTGTAAATTTTCCAATGATATTACATAGCCTATTCGCGGCCCAAGAAGCTTCTGAACATTTTAAAAAAAGTCCCATTAAAATCGGACAAAGGGTTTAGCGTCCAACCCCGGACAAACAGACTTACACTTTTTTTTATATATAAGATTAAGAAAATTATTTGAAGCAGGGCTGAAGCAGATGTCTTCTGAGTGTTTTTTTAGGCTCTTTTCAAAAGAGTTTTCACTCGTGGAACTTTTTTTTATTTAATAATTTAATTTATTTTAGAGGGTACAACAAAGCACAGCACCTTAAATTACAAGAAAAATAATGCCTTTAAATTTTGAAACATAGATCGAAAAAAATATATATATGAACTAATCCTCGTCTTGTGGGTGAACTTTTTAACGATATTTTTAACGATTTTGGATTCCAAGAAGCGATGTCATAAACCATTTCATAGTTTATATTTTTAACAAGAAGTCTTCTTCGATTAGCTTGCTAGCCTCATCATCTGAATTTTTTATATTTTTATTAAATTTGTTATAAGAACATTAACATTTATTGTAGTAAAATTATACTTATATTAAAAACAAATTAAAATATATAAATTTGGTAATTAAAAGCACGTTTTTGAGTAATGTTTGTTTTTAATATATACCTACAGTATACATAGCACCATTTTTCCGGAAGTGTATTTGTTTAATATTTAAATTGTTTTCATAAAATTAAAAAATAAAAAAATGCATGATCATTCAAAATAATTTGAAATTACACTTTTTTTAAGTTTGATTCATAAACATTTTAGTCGCTCCCTTTTATATATTGAAAATAATGTTAAAAAAAATTGTATACAATTTTATGATACAATTCCCCTTTTAAAAAAATGCATCATACCAAATAATTTTAATTTCAATTTTTGTAAGTTTGTTCGATAAACATATTTTTTTACATAGTGAAAATAATGTTAAAAAATTTAAATATTTTTTTTTTTTAAAAGGGAGTGACTGAAACGTTTATGGAACAAACTTAAATAAAAAAGGGTAATTTAAAATGATTTTTAATGATGATTTTTTTTTTGAAAAGGAAACTGTACCATAAAAATGTTTCATTTTTTTTAATTAGTGTTTGACGTGTTTAACTAAGTTCGCATTTTTGTTGCGATTATAATAATAATTACACTGTACTACAGTGATTTAGCACTTTTCAAGTGACCTAGTGTATGATATCTTCATGAACAAACGCATTTTCCATCTAAAACTTTTTTTTTGTCGATGGAAGTTCAATTTCCTTGTTTACAATAAGCGTCGTAACTTAAACATTTATCGACCGATTTTGATAAACCGTGACTTTTTTACTCGACATTAATATTTCTTCAAGATCAAATGTAAAAAGTAAAGGCTTTTTATTAAAATGTTATATAAAAAAAGACGTCAAAGTGTGAAAAACGGGGAAAAAAGTGTAAATCTTAGATAACTTTTGAAAAATCTCGTAGTTGTTTTGTATGAAGTATAGACAAATGTATATCATCTTTAAGCTTAAATCTTCTTCTTTCCATCCGTAAAGCAATCGAAAATCGGTTGAAAAATGACGACGTTGTGATTGTTGGAGTGATCGCAGTACACGAAAAACGGTTTTTAAGCAATAACTTGAGAATTTCGGGGTGTTAGACCATTTTGAAACAAATTATCGTGATCTACTCGTCAAGACCTACAACATACACTAGGTCACTTGAAAAGTGTTTTGATTTTTTTTGATTTTGTAGTACTGTGTTATCTATCTACATATATTCATAAATTGAAAAAAATAACTCCAATTTTGTTATGAAAAATTATATCGTAATATTCATATACATATATGGGTTTTTATTTAAAAGCCACTAATAGTTCTAATTTCAAGATTTTTATTTATTACTAGCCGGCCTCAGCTGCGCTCCGGCACGCTCGCTTCGCTCGCTCGTCTAGATCTGGAATCTTTCCGATTGGAAAACATCGTCCAATGAGTGGATTAATTTCATCATAAAATTTTCAACCACTCGCCATCTTTACATTTTAACCATGTTTGATGGAGATTTGGTAGTTTTCTTCTCGGCATTGTAAGCAGTATCTGATATTAATGTTTTCGTGCACTAATAATGTTAACCTATAATGGCGACAGGATGTTTTTTTTTTAATTTTTTCACGTTCAGTCAAGACAAACCACATATTGAAAAATGTTGCATAACGCGCCGTCCGCGAAAGCCGCGAAACAGGAGTGTGGAAGGCTTCGCGGCTAACTTCGCGGCGTTCGCGCCCGTGAACACACCATGAAGGTATAGTCGATAAATGAAAAAAAATGTTAGGAGTGGCAACCCTTATCTCTTAGGGGTATGAAAAATAGATGTTGGCCGATTCTCAGACCTGCCCAATAAGCACACAAAATTTCATGAGAATCGGTCTAGCCGTTTCGGAGGAGTATGTTCACACAAAAACCAATATTCGCAATCCCACGAACCAATTCACACAAACTCATCGCAATAGGCTTAAAACTCCGCATTGACCTCTAACACACATATCTTTCGTAATAAAATCTTATTGTTAAAAAAAATAAAATAAAAGTAATTTAAAATTTAAAAAAAATTACAATAAATCTTTTTCATTTTTTTATATTTTATTTACAATCTGTCTGTTGTTAGACGATAAGTAAATTTACTGAATAATAGTAATCAAAAAAAATATAAATATAACAGCAAGTTTTGACTCAAATTTTTATTATTTAATTTAATTTAAATATATGTATATTTTTTATAAACAAATTTATATATTGCTTAAAAAAAATGTTTCTTTATAAGACTTAGCAACATGGTTAAAAAAAATCGGACGATTATTTATAAAATAAATCGTGCATAAAATATTTATTTCAAACTAAGTTGTAGTCCGATAAGAATATAATTGGCAATTTTTGGCTTTTTTTAATTATTCCGCATTGTAATCTTTTTTTATTAACCGTATACGGCAGTGTTTTGTGTGATCCATATCTACATGGCTATACTCTTTATAATTACTATTTTGCATAGTTTAATGACCTCACTAAACTCTGAGATCCAAAAACTCCAGCTGTCAATTGTTCCAAGATAGTCCCAAAAACCCTTTAAATTTTTTTTTATTTATGCGATTTATTTAACAATCTTTTTAAATAGATCCGAGAACTATAAAAAATATATATCCCCGGTTTTCTGATATAGCATTCAAAACAGCTCTATTTATGGGTTTTTGATTTTATTTTAGAAAGTTGGGCGTTTGAATTTTTAGGATCTTACGTTAGGACTCGAAGGCTGAAAATCCATTGCACTTACTTTGTCTCATAAAAAGTTCACAATACTCTTTATATTTTAGTCCTAATTCTAGATTTGAGACCCAAAAAACTTAGCACCCCAGATTTCTGAGGTAGCCAAGAATCTCCAAGCTCAGTTTTTTTTTATTTTTTTTTAGAACCTTAGGCGTTTGAATTTTTCGGATTTCGCGTTCGGATTCGGCGGCTCAAAACCCATGGGACTTGCTTTGCCTCATAAAAAGTTGAAACTACTTTTTATTTTTGAGTTCTAATTCTAAATCCAAGGACCAACAAAAATTAGCACCCCAGGTTCCTAAGGTGGCCTCCAAAAAAACTCTTTTTAGAGAGGTTTTTATTTTATTTTAGAACCTTTGGCGTTTGAATTTTTCGCACCTCTCGTTCGGATTCGGCGGCTCAAAATCCATAGGATTAGCTTTGTCACACATAAAGTTGACACTACTTTTATTTTTCAGTCAAAATTTTAGCTCTTAAGTCAAAAAAAACTTAGCATCCTAGGGCGTTTTACGGATCTCATGTTCGGATGGGACTTCACACCAGTTTGTATATTGTAGTCCTATTTGAAAGATTCTCTCCTTTTCAATCACAAAGTTCATAAAATGTGTTTTTTAAAATCTAATCATCACCGGATTCCATTTTTTTGGTGCGATTCTCTCGACTCCGAAGATTTCGAAAAGGCCCGTCGATTTTTCTTAGAATTTAAAAAGAATTGGCAGGTCTCAAGTAATCTTAAAATAATTTCCTATTTTCTAAAATATATATAGATATAACTAGCCGGCCTTCGGCACGCTCGCTCCGCTCGCTCGTCTAGAAACACGTTGACTATTTTCTAGATGAACTGCTAAATGGACAACGGTTGGGTGTCGTTCGTGAATTTGGAATGAGAAAATTCGCCATATTGCCTCGTTTCTGCTAATGCAACATCCTATTTCATATTGTGAAATTTCGTCATTCACATTGTCGGCTCTGACACCCAAAATCGCCATATCGCTTCCCTTATTGACGTATTTGCAGATATATTTTATTGATTTTACTGAGTTGCAATACTCGACGTTAATGTGGGCTTTATACGTTTTTGATAATAATGGCGAAAATGGAACAACCCAACGATTGTCAATTTCAATTTCTTGTTTTTGCACTTTGATTGTGGTTGATCTGCCATTGTCTTCTGTTGATCTACGGCGATATAATGGGTATCCATCGTAGCCCGTAACAGTGTCCGAAGTCAATGCCCTTGGATATCTTTTGAAGCATTTGCCGTCGATCATGCATGGTGAAGTTGGGTTGAGCACACCATATGGTCCGTGGATCATATTCTTTGTGATAACCTCGAACAATTCTGGATCATTTGTTTGAACTGGGATTTCCGCCGATATCACATCATCAATTTCATGCGGTAGTATTTTCTGAGGTAATCCTCTCTTCTGCCATTCTACCGAATACATCCAGCAGCGAACCCCTCCGAATACACTGCTTTTGATAATAAGCAGGCCTGCTGTTTCATTTCAGTGCTTGGCACTGGTCACATACCTTGTTCATTGTTCCAATTACAACAGATTGACGCGAGCTATAATCGGTCGTATTGTTATATTCGAATGCAGCTCTGTGCAGATTGGATGCATTGCGCATTTGCCTGAATGTTCTTTGGATTAAATTCTGTTCTGCATGGATTTCATCTGATTGATTCTGATAATCCCGATTTCGTCTCATTCTCATTCGAGCATGTATGAGCAAAATGTGATCTTGCTTCTCTTAATCGATTCAACTCATTCCTTTGCAAACGTTGTTCCTCAGCTTCAGCTGTTCTTCGGGATGATTGCAATTAATCAATTTTTTTTTAATTCTACGCGAACGTCTCCCAATGTTACGTCTTTTTTGCGGCATTATGTGCAAATATTGATCTGATCATATGTATTTTAAACAGAAATCAAAACATGAATCGTTAATAATTTTTTTGTTTCCTTTCGACAAAAACTATTAACTAAAAAATATTAGTTAATCTGACAATGTACACAATGCCTACCTAAATTAAAAAAAAAATTGTATTGGAAAATCAAATTGTCCTTTTTAGTATTTGCGTCGCAATTTTGTTATATTTTCTCAACCCTAAACAATCCTTGGACTTCCACGAACATTTCAAGACCAAAATTAGCCAAATCGGTTCAGCCGTTCGTGAGATCCTAAGCTTAGAACGAACATAACATTGTGACACGAGAATTTTATATATAAGATGTTTAACCTAAAAAATGTAAATTCCTAAGCTTAGAACTTATCAATATTCAACAACGGTCTCTACTTGTCTACGTCACTTTCAGTTTAAAAGCCCTAAATTTGTAGAATTAGTGAAGTTCCTTTAGGGAACACAAGCTGGTAAATAGAATTTTTACTTTATATGGTCGATTATATACCATCATGCCATTATCCATCCAAGCCCTCTTACCTGTTTTACTTTAAAGTTTAAACAGAATTGATTTAGATTCGCATTGCAACCCTGGCTTATGCACTTTTTGATTTTCTGCTCTGCTGGCTTTAACAATACCCGGTCATATAAATATATATGTTGGTTGCATGAAGTAAGGCATCTTATAAAGAACTTACCAACCAAGTGTACTGACTATATATGTATGTAATTGCAGTGAGAGATCTTGGCTTTTGTGCGCTACTGTACTCAGGCGTTAAAGCATGCCACAAATAGTGGAAAATTGTAACAAACCAGGTGAGACAAGTGCATGGCCCCGGACAATTTGGCTCATTAAATTAAACGCTTCCAAATAAGCCCGGTCGGTCCAGAGCAGAGCAGAGCAGAGCACCCTAGGGTTCGGTTCAGGGCAGGTTGCAGGTTTTTGGGTTGTCGACGCACATGCGCAGCATTTAAAAAATTTTTGCTATCACAGATCTGACCAAGCAGCCGGCCGGAACGATTAGACAAAAAAAAAACAACAAAGGGACCAGAGCATAACTAGAATTTGACATTAAAAAAATAAAAATGGTTAGCCAACAGTTTGAGGCACATTTTGTGGTGGGATCATCAGCAGGTCGCTGGCTTTTCACTAGATGATTCTTTTTTATATTTTAGCTGAAATATATATATGTAGCTGAGAGTATATATGTATTGTTTATTTTATTTATAGTTGTTGTTTTAGTTGGCAGTTGAAAATTTCAGTTAGCTCGTAAAATAATTGTCGGCTCATAATAAATAAGTACGATGACAGAGATGGCAACAGAGCGCGACATATCATGGCCCGGCTTATATAGCATATAGTTTATACATATGTACTCTGGCTGTAATTATGATGAGGCCAATATCTTTAGACCCTAGACACAGTTCTTGGCTCTGCGCTTAGTTTTTTGTAGTTGTTGTTATTGTCTCTCAAGTAATTAAGAAATCCTCTTTTGACTGAAGTTTTTGGGTTTTATGTCAAAAGCAAAAAAAAAGTTTCACAGAATTTTTTCGTGTCTTTTCGGCCTTTTGATGACTTCACTTAAAGCCAAATGGTCGTACATGTGGGTTATTATTATTATTGTTGTTTTCATATATATTATTATTCTTTCCCTTACCAATTTCCGAGCTTGGAGCTTGTTTCAGCTAACTTCTGTGTTGGCTACTGTTGCCGTGCCGTTTGCGCATTAAAAGTTTTGTAAGCTTTTGGGTTCTAAGCCAGACACGCTGGGCGGTCAATTGCTTTTGACCCGCCTACTTTTTATATACTATATACTATATATACACTTACAACACACAAATTGTAAGCTAGCTTGTGTACTTATAAAGTACCTTTGACTTTGTTGGCTTAGCATTTCCGTTAGCTGGAAATTGGAACTTGTCAGTTCTTGAAATGATCTTTTCCTGTTTTGGTGAAAGTTCATTAAACGTTTAATGTTTTGGCAAAGTCTTCCTCTAGGAATCAAAAACTGTTCCAACACACAGCTTATAGTTTGGCTTTCACCCAAAAATTTGGCTTTCCGCTCGCTTTCCCAAATCCAATTTGCAATTTGTTGGCCAAATAATTGCAACTAATGTGCAAGAAATGGCAACAACTTCAACAACTGTTAAAACTGCAACAACTGCAATGACAACAACAGCTAAAACAACAACAACTAAAACAACAACCATACAAATTGTTCAATTTTGCACAACAAATCGGTTTGTGAGTCATGAAAACTTTGGCATCTTTTTTTTGTTTTTGTTATTGTTATTGCTGCAATGGGAGCATTAAATTTCTACCAATTAACCAGAAAAAATATAAGAAATATTGATGGATTTGCCAAACCTTGTCAGAACGAAATGGTTAAGTGCAGTGTAAGCTAAAATAAATAATAGGTCGGGAGTACTTAGAAACCTCGACTGTGCACTGCCCTGTCTTCAGTAATAGCGCAGTTTAGAATTCATTTGGGGCAAAAACAAGTCTTATAAAGCTGCTATATTTGAGCGGAAAAAATAAATCCCTCCTAAGGAATACGCTAGTTCAGGATTATAACTTTGATTCTAAGTTGTCGATTCAAAAATGCATTTTATCGTTACAGTTAGGCTAAGGAGAGGCAAACCCGACCCGATCATTAAATTTCTACCTATTAACCAGAAAATTTATGAAAAACATTGATGGATTTGCCAAACCTTGTCAGAACGAAATGGTTATACGCAGTGTAAGCAAACATTAATATTAGGTCGGTAGTACTTAGAAACCTCGACTATGTATTGACCCGCCTTTAATTATACAATAGATTAGAGTTCTATTAAGGCAGACAAATAGCGTCCATACTTGGCAGCTTCAAAAATGTTTATTATCTTTATAGTTAAGGAAAGGTGGGGCTAAGTCGACAGTAGGGGTAAGCCCGACCTCTCATTGTTTCTCAAAAATGGCAATACTGAACGAGCTCATATAAGTGTTGTCGTGCAGATCATAAAAAATCAGTCTACATTTAGATGCTCAAACGACAAGAATCATATTTCTACGATTATCAATTAATATTTGATTATACATTATTTTTTGATTTTGATTCATAGTCGAAAAACCATTTAATAGGTATCATATCTATGCAAAATCAGCCAAAAAAGGCGGTCGGGCCGAAATGTACCCCACCATTTTTGAAATTGACAAAAATATATTTTTTGATATAGGTATATCACATCTCAAAAATTAATAATGGTCACGACAAATCAGTAGTTCTAGACAGTTGCGGAAAAGCATTAATTTTAATTCGGTATATCGGACAAGTTTATCCGATGTCCAATAATAATTCCATAGACAAAATCAATAAATACGTCGGATTTGCCCCGGATTAAGCATAAAAGAAGATACATTTTATAGCAACGTATTCTTACCAACTAAAATCTCTTCCTCGTACTGCACTCTTTTATATTTTATTGATATATCAGTTGCTGCTTTTTTAATTCAGTTTACCTTTATGAAAGGAATCCATCTTTCATAGCTCCATCAAGGCAACTACCTCCATCATATATATGAGAATTTTTTACTTTTCTGAAATTTTTGTTTAATTTTCTTAAATTCATAACAATGTTTTCCTTCGTTAGATGAATTTGAAAGCCTATTCCAAAAGTTATTTGGAAATTTTTTATATTCGTATTTTATTATTATTTATTTTACAGTCTCAGACATTGCACAGCTTCAAAAAAGAAGAAATAATCTTTCGTAATTTTAATTTATTCCTTTTCCTTTCTCCTTCTCGAGATGATCAATCTTTCGATGTTCTTATACAAAAGTGTTTTTCTTTCGTTTTTATATCGATATAACTCATTGTATATTTAATCATAAAGAAAATAATTTTCCATAAATAGGAATAAAGAAAGATAAGAAAGTCAATAATTAGACATTTTTGATCAACTTTTGGAATAAAAAATATTTGGAAAACAACGAGACCAGATTTTATTCAATATTTTAATAATTATTATTATAATATTATTAAACTGGCTCTCTGGCGAATTTTTCTTTTACAAAATTATTACACTTTTGGATATGCTTGGAAAATTTTTTTTAGGATGAAACAAGAAAAGGCCTTTTATGAAATGCTCGCAGCTTTTATTGACAATGCGGATCTAATCCTTAAAAAATAGTTTGGTTTCCGTATAAGTTATTCCTTCTGAAATCGGAAAAAAATTATACAAAAATAAAATACTTAGATGAAATTCACGGAGATGGTGCTAATGAATATTTTAGCTGCTTTCGACTCCATATGGTACAATTTCTCTAAAAATAAATTTTTTATGTGGTTTGAATCCGAGCATTTTGTAACAAGAGAAATCAAGACGAATTGGCAAAATAGGTTAATAAATACTAAAATAGGTTTTTAAATAATCTTTGATGCTATAATAGGCAAAAGTTTTCGGAAACCTATTAAAAAAATAGATCTTAAACGTTTGAAACTATTGATAGGAAGTAAAAAAACTTAATTCCAAAGATTGTTCTTTTTAAAACTATTCAATATATTAATTCAACGTCAAAATATCCATCTTAAGCATTCCACACTTTGCGACTATTCGAGGCACTCTGTAGACAAGCTCTTCAAGAACTGTTGGTTTCAGCTGCTCCCACGTCTTCTTTATACTGTTTCCTGACTTGACGATTAAGTTTATCCCAAAGAAGTTCGATTGGATTTTGATCAGGGTATTGGGACGGCACTCCATGATTTTAAACGTTCTATCTTTTTGTTTATTTTGCAGAGTTTGTCTACTTAGTTAAGTTTATTTAAGAATTTATGTTGCTGATAATTCAATACTTTTGATCAATTTTAAAACTCATTTGAAGCTATTTTTGAGATCGCTAATCAATTCCATATAATTTCTCAAGTATTCGGAAAGTTTTGCTCGGCAGTGTATGCCCATTTCAAGTTAGATGTTTATTATTATTTATTTGTAACTATTTTTTTCTAAGGTTTTTTTGGCTATACTTTCACAACGTTTTTATCTTCCACAAAAAAATGTTCCTTTAATTAACTTAGTCGTTGTTAATTTCAATCGGGAGGTGTAGAGCTGTTCTAACCAAAAATAAAGAAATTTGGGAGAAGATATCAAGAGATAAAATTGTAGAATTGGCAGCACGCAAAAACGAAAACGAACAAAATTTATTCGGAGCGCAATAATTTTGTTCGATATAAAACAGCTGATGGGCTTTCATATTGTTGTTGCCACAGTTTTGCACTTGTCGATTACAATTTATCACTTATTGATTAAAATATTTTTAGTAAAGTAGGATTTTTAACTTTCTTAGGTCCTGGCTGGACTAGAAATCGAATTGATTCTATATGGTTATAAAACCAAAAAATAAAATTTCTTACACAATTTCATTCGATTTAGTATGATTATAAAAAAACGATTTCATAGGAAGTTTTTAAGAAAAATATTTTTTAGTAGTTTAGTCTTGTAGAAAATTTGTGACGGGCACTCCTATCTAATTTATGGCCATATCAGTTTAGGAATTTACTTTATGTGTCTTTTTTCTAGAACGTAGATACCGGGTAAAAACAGAATAAGATATACTTTATTATTCAAAAATTTTTGACATAGTTTCATTCGATATAGTAAGATTAAAAAAAATAATAATATATCCGCAAAGATTTATAGAGAAATATTTTTATTAATTTAGTCTTGTAGAAACTTTGTGAGTGGCACTCCTATCTAATTTATGACCATATCAGTTTAGGAATTTACTTTATGTGTCTTTTTTCTAGAACGTAGATACCGGGTAAAAACAGAATAAGATGTTCTTTGTTATTACATTATTTTAAAAATTACTTCAGCTTAGAAAACGTGCATTTTTAAAAACAATTTCGCATATCCGTTTTTATTTATTTTGCAACAAATACCTTTTAATTTCAAAACTAAGTATCTCCTGATGAGAAATGGAGGACTTAGGAATTTAAAGAAAGAGTAACCTCTGTAAAAATTTAGAGTTACGAAAAATAAATGACTAATGTAAATGAATACAAGGGAATATCGGAGCTCCCAACTAACAGAGGGCAACAGTCTAGAACAAATTGTCAGAAAAAACACTAACCCGCAAAAGTGTTCAAAAGTGGCGTAAAAAATTTTCACCTTGATCGAATAACCATTTGCACAAACCCAGTTAAGCCCATTTAGTCATTTCTGTGTCAGAGGTGTACAAAAATTGATACCACAAAGCGTTAAATTTTATTTTTTTTTTTTTGGTACCTTTGCCGCACTTCCGGCCCTATAGCAATTGCATTAAATAAACAGAAAGGTGTTGTATAGTAATTCTAGTTTGGAATTGCAGTCTCTCTCTAGGCCTCTCGGGTGTCTATCAAATATCGCCGCGTCATTTCCTTATCAAAAAGAGTCGAATTGTCACCAGCGACAAAACAGACAAATTCTAATTCCAATACCAGCAGCAGTGTAGCTTCTGTGACAGTAGCTCAAGTCGGCATAATTAATTATCCCTGGGATACCTATCGAGCATTTTGTATAGGTTTTTGGGATACGAAATGCTCCGAGTATGTTATGGCTGTCATGCAGGCGGTAGATAGCGCATTGTGGCAACCCCTATATGCGGGCCATAAAAATTATCGCTTGTTCTACACTTAGATCATCACGGGGGTTAGGTTTTTGGGCAAGAGGGAACGACGGACGGACGGGACGGACAGATAGGCAGCACAGGTACATCACAATAACAAAAGCGTCACGGTTCGATGACAGCAGCAAAATAGCACATATAGATACATGTAGATACTAGATATATTTTTTAGGAAAAAATTATTAAACTCCAAGTGAGTGTGCGTGTGTGTGTGTGTGTAACTCTGGATACAGCTTTATGATCTACTAGCTGAAAATATGCGCCAAAAGCTAAGCCAAATGGAAAGCCACTAAGCCAAGAAAATGGCAGCAACAGCAGCAGCTAGTAATTTGTTAGCAGTCAACAGTGGCTTAGGTGCATTTTTGGAAAGGGGACGTTAAGAAATTACTAAATTTAAATTTGTTTACGACAAACTATAAGTAAAAAAGGAACTTCCAGCATCCTCCGTTCAGGATAAGGGGTCTTTGTATAGCTATGGGCCAGCTGTTAATGCACTTCACCATGACTTACGTAGAATTTGAGGCGGAGCTGGAGACGGTTCCTTAAATCATACTTCTAAACGATCTATACCAGCTCTCAGAGCAGAGTGCTGTTGGGCCCTTCTTCTGGAAACAGCGTCACACTGCGTATGTGTTGGAAGGATTCCTTACTTATTTCACAGAAGGAACAGGTGTTAGAGTCTATGATGCACACTATGCTTAGTTGTTTCCCTACCCAATAAATATTCTAAGGAATCTTCTGCCCAGTAAGAGATTTTCTTGAACCTAATGAAATCATAGCAGCCGAGGAGCTGTTTATTATTATTGCCGTAAACCAGGTATATTAATGCAGAGCTGTGCCAAAATATTTTGCTAACATTATCTGTGAAAGTTCCCGGAATTTATTCAGAAAATCCAAAATACAAGATTATTTATCAAAATTGATATTGTCCCCTAAAAAGAGTTCCCTATCGACTGTAACGCACATATGCAAGCGCTTGATCCAATCCTTAAAAAACTAATTTTATAATCGTTTTTCGATATGGCCTTCAGATGTCATCTTTGGATTTTTCCATCTGATCTTACCGTCTGGTTTTTTGACTCAACCGTAACTTTCAGGTAAAATACCTTTTTATGTCACGCGAAGAAAAACTCAATGTGAATTTTTAGTATCGTTGTTATAAGAAGGTAATAGGTAGTTCATTCAGATACCTCTGCCAACTCTGCACTAAAGTACCTTTTGAGCTATCGACAAGTACCTTACACTATCGACCGGATCTGATGACTACCTTAAATACTAGAGGTCAGTCCATATTTATTCGATAATGTTTTTGAGGTCGCTCGTGCTAAAAATACGCTTTGCTGTTAAATTCACTGTCATTCATCAGTTAAAAATATCGTCCTAGAATATTTGTATTTGGCAGCGTTCGACGATTTCCAACAAAGTTTACTTTATGTTTTTGGCTATCCCTTTTCTGTCAATTACAGAATCTTGATGTGTCAATGGCAGTCGACTTAGAACCTACCCATGAGAATTCCATTTATCTCCAAAATTGGATTTGCCAAGAAGCTCTAGAGGTAGTAGGGGCACAATAGATCTCAAGGGTCGCAGAGTAGTTCTTCCTTTATAATTTATTTATTTAACATACCGTTTCTAAATAAGCTCTCTCTCTACACTGTAAACGAATGGACTATCAGCAGACTACATGACCTATCATAAGATACGGTACTTAGATCTAGGATACCGCTGCAAAGTCAAACTTAAGCTCAGCCTTATCTCGGGATATGAAAGCTAAGTAAATAAGTCAAATTATTAGATCGTGATTTTAAACTGACTACAAACTGATCCCAATAAGAAGACTGAAAGAAAGACATTTTCCTATCTCATTCTCTTACTTCAAAAATAAATCATACATTTTGGTAGACCATACGAATGGGAGGGGAAAAGGGGATTCTTCCCGGGACCGGACTTTCACTCCGTGCACTTTGCAAACGATGACATCCCATTTTAAAAAGCGATTTTGTTGCCGACGAAGTAGTCTTCTCTACTTTCGCGGAAATAAAAAAATTTGAAAAATTCGAATTTGTACAGTTTTTATGACGTTATATGTCCAAACGTATTTTGAAAAATGTCCTTTTTCACAAAAAATAAACATAAAAAAACAAGCTGTGGGAGGATAAAAAAAGAAATGGATTTTGAATGCTGAAACATTGCCCAAACATAAAATTTTAGTCTCATCTTTGGAGCAAAAAAAAGTGTTAAATTTGTCGACAAGTGTAATATAAAAAAATAATTTAATTAACTTTGAACGTGTTATTAAAAAATATAATAATGTTAAATTTAAAAAAATTGCTACTAAATATAGTTCGATGTAGGATAAATCGATGTTTTTCAGTTAAAAATATCGAAAATACTGACGTTGGCTAACATCAATGTTTTTCCAGCAATAGTTTCACAATCAATTTTAAATTTTAGTGGAGTTATATTGCCTCTTATATGAAATGAACTTCGTGTAGTGCCTTCTGGATTCCCGGATATCTCTCACATATTGTATATATTTCATATACGAAAGCGAAATATTAAACCACATTGGACATTACTTATATTAAGTCGAATAAGCGATTTGCACTTACACGATTTTTTGAGTTTCTTCAAAGAAATCTATAGAAAAGTTATCTAGAATTCTAAAACGAAAATTATAAAAATTTCATATTTCAAATATTTAATTTAAAATATAAATATTTAGTTTGGTTACCAATAAAAACTTGTTTCTTTCGGAACTTTTCTCGAGTCATTGGGGTGCTTAATTCAATCTAATCCCTCCCTAGCTGCGCCACTGCCTATAACTAATTGCAATTTGTTATATTTTTTTTATGTTACTCCAGCTAACGGTTACTTCCGTTAAGCAGACGTGCCAGAAAGCCATGAAAAATCGTCGACTTTTGTTGCAGCAACCAAATCAAAAGCATAAAGCACAAAATAACAGTAGCAAAAATAAAATAAGAAAAATGGCAAAAAAGTAGCAAAAATTGTACACATGAATGCAGCTGCTGCAGCAGTAGAAGCAGCAGAAGAAGAAGCAGCAGCAACAACCGCAAGCCATATAAGGCAGGAAGATACTAAAAAAATAAAAAAAAAATTACAATAAATATGTTTTGGCCAAGTTGCAGGCAGCGACTGACTCTAGCGCCGCACGGAAGTGGCAAAAAGGAATTTTGCTGCAAGATCTTAACGTTTAAGGTCTGCCTTAGGTGGCAGGCGTGGCGCGTGTCGTCGTCGTTGGGCCTAGGCCTAGAACTTGAGACTACTACATAGTAGTTGCATATAATATCTAATAACTAAACAACATCCGTTGCAAGTTAGTGCAGTTCCGGTGACAGCAGTTAATAGGGAGCAGTTACAAAGATTGCTCTAAATTTGCTGAAATTACAAAACCGCTAAGACATTGTCAAAGCGGAAGTGGCAAACTGCATCGCAAAGCAGTTCACAGCGAACATTGGAATTGGAAGACGACGTTGGTCGTTGGTCAGGTCAGTCTGGCGACAACAAAACACAAAGCACAAAAAAATAAGAATTATAAAAAAACACCTTTCGATTGAACCCATAAACTTGGACGCTTTACGAAAATTCTAAAGAAAAGTCGGAAGCACAGCTTGAGAAATGTTGCAGCAACAGCGCAGCAAGCAGCAAGAAATATTTAGGGGCAATTCTTTTAGAAAATAAACACGTTTGTTAGAAAATAAATTTGTAAGTTTTAAAAAGTTGAAATAATTTATTTTAAATTTTATGTAGAATATTAATTAGGATATGCTTTAGAATTAGGATTTAATTTTTTTTTAGTTTTATTTAAAGAAAAATGTAAAAAAACCTTTAAAAATGCTTAAAGATTGGGTACTTTAAATAGAATATCTTCGATTTTACTACAAGTGTTTTAATTAACTTCAAACTCGAAAACTTTTAAGCTTTTTATTTTTTTAGCAAAGAAATTGTCTAGAGTATTTGAACCAAGATTCCAGCAGCTAAATTTGCAAAACAGATTTTCAACATGCTCGCTGACTAAGAATGAATTAAATTTCATTGTATGCAATTAATGTAAAAACTAAAAAAAAAAAAAAGAAAAAGAAAGAATAATAACTCTATGGAAATTACGTCACTCATATTTCGTTATTTTTGGTAAACAATTTTTATCAAAAGCTGCATTTATTTGGAATTTTAAAACAAATACTATTTCTCCAATTCACATTTTTTGATGAAGAAATCCCTCACACCCAGACTCACGACTCCTATTTTAGGAGTAACTTAATTTATTTTCGAATACTGCAAATTCATAAAAGTGTTCTAATATTGGATTTTAAATGAAAAAAATTGCTACTGATGCTTTTAAAAAATAAGTCCAAATTTAATAAGGCTATTTATTGCATTTAAAATATCATATCTACCGTTTAAAGTTTTTAAAGGAAATCGTCTCAAAGTCGAAGTTCTGGATCTAAGCACATTTTTTTTTTCAAAAATTTATATATTCTACATTTTTATATTGAAGTTCCACTAGGCTGTTGAAGTCATTAACAATAATGTCGAGAAGCACTTTACACTTTTATAATCCAAAAAAAGTGCCAAAAAAGTGATATATCATTTTTAGATTTCTGGATAGATAGATTTCCGAACTCTCCCAAAAGTTTGCCCTATGAGCAAATCGTAGACCGTTATATAAAATAAAATAAAATTAATATTATTTATATTGTGCTACTCATAGTGTTAGAAGATTGAGGGCTGGAGGATCCCAGAACATTGAAGAAAAATTGTATATTTAAGTTTAGAAGAGTGTATATAGATTGTGATGCCCTAATATCATTTGAAGATTTTATTAGACATTTTTTTTTTGATTTCCTAATTCTGCAGATGTGCAGAATGTCCGTTGTATTAACGGACAAATGGAAGTGCGCAAAGGATCTTCGTACAATTAAATGTTTCTAGAGAATGAAAAGTAAAAAAATTTTTTCAATAAATGATTAAGTTAAGAAAATAATGTTATGTTATAATTTGAAAGGGGCCTCTTGGAATTTATATGAAAAAAGATTAGTAGTCAAGAGATGAAAACAATTTTCTGAGTCATATTCAAGAACACGAATTCTTAACTTATTCCTCAAACTATTTCTTTAAGAGAATAATATTAATTGGTGAAAATAAATTTAATCGCGTCGGATTTCTTACTCTTCAAGTACAACTTATACGGAATTTTCCATAAAAATGTTTAGACTGGTCGAAAAATGATAAGTTAACAATAAATATGCTTTAACTTTTATTATTAAAGAGGAATATTTTTTTTTGGTATTGCTATATACATATGTATGTTGCTCATTTATTTACAAGAAGAGTGTCAAAAAATGTGTTTTTTGAGTTAATAATGCAGATTCGTTATGAAAAAATGTGCATTGTGTAAAAATATCAAAAATACTTTCCGCGTAAAAAGAGAATCGAGAATTTATTTCAACGATTTTTGTATGAAATTGTGGAGTCGATGAAAACTTAAAATGCGATATGATTACACTAGTCGACAAATTTCACACTTTTTTTTTCTCCAGGTGATACTAATATTTTATGTTTGCGATGTATGCGATGTTTCAGAATTCAAAATCCGTTTTTTTTCATTATTGTCCTATAGCTGTTTTTTCTCTAGGATTATTTTAGTGAAAAAGGACCTTTTTCAAAAAACGGTTGCACATATGATGCCATAAATTCTGTACTAATTCGAATTTTTCCAAATTTCCATAATGCCCCCAATCATAATAATCGGTAACCTGAAGAAAAAACCACAGCCAAAAATGTGTGCCCGAAAGCCCAAAAAACACAACATTTGGTAACTTTTTCTACAAATATCGCTATTTCTTTCAGAAAAAGTCTGAGGCACTTAAAAAGTTAGTTATTTTTTGTTATTGGTCCTGATATTTATATGCGATTTCTTTGATTGATTGTTGAGCGGTGTAGCAAAATACAAGGCAAATCTATTGCGTCGGGTGTGGGGTCCGTATCCATAAAATTTGCGTGTGGATTTGTTCATTAGAGCCACCTAAATCAGATTACTAAAAATCTAGGTCACTTATTACCAGAGTCAAATATTGGAGTAGGCGAGGGGAGGTGAAATTTGTAGATTTATGGCTATATGTTTATATATAGCCGGTATTTGTGCGATTTTGTTCATTCGAATGAATGAGACCATGACATCGCTCTGTCAAATTTCAGATCAAAATATTAAACGGTTTGGCTAAAAATGGAACGGGGTCGATATTTTAATGATTCAACAGGAAATATGCGCATGAGGTGGTAAAGTTTCATATCTCTACCTCTTATAGTCTCCGAGATCTAGGTGTTCATACCGACGAGTGAACGAATAGACAGACGGACATGGCTCAATCGCTATCCGAGTTTATGAAAAGCATTTTGGTATAAAGGACTTGGGATCTGCCATGCCTCCTACAATTCGTAACATGCATTGCAAAAATCTAGTGGACCCTTTGCACCTATAGGGTATAAAAACAAAGTCATAAAATTTCATAATTTTATCTAACTGAACGAAATTTTTAATTTAGGAGCCGAAAAGTACTTTAATAAAAAACCTAACCAAATAACCCTTACAAATATTTTTAAAATGAGTATAATAAGAAAAATATGGTTATCAGAAATCTTTCTACAGATTGATTGACAAGTAGAATACTATATAATCATATTAATCGGTAAGCTCTATTACTGCCATATTTTCTTTTTTAAATATAGTGTTTAAAAATAGTAATTACGAAGCACAGTTTAACTATATCTTTATATAATTTCTATTAAATTTATGCATCGTTATATTGATAGATTGTAAACAAATTAATTTAAAAAATGATACTACTGTTAAAAATGTAACTTTCTTTTTTTTGGGATATTTTTAGTACAAATGTAACGTCACGCCATGCAGGAAATGCGAATATATAACTATGAATTTATATGGGCTGTAGAAGCCTACAACCGGCTCAGAAATTAAAAATTAAAAAAAAGCTGCTTAATTTCAAGATCCAATTTTTGATCAGCTCTACTTGTGACTTGTTATATCTAAGTCAGTATTTCATATATATATTTTTTTCGACTTATAAAAGAACAACCCATCCAGTGGAGACGGCTTATGACATGGGTCAACATGGAGGGGAGCCCTGCTGCAGAGCGTCGTCGTCGTCGACGTCGCCGCTTAATGATCATTGGCGTGAGTTAATTGCGAGCGCAGAGCGTGAGAGCGTTGAGCAATGTGCGAGCGAGCGAGCACAATAGCACATTGTAACTAGAGCGAGCGCACAGGTAATTACACCTGTGCTAATACGCTTCACTGAGCGCCAGCCTGAACACCTGAAGTGCAAGCGAGCCAACGCTAGTGTATCTGATCCAAAGAGAGCAGCCGGCCGCGAGGTTACAAAAACCCCGTGCTCAAGTCGAACAGCGCCAAGTCGTAAAGTGGAACGCAAAGCGAGCGGCGTTTTGGTTCGTACGCGCAAAACTCGCAAAAGTGTTGGAAGAACCTCCAGAAACTGTATTAAAAAAAAAGAAAAGCAAAAAATAAAAAAGGCAGCATTTTTGTCGCTGTGTTGGTGTTGCCCTCTCGTTTTGCAGCTGTATGTGCACGTGTGCGTGTGTGTGTGTGTGCTGGCTGGTTACCTGTCGTGTTGGCCACGTTTGTGACGATCTGATCAGTGCACTGTCAGCTAGCGGCGCGCGCAGTTGTGCCAGCGCTTGCTTTATTTTTTCCAACAAAAAAAAAGGAGTTAACATAGATACACACATACACACACGCACAAAGATAGACACAAAAATATAGAGTATCTCTATGTACTATGTATAACAAGCGTGTTAGATAAACTGATAATACAATAGTCCAAAATGTGTGCGTTGGCAGACGTCAAAAAACAAAAAACCAAGAAAAAAATCAAACGTTATAACTTGAAACAAATGAACAACAACAAAAGCAAAGTGTCAATAAAACTCTTGAATTCATTAACACAATACAAAACGTTCTATTAGTAAGCACTTGCAAATTTGTAGCTCAACTGAGCTGAAGCTCTGAAGAGCGCTCCACCACAAAAACAACGATGACAACCAACAACGATGATGACGACGACGACGACGGCGACGACAAGTTCTGGCTGACAAGCGTGACTTTTTGGGGGGTACGACCTTTCCAAAAGGTCTCTACTCGAGTCATAAAATATAAAACTCTACAGATCGCGACGTTTAGCGTTTAAAACTTCAAATTTACAACTTTTTATAAATGCCAGCATTCAAAGCCTAAATGTCCTTGGCGGTTAATACGCAGAATTTTACAAGGTAAGTTCTTCACACAAGACGTCATAATCAGTGTTGTATCAGAAGGCTCTGGTAAGAGAATTTGAGCCCCAGATCAATCCTTTCATGGGCTCCAATGCAAAAGGAATTCCTCCTCACTAAAAGAACTTTTTTATGGAAGATTCTTAAAAAGTTTTTCAATCATATTTTAGTTCAATCCCTCAGGAGATTTTCAGTAGAAATTCCCAAAATAAGTGAATATCTCTAATGAAAGATTTTGAACAGACAGAAATTTAAAATCGATTTAACGAAATCGAAATTTAGAGATACGAGAATTTGTGCCCAGTGCCATTTGTTCATGTGCTCAAACGCAAAAGGGATTCTATCCTGAGTGAGCTGAAAAACTATTGTATGAAAGTTTCTTAAAAAGTTTTGAAATCATATTTTGGCCAATACCCTCTTGAGATTTTTAGTAAGATCCTTAAAAAAAGAGAAAATCTCTAATGAAAGATTCTTATAAAGTTTTGAATCATATTTTAGTCAAAGCCTTTTGGAGACTTTCAGAATTTCAGATCAAATCTGAGTAAACATAATTATAAGCCACCTGGTAAACTACTTTATGAAAGAGTCTTAAAAAGTTGTGCCTTCATATTTTAATCAAAACCCTCTTGACATTTCAGATTAGAAACCCTTAAAAAAGGGTTGTTCCTAAATGCACTAGAATAAATAAATAACTAGAAGATTTAAAACAGACTTCAAAATTTCAGATCGAATCTGTGTAAAATTCGTTTAGAGATTTTAATCCTTTGCAATCCTTTAGTATGCTCAAATATTAAAGTTATTCCTCGACCAGCCAGAAGAAACAATCTGTAATAAGTGTTTTTCAGAAGATTTCAGCAATTTAGATTGAAAAACTTAAGCTTAATTATTTTTACGAAGAGATTTTTTGCAAATAGGGCAATGCTGGGTCAGAAATCACTTGCAACTTAAAAGACCAACAAAAACTTTTTGATAATTTGATTTCAAATCGAAAAATATTTCAATGTATGAAGCCCACGCTGGGATTTTGCAGAATGTCAGCATTTCAGTGTACTTAAACTTAAATGTTAGGTCATGATGTGCCACAAGTGAAAATCTGTTAATAAAAAATTTAGTAGGAGATTTCACAAATTGAGATGGAATCTCAGCTCCAATCTAAAGCCGTCTAGAGACGTTGAAAGCATTTCTGCAATAGGTAATTAGTGTTTAGCAGTTTTCTAAAACATACAAACTAATTTTGTAATAGATTTTAAAACGTATTTATGGGACGCTTTTTAGAAACTTTAATAATGAGCCACATTCAAGGCTCTTCCAGAAATCACTTTCAACCAAAATTTGGCCCTATAGCGATGATTCGATGAAAGAGTAACATGTATTATAGGGCAAAATTTTCTTGGGATAAAATATCATACAAGTTTTAATGCACATATTGAGCATTAGCTAGTGATGTGTTTGAAAAGTTGCTTGAAAAGGTGGTATTCAAAACAATTAATATAAATCTCTCATAAAATAGTTTAAGCGAAAACGTCTAAATTTTAATAGAATTTTCTGAACTTCAAGTAGTTTCAAGCGAAAGTCACCACAATCCTGAGTTGCGCTCAAATACAAAATGCATTTCTAATGGGCCTTGATAATAAATCTCATATAAAAAATTTCGCAATAGTTTTTAAAACAAATTTTTGACAAATATGTCAAGCGATTTGAACTAAAAAGCTTTACCGCCTTAGTTGAGCTTTTAGAATTTAAAAGCGTTAAAAAGAAATTTCAACAGCAAATTAAGGCAAAACCGTCTAGACCGATTTCCGGAACACACATAATGTACTTTTTTTGTATGCCCACAAACTAAAGGCTAAAAAGTAGCTCTTTAATGGAAAATTTTTCAAGAATTTCAACATCAAAGTGATGCATAACCGTGCAGAGGGGAATTTTTTGAATGCACCCAATGAAAATTTTGGAAATATATAAACTGAAGGCTTTGCTTATTTCGAATAATCTCTGCGACAAAATTATAAGAATATTACAATTTAACATTATTCTTCTGGTAAGTCTGTGAAGAGAAGTTCGTTTCTTATTGGTAAACATATATGCGTAAATATTATAAAATCTACTTTTGAACCCCTGAAATTTTCAAGGTATTTTTAGCAAAATATGTTTAACCTTCTGATTTATTGTCTCAGCCGCTAAAGAACTTTGTCTAAACAAAATGTTAACCCAAATTTAAGCCTTACGCGTGTTAAAAGTTATTTTAGAAACTTTCACAATCAAGGCTAAAAGCTTTTGATTGAAAACTTCGTAGAGCTTTTGAAGCAAAATTAAGATAAAGCAGTTAGCGAGTTTATAAAGCAAAGATTTCGGACAAAAACGTTATATATGAGATCTGTAAGATGCGTTTTTGGCCTTAGCTCAGCTGATTCGGAACTCTCAACACTTTGGCGTTGCTTAAGAGCTTTAAAAATTTGACTTAAAAGCTTTTCGCCAGCTGAGGTTTTCATAGAGATTTTAGAACAAAATGAAGATAGAAAATTAAGTGATTTCGCGAGCTATGATTTCTGACAAACACGTTGACTGTATATAGATCTTTAACATGCGTCTCTATCATTTACGCAGCTGTTGTGGGCGATTCTGCTGTTGACTTAGAGAGCTTTGAAAATCTGACCGGCGAGGCTTTTACTAACGAGCTTTTTAAAAGCAAAGAAAGAAAAACGCAGTACAGGGATTTCTGGGACACTACCTGCTTACTAAACATTCTATTCTGACGCCTTTCCGGTGTTATCTCATTATCCAGTCACTCTAGCAATTCTTTAGGCTTATAATAACACTAGAAAGATTTCAGGAACATTAAAAATATTTCAAGAACATATAATTTCAAAATCAAAATGTTGGAGAGCCTAGAAAAGTTACTAAAATAAAAGCATTACAGCAACAAATTTTTAAATATATTTTTAAAAACTATATTTAATCGTATCATTTTGAACATTACGATGGGATGCCTGCATTTTTTTACAAATTTTAATTTTCGTTGCATCACAAAATGTTACTATTTATAAAAACGTGAGATTTCTGGCACACACTCGTACCCGTTTATATAGTTTTTTTTAGTCAATTGTCTGCGCTGCTTTAGGCCTCTAAAACTATGAGCTCAGCTCTGGTTTTGGCCCATCATTAATCAAGTTTTTAGTTTTTGGGCAGCTCTGACCCTTGGCCAGCCTTATAACGCACACAAACCATTACCAAAATGTATCTTTTTTGAGGCCTCTAAGTCTGGCTTTCTGCCAAATCATTTCACATAATTTGTAGCAGGCTACAAAAAACATTTAGCGGCGATAAACAAGTCAATAAACGATTAAAATAATGATTTTTCAAAAAAAAAAGTTACTACAATATAACCGTCTGCTTAGTTCTACCAAAAAAGATACAAAAGGCGCGCAGCAGCATCCAAAAGCAGGAAAATAATTTTAACAAAAAAAAATATATATATAAAAAGATATATTTTTTTCTATATAAAAAAAAGAAGTCAGCTCAGTGCTCGGTATAATTATGGCGGCACTTGTTTCGAGTTTGCGATTTTGGCAGTGACATCATTGGAGGCTGTATCTTTAACTGGCTCAAGAGACAAGCCAGCAGGCTTATACAGATACATACATACAAAGAAGTATATCTACATATATATATATATATTTAGGCAGATTTATTGCCCACTGAAACAAGTTGTTGTTGTAGTTATTGTGTTGTTCCGGCTGCTGTTCTCTTGTTGTCACAAGTTTGAGAGTTAATTGCTATGACTTTATTAGGTTATCAGCGGCTGATGTTGAGTTATGTTTTGTTGTTGTTGGTCGGTTGGTTGGTTGGTCGGTCATGTTGGCCATGTTGTACTTGTAAGTTTGTGGCTCATTAGCAACACGTGTGTGCCGTGAGAGCCGTGAGCCTGTTGGGGGCTAAAACATCACAGCCATGACAGGCTCTGGAGCACAGCGCGCACACCTTTAAACAAAATACTTACAGACACACAGATACTCACACAGATACGTTCTCAAACACACTCACACACTTGCAATATCAATTACAGCATACCACAGGAGTAGTTGTGACTGCCAACTGGTTTGTTGAAGCACAAAAAAAATCCAAAAATAAAACCAGAAAAAAAAGACAACGTACTAACTTTGGCGCGTTAAAGTTCATATACCCTTTGCGGTACTAGATACATACCTGCTCGTCGTATCTCATTTAGTCTGAGCTAAATAAATCTTCAGCTTTTCAATATTATGCGGCTTAAAACGATTATTGCTTTAATAGCTTGCATTTTAAATGAATTAATTTTAATTAACTACGACAACTGGTTAGAATATTTCTTGAGCAAACATGATTGATTTTTCTAGCAGAAAAATTCAAGTTTTACGATGAGTTTTTTTAAATTAAGTTAGAAGTTTTTTTGCTGAAGGAAGTTGCGTTATGATGCGTGTGGTAGAGTGCAATAATTGAAATCTCGTCACGTAACGAAATAAAGCGTCAAGAGAAATTATGATTTATTTTACATATTACTAATAGTGGACTGTTAATTTAATCAATATTTTAATTTGAGTTGAAAATTTATATTTGAACGAAGTTCCTTAAAGTTCCTTCCTTATTGTAGAAATCTCCTCGTCACGTAACGAAACAATCTGTCAAGACAAATTTTCATTTATTCTCAATTTTCCAAAATAGTGTACTTGTCGTCACTTTTCTCTTCAATTTTTTAATTTGATTTGAAAATTTTTCTTTGAACAAAGTTCCTTAAAGCACGATAGAAACCTCGTCACGTAACGAAAGATAAAATTTTATTTATTTTACATTTTCTGTAGTAGTGCAATTGTCGTTTCATTTTTCGTAAAGTTTTTAGTTTGAGTTGAAAATTTATTTTTCGAACAAAGTTAAGTTAAAGTTGAGAGGAATCTCGTCACGTAACGAAATGAGGTGTCAAGTGAAATTTTAAAATATGTTAAATTCTATCGTGTTTTATTTCAAACTTTTTAATTAGAGACGAAAATTAACTCTTGGAACGAAGTCCCTCAAAGAATGATATAAATCGCGTCACCTAACGAAATGACGCGTAAAAGAGTAATTTTATTACGTCACGTAACGAAATGAGGTGTCAAGGGAAATTTTAATTTATGTTTAATTTTCTATAATAGTGTTCTATCGTGTTTTATTTCAAACTTTTTAATTTGAGACGAAAATTAACTCTTGGAACGAAGTCCCTCAAAGAATGATATAAGTCGCGTCACCTAACGAAATGATGCGTAAAAGAGTAATTTTATTATTCAAAAATTTCTGAAATAGTGTCTTTTATAAATAAAAAATGTTCTTGGAACGATGTTTTTTAAAGTATGATAAAAGTATGATAAAATCTTGTCACGTAACGAAATGAGGATTGTAGTAAATTTCCCTATGAGTGTACTAATTTTTTAATTCTTGGAACTTAGTTCCTTGAAGGTATTTGTAGGTAAAGTATTATAGAATAAGAGTAAAAGCGTCACGTAACGAATTTTTAATTCTCGCAACTTAGTTCCTTGAAGTTATTTGAAGGTATAGTATTATATTGTAGAATAAGAGAAAAAGCGTCACGTAACGTATTCATGCGTCAATAAAATTTGTATTTGCTGCAAATTTTTGTTATTGTGTATGGTCAAGTTTTTTTAATGCTTTAATTTGAGAAGAATCTTTTTTTCGGAACGAAGTTCCTTTAAGAAGCTTGTAGTTAGATTGAAATTATAAAGAAATCGTCACGTAATAAAATGAAGTTTTGAAAATAATGTTTGTTTACTAAAAACTTACTGTATGGCAAAGTTTTTATCTGAAATATTTTAATTTGAAAATTTTTTTGAATAAATGATAGAAAAACTAAATGGGGTTTTAAGAGAAATTTTTTTTCAGTTGACATTTTCTGTAAGCCTGAACGGTGGACTTTACAAATTTTCAATTTGAGATACATTTTTTTAACGTATTTTCTAAAAGGAAACAGACAAAGTGAATTAATCAAAAAGGCGTCACGTAACGAAATAAGGTGTCAAGACAAATTTTTGTTTATTTTTACTTTTCTATGAACTGATACTTAGTATTTTGAAGTAGCTTCGAACTTTCTACAACCTGCTTTTGCTGAGTTTTAGCTTTTTTGTATAAAATCTTCGCTTGACATTTATCTTTAATATATTAAGCGGATTATACATAAATTATGAAGAAGCTAAAGTGGATGCAACTTTTTTTGACCGGGGGGCTTTCTGCAGAACTACACTTTTGTTTGTAGAATATTGGAATCTATAGGTAATCAGCCAATATTTTTGACAGCTAACATACTTTGTTAAACGATAAAATTTGACCGAAATTTAAAAGACAACACATGCATGGATTTGCTGATTTGCTTATAAACACTTACAAAAAATATTTGATAGTTACTTTATAAAGTTATTGGCTTTTAAATATCTTCATTTTTATATTTATATAGTTACAATTATGTAGTTTTTCATAAAGACTACAAAAAAGTGTAACTAACGATAACGATAAACGAGATCATTAATCAATAAGTCGGAAACGGTATCGAAATCTAAAACATGACATAGATTTTGTTTAGACTTTTTTAGAGCAGTTACTACGCCAACTTGATTAATTTCTTTTCTAATATCGTTTAAATTAACTATTTATATTAGCTTTAAAAACTTGTTTTAGTTTATTATTTTTGCTTATGACAGCTCAATTGGATTAAGTTAAATGTTTACATGGAAATAGAGATAAATATATATATATATGCAATGATTATAAATGTAGATTATAATGATTGAGAGTGTTTGTGGGAATTTAATTAGAATGCAACATTGAGCTACAAAGTCTTTGATCTATCGAATAATCGTATGTGCAAGTCTATCGGTTTTACAAAAGCTTATAATAGAAAGTGTTTTAAGAAGGTTTTACATTTTAAATTTTGAAGTTAAATAGTTAATAGAAATAGCTTCTGGTAATAGTTTTCGGGTACTTCATCCAAACTCTGTTCTAAAATTTTAACAGACTTGCCTCTTTTCTTAAAAAGCTAACAAAAAGTTTCCGTAAAGCCTTTAATGCATATTTTTCTGAAGAGAAAGTCAAATACTTGATAGTCTTAAAGGCTATCAGTTTTCCCAAGTCTTTGTACTTAAAAAGCTTTCAAGAATATTTTTGAAAGCTAACGATTATTAAGTTTGAGTCAGGTCATGCAACAATGGCCAGAATTATTGCAGTATAATCGATTGAAAAGCTTAACAAAGCTTTAGAAAAGCTTATAATGAATATTTATTCTGAAGAGAAAGTCCAATTCTTGACAGTCCTGAAAGCTAACCATTATTCAGTTTGGGCCAGGTTAGGAAACATCAGTATTTCCTGACCACGGTATAATTGATTAATTGTATTGCTGAGTCTATTAGTTCTTCCAATGCTGAAAGAGACTGTGGCAGAATTTTTTTCAAAAGTTTTAGTACTAAAAAAGCTTAACAAAGTTTTCGAAAATCTTCTAATGAATGTCTCAACTAAAAAGAAAGTTGAAAATTTGATTGTCTTAAAAGCCAACAACTATAAAGTTTGGGCCAGTTCAGGAAAGACTGGTCAGGAGAATTGCAGCATAATCGATTAATCGTATCGCTGATTCTATCAGTTTTCCCAACGCTGAAATAGCCTGTGGCTGCCTTTTCATACGTTTTTTTACATAAAAAGCTTTAAATAGTTTTCAAAAAGCATCTAATGAATATCTCAACTGAACAGAAATTCCAATACTAGATAATCTTGAAAGCTAACGATTATAAAGTTTGGACCAGATCATGCAACACTGGTCAGGAGAAAGGACGGAATCGATTAATCGTATCGCTGAGTTTATTAGTTTTCCCAATGATGAAATTAATAGTGCTTCAAGGATATTGTAATAGAGGTATTTATAATACACAGTCTAAGCTACCATATACAGGCAACTGAGTCTATCTTCGTAGGAAGACTGATTTTGAATAAGTTTGAATAAGATTTAAATCATGTTTACATAATAGGCTTGAATCAATTTCAGCAGCAACTTTTGAAGGAAATAAATGTCTCTCGAAAAGAAAAATCGATACTTGTTTAGAAAGGAAATCCGGGCCCAGCGGGAAAAAGTACCGGCCCTTTTATTTTGTTGAAACACGACATTACAACATTAATTACACCAGACCCTCTCGTAGGGCCTACTACGTCAACTGATGGGCTGGATTGCAATGGCTGTCAGACTGTTCTTCGGAGACAGGGTCGTGATTCGACCTGCGTTGTTAGCTTTGCAGTCATATAGCTTCAGAGGAAACGGAAATGATCAGTCGGCGATGAGCTTATTTTTAGACAACAGCTGGGCCTAACTCCGAAATCAATTCGAAGCTATTGCAGCCATCCATCTATCCTCAATAGTTTTTGCGTTACGAAATGTAGTTAGGTTAGTTGGTTAGAACTGATTATCTGTTAAATTTTTCAATAGATAAAGCTTTTTTATAGATATAGATGAAGTAAAGATAGTATAGTATCTAGTATAGTATCTAGATAGTGTATATAGTATAGATATTCTTTCTATAGTTACACAAAGACTAGTTGAGTAGCTTAAATCTTCATCTAAAGTAAATTAATGCATTATCTCAACAGAGATGATAAATTCAAAGGATTGCTTGGAAATTGGATATAAAGTTTGGGACTTTGCATTCTCTAACGCTGATTCCGGATTTCGTTTGGCAATAGTTGCTCATATAATATTTCGAAGCCAAGTATTCCTATTTCGTAATCTAATAAAGCACGTAACCCGCCCATGTGACGTACTGACAAGCTTACTCCCAAAATCCATATAACCTCCTTGCTTAAAGTGTATACCAAAAAGGAGTTAAAAAGAAACGGGGTGCATACTTGCTGGCTGATGTGCTGGACACCTCCTGCACAAGCAGCAGCCGCAGCAGCAGCAGAGGTGGCAGCAGCGGCAGAGACGCTGCAGCAACTTCACTTGAGTTGCAGCTCCTGCGGCTCAGTTGGCACTGCAATTGCGCGCAAGGTTTCATGTTGCATTTGCCTTGACTTTTATGCTTATATGCTGCCTCAAAATGACCCACAGCTATCACCAATATATACATGGTACTTGTATATAAACATATATATATATATATGTATATACAGTGGTCTTACTGCCAACATAGCCATAAAGTTGCAGCAGGAAACCAAACAGCTAGAGAGTCAAAGTCGGGAGTCGTTGCAAGATCAACAATTTGCAAACTCATGCAACAAGGCAGCCTTAAAAGGCCGTGCAGCGTTACCAAGCGTTGTTCCCATTGCTTGCAAATAAAAGTGCGTGATTTGTGTCTTGGACTGGTGATGGGGCAGGAGCAATCCATCAGGTTGTAGGTCTGTTGACCCCAGAGCAGGCCGACTGACTGACTGACTGTCGTTGCCTCAAACTGTTGACCGACACGTCGCCGTTGGTGGCACTTGCGCATATGCCTAATTACTTTCATATAGAGCAGCAGTAGCAGCCGCAGCCGGAGCAACTCTAGGCGTGTGAATGGAGCAACACTTTTTGTGGTAGCTCCGAACTCTGCTCGGGGTAATTATCGGCGGCGGAGCGTAGTAATTTTTAGTTGTAGCTTGTTTGTTGTTTGTATAAGCTGAGCGAGTTTTTGTTGTTTTTTTTTTCATTCTTGTCGAGCATTTCTAAAAAGTAGCTGGGTTTCCTGGAAGCTACCACAAGAGCGCTGCGCAGCTTGTTATTTTTTTTTATTTTTATATGTTTTATTTACTTAACATTTTCCGCTGCCGGTTTTTTTGGGTTGGGTTTAAGTGCTGACGTTAGCGTGTTCGGACTGACCTTTCCAGCACAATTCGGCAGAAGTTGTAAAAAGTGGTTGCAGCTACCACAAAAAAAAAAAACCAAAACGCGGCGTTAATGACCGCCTTTGGCATATTGCCTAATAGTAAACCCTTTTGGGAGCTACTGTGTCCAAGTCTATGGCCAGCAACACGCAACAAATGGCAACATTTAAAAGCCCATTTGGCAGCGCAATGTTAGCCCGGCTGGTTGAATGAAGCTGGGAGCTGGAAGCTGTAGCTGGAGCACAGGTGCACAGCGGGCAGCAGTCACAACATAACGCAAAACCCAAATGCTCGTATATCTTTTTTTTTTTGGTTTCGGCCAGGAGGCAGGGCGGGCGGCCATTTGAATTGATGCTGACAGCGAATGAAAGGCTCAGACGAGGCTGACTTTGTGGCAGAGATTGTGAGTGAGACTGCGACTGGGACCAGGCTTGGTACTGTGCAGCACATTAGAGTTCGGTATACACTTCCTCTGCAGAGCTGTGTAAACCAGTTTTGTGTGGCACAGACACACACACACACAGCTACATGCATATTTGTGGCAAGCCAAGCGCAGGCAGGCTCCATGTACAGACTCCCCAGATCAATTCTAGCAGATTTCACTTTTTCCACTTGCAGTCACTTGGAGTTGGCTCTTCTTGGACCGCCGTTCTTGCCTCTTGATGCTGACTGTCAGTTTTTTTGTGCTGCTCTTTTTTTTCTTCGTTCTGTACATTTTTTTTTTGTATCTTTAAGGTGCAGCAAACGGTTGCAACTGTTGCTGCTTGTCGTCGTTTTGTTGCCTGCGCTCGGTTCTTGGCCAAGTTGCTGCAGCAGCGGCTGCTGCATTTTTATCTCAATGACTCGCGCAAACATGTTGTTTTAGTTGTTGTTGTATTGGTTGTTGTTGCTGCTGCTGCATGCCACAAATGTGCGATTGGCATGTCAAAAGAATTATGTATTGATTTTTGATTTCACAATGCATTTTCTGTAGCGGAAGTGTTGGGCTATCCCGGTCCCTGTCCCCTGCCTACAGAAACCTTTGAACCCAGCTCATTGACGGCTGCACCGCCCGCTGTTCGCTTGAAACCCATTAACTGCATACAAATAGCTTTTTGCTGTTGTTGTTGTTATTGTCCCTACGCCCGCCGAACAAATTAAATTGCATTGCAACTATTGAACATCTATCAGTGCAACAACTTTGTGCCACAGCCGCCGCCAGGTGCGGGCACATCAGGGGGAAAACAAGTTCCGCCTGGAATCGCAAAGTGGGCGCCGCTTGGCTACAAAATGAATGACACTAAATGCTCTTGACAGCAAACATTTGTCGGCCTATCTTGCACGCCAGTTAATTACTTTTGCACGAAATTATGCTAGTTAATTGATTAAGCTCCAGAGGTGTTTATTTCTTCTGCAGCTTCTTGTCCAGATTTGATTCGTTTTTTGGGGGTTTATGTTATTTTTATGATAAAGCGAGCAGCTGACTGGTCTGGTGGGTCTTTTGGCAGCCAGCAACCTGTGCCGTGCCTTAAAAAGTGGTTTTCGGTTAAGCGCACAAAAAATTGCAGTTAATTTTTTTTCGGATAAGGCGATTTGAGAGGGTACATTAATTTTGGCCAAAAGTTGGGAATGTGCTATTGATCATGGCTGTGGAGAGGTGTAGCTGGCGATAAGGAGCGGTTGCTACTCATAGCGAAATGTTGGCAGCAATTCACTATGGACTCGAGATATTTTTAGTAGAGATATTTTAAAGTCCTCACAGATTGAGAATTTGAAAGCTGTCTATGGCTGCCCCCTACTTTTCACCCTACGGCGCACTAAATTTTTGGGCTTCCTAAGAAGTTTTGAATATCTTATTAAGGATCAACTATGAATTACGAAGCAAAATAGACCACCTGCCCTTTGTAACACAGTAATCGAGTATTTTTGAAGATTTTCCATATGATTTTTGTGTCTCGTGTCGCTTCGCCAGACTCCCCCCTCCCTTTTGGAGCGTAACATAGTTAATGAATGATACCTTATTAAACTGACTTGAAATCCCTTGCAATTGAATTTAAAACACCTTCATTTCACCGTCAACCCGGCCCTATACAAAAATTCACAAAACGTTCGAAATATCTGAATTTATTGAAAATGTTTAACATCTTCTACGAAGAGAGAAATTTCCATTTAATTTCAAATTTGAATCGCCCAAATTCGTTCCTTGATTAACCTCTTGCCTAAAAACATGAAGTCTCTAAACGATCCCTAAATTTGCAAAAATATTTTAATTCGTAGGAACAAGCTTGTGCTCTTATTAATGTTCACAAAGCGAGGAGAGTCTCGTCGTCTTTCCTCTGAAAACTCCTGCAGGGGTCTGGATGCAGGGTCTTCCGCACGAAAAGTTTTCGAGATTCTTTAAAATTCTGAATATTGGCAGTCTCCAGCAAGATTTCCTTGACCTTGTTCCAAAACCCATGAGTTGAGTATTAAACAGTGGATAGTCAATTGCAATATATTCTTCCTGATACCATTTTGTTAGGGGCTCTAGAGCTGAAGTCGTGGCCTGCACTAGTATTAGGCACGGGCTGGTCTCTTGGTCTAGACTGTCACTAGACCGTATGGGTCAAGCAATGTCTACTGAATAAAGTGAGTGAACTATAGCTTGAGCTAGACCATGTGAAAGACGCATAGCCTGGGCTTATGATATACAGAGTAAGAAAACCCTCTCATGGCTAAAACTTCTTTGGCATAGTAAGTTCTGCAGTCAGTAGCTCATTAGGGAGTTCATGCACACGAATTTTCTTGAAATCTTTTCAATTGAAGTTGCTGTGAATGTCTGAGATATGAGCTGATTCGCTGCTAGACCTTATCTATATATTTTTTTTCCATAGTACAATTGGCGAACGATGTTCTAGAACTAATTTCATCGGTTAGTTTCTGACAACATTTGCCATGCTGAACACTGTCATTGGCAATTGGAACAGACTTTCCGGAATCTAGGAATCAAGAAGTTTCTGGGAATTTTTGTGTGCTGTCACAAAGATCCTGTTTAAATTCTTTTAGATCTTTCGTTTCTGGCATTTAGGCAGCGTCGTCTCTCTCAATAGCTAGTAGCTCAATTGAAGTTCATCCCTTGGACCTTTGTACATATGACCAGGAAGCTGACATATTCTCGCAACCTAATTCAGGTTAAGATTCGTTGGGATCTTCCTTTTTCTTTGAGTCTTAGTAATTGATCCCCAGGCTCTTTGTATGATCAGGAAGCCGAATAAGTATGGCCTTGATTATCCAGTTTGGATCTACTTGGATCTACCCTATTCTTAAAGTACCCCACTTACTATTTGTTGGGAATTTCCTAACATCGTCTCTTGCTAGCTAGTTCAAACGAAATCGATTCCAAGAATCTTTGCATGATCAGAAAGTCAGAATACTATGGCCTTGGTTATCCAGTTAAAGCTTCTTTTGGATCTACCTCTTTCTTTAAGTACCTCACTTACTACCATTTGGGAGTGTCCTAACATCGTCTCTTGCTTAGCTAGCTAGAACTAGCGTTCGAACGAAATTGATTGAGGGTATCTTTGTAAGAGACTACTAAATTATTGACGAAGATGGTTAAATTCCATTCGGGTTTCCCAAAATTGTTTAGAGCTGCTCTGAGCTTTAGTTGTTTAAAAATATTTTTAATTTTTTGTCATTAAATTGTATTACAACTTGACTCTGTACAAGTGAAACCCACTTGGGGTGAATCATTTTGGGAAACATTAAGCATTCTAAGCCTACACAATAACGAGATATAACTTATGTATGTCTCAAGGTAGCAATTGGAACGTTTTAAGTTGTTCTGCAAGGGTATGTAAACTTTGCTGTACAAACAAGTCTGACTCTTACCTGTTTTTTTTTTGGTGTGCTGGATTTTTGCTCATTTTTTGGAGCTGCACCCACGCGCCGCAAGCTAGTCAGGCGATCCAACAGGCACTAAGTTGGATAAAGTAACTTGTGGGCAGGCTGGTAAGGCAGTGGCGTAAGCAGAAGGGGTTACTAGCAAGATTGGCGTGACTTATTGACGTAGTTTGGGACTATATAGTAAATATATATAGAAACATGAATAGGCAGAACCTTGTCAGAGAGCGAGAGAGTGAGAGAGAGAGAGAAAGGCAGCTGCGCCATTGCTTTTTATGTAAGGTGTAGCTGTATGAGTGTGTGTATCTGTGTGTGCAAGCTTATAATCAATATAATTTTTTTTTTTAGCGAATAACATGACAAGCGCCAACAACAGACAAGTATATAAGTATGTGCACATGAAATTAGAAAAGTCAAACAATAGACAAACCCAACTAACTGTGTTTAAGCTTGATCGCAGAGAGCGGCGAGGAAGGGAGCGGGAGGAACTAACGCATTGAAAAATTGCGCGCATTGTTGAAATTCAGCTTTAGATACTTTTTTTGCTGTATGGTTGTTGTTGTTGTATCTGCGGCTCTTGGACTGTCAACTACTCGACACAAAACGAAAATTACATACACGACTTTTCGTAACAGTCACGTTTTTTTTTACCTTTTTGCTTTGTTGTATCTTATTTTTATTTGCTTAGCTGACAGCACAAAAAATCGCTTACAGTGACGCATCGTGCGATACAACAACAAATCATAAAATATATATAAAAAAAAGGGCCACAAAAGGCAGAAGCATCAAAATTTTGTTGTTTTGAAATCACCAAATCAGATTAGAAGTTTTAGTTAAAGGTAAACTCCAAAGTCATCAACGCTGCTTACACAGCACAAAAATAATGCACACTATATAATATAGCTAGCTGTATCTATATAGCTCTTAAAATGTATCTGTTGCCATCTGTAGCTGTATCTATGTATCTATGTGCCTGCTGTGGAGTCTTGGGATTATGATGTTGTCTGCTTTGTGGCCTGTCGCCTTTTGGTCGGTTGCATTGGCACTCAGACGTCGCTCTGCTGCCATGATAATGACAGCTTCAAGTTGCAGCAGACGCTCTCACCAGCGGTAGTATGCACTGAGAGAAAAAGTAGGCCAAAAATCAATTGATGTGTGTGGAGACCGATACAAGATACAAAAGTTGATTTATTGGAAGCACAAATACAATGAATTTGTATTGTTATTATTACTTATTTACCGACCCAGTCAAAATTTTAAAAATTTTAAATTTAAAGAAATTATTACGCTTTACAGATCTCACCTAATTTCTTTTATCTAAAAAAACTGAAAATATTTTTATATGAAGGCCCTATTACCTCTTAAAAATCAAAGCTATTATAAGCCTTTGGTTGGGCTGAAATTCACTTTAAGAAATATTTAATGCACCATCCAAAATTTTTCATAAAATTTCTATTAAAATTAAGATCAGATTATAATAAATCAAATCTTGCTTAAAAATAAATACACATGGAAAAGGTATAATAATACAATGGATTTATTAGAAATTTGACTACACAAGGAAAACAATTTCTTTCCACAATTTCTTAAAAAAAAACAGTAATAGAAAATAAATGCTTAAAATTGGTTTCAAAATTAGAATCAAATCGAGAATTAACAGATTCAAAAACACTTATAATGAGAACCAATTATGATAAATGTAGCGAAAAATCCAAATTCGGAAAAGAAGTTTCTTTTAAACCAGTTTTTACAAGTTTGTATTGAAATAATGTTCTTAAAATAATTGAAAAAATTCGAATAGATTCGAATATTGAAAAGCGGGCTTAAAAAAATTGAGATACTCCTGAAATGACTAAAAATTATTCTGAACGGCATATAAGAAGTAAGCAAAGTAGAGGAGCCAAGAATTTCGAGCTGAAAATAAAAACAACAATTTTCAACACACTTTTAGAACCAATTCGTATACAAAAAATTTGTCTCAAATAAGTTCGAAATTTCGAAATGAAAATCGAAATACATAAATAAGTGAAACGAGAATTCCAAAAAAAAAAATGAATGTTGAGTTCGGAAGTTCAGTGGAATCTCAAGAAGACTCTTAAGGAACTACCTTTAGGTTCCAGTACAGAATACGGTAAATATTGGGTAAAAGTTGCGCCTTTGGAAAACTGCTCAATACTAGATCAGATCTTTTCAACAAAGCATATCATACAAGAAAAAATTATTAAAACTAAGTTTTTATTTTTTGAAACTAGTTTTGTTTAATATTTAGTCGAGAGCTAAAAAGACTTAATGCAAATTAAAATTTGCTAAGAAAAAAATTGGGTGTTCCTACACAAAACTGATGCTTATGGTTTTTGGGACGACTGAGGCAAAAATGTTGAAGCTATCTATTGTATTGAAAATCTCTATCAATTCAAGACATCGGCGTTCGGGTCGTCTATAGAAACTTAACTGCAGTTTCCTTTGTTATTAATAGAGATCCCCATGGTTCACCTAGGGGCGACTGAAAAAAGTCTAGCCGGTGAAAATTCTTATTTATTGCTTTCATTTTAATCCCAAAAACTTATTTCATAATTTAAATTCTAAAAAATTAAAGAAAGCTCTAGCTGGTGGGACGGTCCACTTATCTTATCGTTATAAAGATGATCTGTTTTTTTTTTTGATGAATTCGTCTAACTTTGATCAGGTTTGGTTTTTTAAGAACAAATATTGGTGAAAAAATTACTGATGATCTAATCCATATAAAAGTAGAGCATTGGAAAGCAGAGATAAGAGATTTTTTTTACAAAAAGTTGAATAAGGTGCAAGTTGTTTTCTAAGAGGAAGTTTGGGAATGAGAAACCAATGGGTCCCCATATGTACGCTAATAATTCTTATAGGTAATTTTTAAGATTTTGAAGTAATGCTAGGGTAGAAAGTTGCCAAATATACAACAATTGGTCTTTACATTATTAATCTACTGTACCAATCACTCCAAGATAATATATATTTAAAAATAACCACACATATTTTGAAGTAAGAATTGATCGAAGAGTATTGAAGTGGATTGTATGATTGAAAATGTTTTTTTGTAATTATTAATTTATTTTATCATCGATCAAAAGAATAATATTTCAATTATAATTGAAATTTTACTCTACATATAACAAAAAGAGTTAGTATCAAGTACTAAGTTTTAAATACTAGAATTAATACATTCTTAAATTTTTGCAAATATTTTGATAAGATATTTTTTTACTTATTGCGATGAATTATTCCACAACAGTAGAGAGCTAGCATTTTTGGCTTAAAACTTTAATTCTGAAAAATTTCAAAACCCACAATTTTTTAACACAATTTTTCTCTCAGTGCAGTCACATACAGCTATGTGTGCCTCTTTTTAAACGCGCTGCCTTGTAAGCCTAGCAATTAGTGGGCTTTGGCTACAACTCTGGCGCATATAATAAGCAGTCTATGGCTAAAAAGACAGCAAAGTCACAATCTTTGCACGTCAGCAGCAGTCTACGCTGCGTATACGTAATATGAGCGTGTCTATAAATCAGCGCCTGTTCAGTTCCAGCTCTATGGCGATGAGTGTTACCCGGCAATAATTGCTACTGATCGTGAGTGGCCGGCCAGCATATATAATTATAAGCCCTGCACTGCGCTGCGCTACCTTTTCATTAACAAAGGTCATTTTAAAATGCATTTGACGTCAGCAGCTAGCGCGCTCTCTTACGTTCTCTCTTAAGCACGCTCTTAAGCTCTTTGTGCTACTTTTACTTTCTTAACAAGCGTCAAAAGTGCACTTAAAATGCAATAATTTACCAAATAAGGCACAAAAGAGCACAAAAAGATACCCAAAAACAAGACAACGAACCATGTGCATAACTTGGCACAATTATGAAATATTTCAAGTGAGCACCCGGACCAAGAAACCGGTTTGGGCCAAAAAAAAAAAAAACACAACCAACGCATAACTTCATATACTATAATAATGAAGGATAATGATGATGATGATGTGCCTGAGTGCCAGCCACAATTCTACAGGCTGTCTGTCTGCAGCCTGCCATCACTTTAAGACAAGCTCCAACGAAAACCTGACAAATGTTTAGAACTTGGCTAAAAGTGCCGCGGAGATTTATGTTAAAGATGCTGCCAGGCCAAACAGCCAGCAGATAAATATTATGTCTGACTTAGAAGCTAACTGCTTTGGCTCTATACACGGCTTTATTTGTCAAGATTAATTACAAAATTTGCGTTAAATCATCATTTTCATAGAGCTATCTAGGGGGCAAGTCTTTGCGCATATGCAACACCTTCTACGTGTTTTGATTTATGGCCACTTGTTGCATGTTGCCTGGGCTGCTTGCCACCAGCTGTTGTTGTTGTTAGGTTGCACTTGGCGCTGTTGACAAGCCCACGCGGAACATACAATTTTTGTTTTTTTTTTTTTTTGGCAGCTGACATTTGCAAATATTTTTCAATTATTTAACAACATCTCTCTCCAGCTGTGCCACAATATGTTGCAGCTAATGATTTAATTCACATTTATTGACCAATTCATTTAATTTGTTTTCTTCACAACTTGTCTTTACAGAATCAACTGCCACCGTCTTGACCAAAAGTGCCGACTGCTATGTATGCCCCAGAGTCCTTTTTTCTGCTTAGCCAAGCATTAAAGTGCAACTTGGGTAAGTCTTTTGATGCTCTTTATGGCTTTAATTAAAGGAGCAACATTGGCTACCGGCCTCATTAGCAGCAATTTGTTAGGCATGTCGCTGCGAGGCCGACAAAGTAAAGTCTAGCTACAATAGTACATAGACAAATATATATATAAAGTATATATACATAGAGTATATATGACGTGCTAATTATGCATGTAGTTCAACGTTATCTATCACGACGCCGTGTCGCATAAAATTCAAATTGACATCAGTAATCAGTGAAAGCGTGTGAACTCAACTTGGTAGCTCCCGCTCCAGCTCCACTCCAGTCGGCGGGAACTCCAATTCGAAGTGGGAATCCGAGTGACAAACAGCAGACAATAAAAAAACCGCAGAGCGTGGTAACTCAAGAAAAAGTAGCACTAAGCAAATATAAAAATAACAACAACTGTCTGTAGGGGGGCCAACGATCTGATAGATACATATACTACTACTTTATGTATATGTTTTCATTCACACACATATTTACATTATATACACATAAATTCATATGCATATATGCAAAGAAATGAGCTGGGAAATGCACTGACAGAAAAAAAGTGCATGAAATTGTTGAAGTCACTTTTTTAATTTAGAAATATCGATAGTATTTCGGCTTCTATACGATATATATCGTTAACTTGAATATCTTATATAAATGCTCCTTTAGATTACCTACAATTTATATAGGTAATCTTCAAGTTTATGTACTTTAACTTTTAGATAATTTATGTTATAGATAGATAGATAGATACTTTATGTTACAGATATAAATTGAAGACAGATCATAATATATATCGTTCATTTTTAAGTTCATATATCAATGCTTTTGTAGATTTCATACAAATTGTATCAATTGTCTTCAAGTTTATATACTTTATATTAAAGAATTATATATTATTATTTTATGGAAGACAGATCATATATACGATTGCCTATTTTCTTAATTCTTTATTCCAAACATGAAGAAAAAAAAATTATTTAAACATTTTTGACTGCAAATTTATTTTATACCATTGTTCAGTCACTTTAGAAGTAGGAAAGATTAGATTCCTCAACTACTATATTTATCTTTTAATTGAACACAGAGTCCAACATTATATTGTAGCTGATACTATACTATCTGATTTTGAGAATAAATAAAAAAAAAATGAATTAGATTTATTTATATACAGTCAAACTTCCCCATAACGAACGAAAATTTAAAAAAAAAAATTTCAAGTAAGAAAATTCGACTACATTTAAAATTTTTTTTTTCTATATACTCTCTACAAGAACAATTTCAAAATTGTTTACAAGTACTTGGATAACGAATTTTCCATACAAGAACATTCCTTCAAGTACTCGAATAACGAATTTTCTTTATACTCCGCTTTAGGAAAATCTGATTAGATTTCTTTTTTAAATACTCTACAAGAAAATTTTTTAATTTTTTTTCAAGTACTCCAATAACGAATTTTCTTTATACTTCGCTTTAGTAAATCTGATTAGATTTTTTTTTAATACTCTACAAGAAAATTTTTAAAATTTTTTTCCAGTACTCGAATAACGAATTTTCTACTCTGCTTTCAACCAGATTTTTAATTATTTTTTTGTTTCTATATATTCTCTACAAGAAAATTTTATAACTTTTTTCGAGTACTCTAACAAAGTATTTTCTATATTTTCGCTTTATGTCGTCTGGATTTTAAAGTTTTGATTTTTTTTTTCATCCTACATATTTTTGTAATAAATTCACTTACTACATAATAGTCAGAAGATTCTTGGAACTTCATATACACAGCGGGTCAAAATGCTCATTTCTAAAAATTCAGTGTCTAAACACTGTCAAACACTTTAATATATGAAATGTATTATTGATGTTCTAGAAGATTTGGTTATAAAGAAAAGTAATAGATATTCATTTTCTGAAGGATTAAAAATATTCATTTCGGTTTTTAATAATTATAGAAAGATATAATGAAATTTTCTTGAAGGATGTATTATTCTTGAATAATTGATATATAGCTTCTTGAAGCTTCTTCTTCTTCTTAGCTTAAAAAAACTTGCGATGTTTCAATAATAACGAATTGATGCCAAGCAATCTAATATTTTTTTTTCTCAGGAGTAAATGGCATTTCAAAAAACTTGTTTTGTCATAAGGAAAAGTATGTTTATAAATACGATTGTAAGGTCAACGCATCGTAAAATCAAAGCAGAAAAATAAATGATGACGATGAGCACGATGAAGACATCAATATTTTTTTTTACAGTAGAGTGAAAATATATTTGTATATTTTTGGATTGACTTTCAAAAATCTAAATTTTTAAATTTTATTTACCTGAGGGCTTTGGATATCCTTATAATTGATCTCAATTTTTAAAAGAAATTTTTCCGTCGAAATATCTTCAACAGAAGACGTTTATGTAAGGATAAAAATTTTGACCGATAGCATTTCTTCTAATTTTTATGGCGTTCTGTAAATAAAAAAAAATTTAAATATATTAAGCCCTGGAATCAGAATAAAAACCGAAGACGGTTTTTTTTAGTGCTAGTTATTATTATAAATTCAATTCAATTTTTATTCTCTTTAATTTTGTATTACAATGTGTGAGATCTTAACATTAAATAAAATCAAAGAGCAACAGGCTTGTAGACTGTAGCGTATTTTTACAAGGTAGATACGTTAAACAAAAAACCGTGCTAAAAAACACACATAAATGAAATTCTCTATCTGCTATGAAAATAAATTAGAAACATGAATTCTCCAACTAAATTTCCGAAAGATTAGACTATCAACATTTTTTTTTGTGGTTTAATTCAATCGAGTAGTTCTCTTAAATACAGAATCGAGAATTATTTAACAAAATTTCCGAAAGATTGGGTTATTTAAAAATTCTTTTTTTTATTAAATTTTATCAAGCAGTTATTTTAATCGTGTTAATGAAATCGTGTACAAAAAAATTTCAATAGAAGATTGTGTAAACACAAAATTTGGATGTTTACACAAAATCAAACTTCAAAATAAAACATTATAGTTGTTAATTTAATTTTGGGAATAAATTTATTAAAACGAACAATTTTGAAAATGTAATTTCGTAATTTTTTCGACCGCAAGATTTTTTGTCTTAATTGTTTATTAAAAGTCACCCATGCTATTCAAATTTCTTGCAGTGTATCCTAAATAAATCTACACATGTTTACATGACTAAACCACTTTGATGCATATCAAAAGCCAAAATGCTGTTCCACTGTCTGCAGTTGCTGCTGTTGTTATTTTTTTCGCTCTCACTGTAGTGTAGTTGATACTGCTGTTGTTGTTGTAGCTGTTCTTATTGTCTGGGATGCCGACAAAAGCCAAGCAGCTACAACATATCAGTTGACAATTTGTCACCATGCAGCCACATGTGGCTCTTTCAGTTGCCACTCGTCGGCGCTTGGCCAGTTACCAATTGAGATTGGGTCTGGGACTGAGACTGAGACTGCAACTGAGACATGACAATACTTCTATGTAAACAATGGTGCGGCCTTTGGCAAGTTGCGTTTCAATTCATGAAATGCACAATTGTTGTCTGCCAACAACAACAAGCTAAAACAACAACACCGAACAACAGTAATTACCCGACGGACTAGGCCAACTGATAAGACCAAACAAATGTCTCATATTTATGCTTATCGTAGAGCTACCTTGTCAATTACGGGCTTAACAGTGAGTGAGTAACATTCGAAGTGAAGGTATAGAAAGTTGGCATCAAAAAAGTTGGCACCAACCAAGCCTAGTTGGATATAATATACAATGTAATATGACAGTTGTTAATTTTTTTTATGGCCACTTTTTTATGATTGACGGAAATCGTTTGTATTGACCATGTTACTAGTAAATATAACAAACGTTGGCCTTGATCGGCTGCAAGTACAAATTGAAAGGTGTCTAGAAGGCCTGGAACTTGGCACTGTGGTTGTAATATTATTGTTTTTTGGTCATAAAATTTGACTGGATTTGAAAGTGTGATTTTATATGGTACTTTTAGTTGCCATTATTGTTTTAAGTGTTCTTTTATATTTAATATGAGGTGCAATTTTATTGCTCTACTTAGTTTTTTAGTTTTTAAGGCTTTTACCAAGCAATATAAAAATTGAATGTATTTTTTTTAGCTTTTGTGACAATTGATTTAATACGTTGTGGCACAATTTTTTAAACTTTTAAGTACTTATGTGCAACAGCTATATATCTAGGCGTTAAGCCTAAGCTAGAAATCTGGCATTAAAACTATCGATGCACTTAATTGAGTTTAATTGGGTCTATATTTTAAGATTTCTTGCAACAGGGTTATAAAAGCTACATTAGAAAGTTAAAATTATGTTCCTTTTTTCATTTAATGTAAAGCTGACATTAAACTCTTTTAAGCGATGTTAAACGATGTTTCTGAATATCGGAGCCATACCATACCCATTTATACCATATTGCTAAAAAGTTCACCTGTCGGGCGTTGTGTTTTTTTTCAAAAATATTTTTTTTGTTGTTATTTTTGAACAGCTACCATAGAACGTAAAATCTTCTGGGGTTTTACAATACTCTACAAACACTATTTATAATTTCTGTAAAGTAAATATATTAGTATTTATTTAGAAAATTTTAAATATAATACTATAGAATAAACGAAAATGAAAGAAATTATTCCCTCTTATAAATCACACTTAAAGATTTTGGATGTTTCTGAAATTCTTTTTTTGCATTTATAGATTTCAATATTCTCAATTTTAGTAACGAATTTCGATAACATATCAATATCAAAAAAAAATATTTCAAGCCTGCCTTCCAAATCTCTTAATAACATCTCTCAATAACATTTCATCGTGTATTATTTTTTTCTACCCAGAAAATTCCAAACTTTAATTGGTTTATATATTTATTATTACTCCTTTTTGCGAACAATTTCGAAGCTTATCGTGTAATTTTTCTATTCTTGTTTTCTCTCGCGGAAAATTTCAGAGTGTTTTCATGCTCTCTCTGGGGTACAATTTTAGAACTTCGCAAAATGGAAAATTTTCGATATTATTAATTTTTATTTGCTCCCTCTTGCGCTCAAATTTGGAACTTAGTATGGTTGCTTACTTTTTGTGATCATTATTTTGCATTCATACTCTTCATTCATACTCAAAAAAACGAACGAATTTGGAACTATGTTAGGTTTGGTTTGTTATTTTTTTGCCTAATCATTTAACATTTTTCCTAAATTATAAATCATTCGGGATTTCAAATTTTTCTTCGCTCTTTTGTTGTGATTAAATTTTTTCAAGCTTCCTCTCGCGGACGTAATTGGAACTTCGGGTGGTCCATAATTTTTTAGCTCTGTCGATAAATTTGAAACTATTCGGGGATTCTAATTTTTCTTTCGTTTTTTTATTATAATTTATTTTTTTGTTGCTCCCTCTCGCGGACAAATTTGAAACTTGGAGTGGTTCCAAATTGTTTGCTACATCATTTAAAATTACCGCTCTGGCTGGGTATTTATTTTTTCCTTAGTTATGGTTTATGTTTCTTTTGCTCATTCACTCATTTTCACTCTCATGGGGGCCAGTTTTGGAACTTGGTATGATTCCTAATTTTTCTTCTCCCTCTCGTGAAAATTTTTTAAACCTTTAGGGGTTTCTTGCGGTCGTTTTTTCCATTTACTTTTTCTAATCCGCTCCCGGATAAATTTGGATCTTGGCCTGGTTCCTACTTTCTTTTCTCCCTATCACGAAAAGTTTTGAGACCTTGAGGGGTTTCTAATTTTTCTTGTGCACTTTTCTTTAAAGATTATTTTTTTTCTTGTTCAACCCCGGACAAATTTGAAACAAGACGTGGAACCCAATTTTTTTCGCTTCATCATTTAACGTTATCTCTTTCTAAAAAAATTTTAAATCTGGCGAGGTGTCTGTTTTTTCTCCCTTATGGTTCCTTTTTTGCTTGCACCCTTTCACGGAAAAAATTGGCGAATTTCTGTTTTCCCCCGGAACAGATGTGCTATTATTTATGTTTTGATAATAACGGAATTTGGAATAGTTCCTTTTTTGGTTGCACCCTTCCACGGAAAAAATTGGCGTATTTTCAGTTTTTCCCCGGAACCTTTTTGTAATCATTTATGTTTTAATAATTATGAAATTTGGAAAGGTTCCTTTAGTGTGTAGCGATTTATTTCTATATCAATATTGGATCGTAACCTTTGAATTTATCGGTTTATTGCCTATAAATAAATATTTGTAAAAAAAAAGGTATATTTTCTACTATTTCCTGGTAGCTTATGCTATGAATTAACTTTTTCTTGCTGCCTCTTGGGCAAAATTTTGGAACTTGTATTGGTTCCAAATGTTGTGCTCTTTCCAGCGAACAATTATGGAACTAGATATTCTGTTTTCCTACTCTTTTTTCGTTCCTATAACAAATATTTACTTCATTTTCTACCTCACCTTGAATTTTGGAACTTGGTCATAATTTTGATTTGCTACCTTTTCTTAATTTTCCCACCCCAACATTAACATTTCGCCCACTGTACCAGCTCGGTAGCTCAAATAGTTAGTTGTTAGTTGAATCAACTAACTTGTAGTTCATCATTGCCCAGATTCGATGAGTATAGATAAACTTTTAAATATTCGCATTTATCGACAGCGCTTAATCTGTGACCGAAGAGCAGCTGCTTCCAAAGCTTACGCCTAGAGAGACTACATAGAGTCCGAGTTAAGGAGATTAATGTGCCCGCGAAAACTTTGACAAGCGATTAACTTCACAATTTATTGCCACTGCGAGCTACTGCTAGATTTAGTTATATTCCTGTTCCTGTTGCATGTGCTCCTCATGTTGTTGTTGTCTTCAAATGCATGCAAGCTCATTGAAGCTGCGTCCTCCAAATGTCGTAAATCTTTGGGCACACTGGCACAAGGCACAACATCACATCACAACAACAACAGTAACCACAACAACAGGAGTACACACACTCAAGTTAAGACTTTCCAGAGAGCATGCGATCGCCTCATGTTGCGTCATTAATTTAACTAGTTGTGGAACATGCGCTGGGTCAGCGCCTTAAAATCGTCTGATTAAAACATCAGGAAATTGGCGTAGTGCATCCAACAAGCCGAATGTTGTCCAGAGAGTCGAGACTGGCCCAAGACCATGCCACAATTCTTACCACTCTGAGTGAGTCTGTGGTGCGTCTGTCGGCTATTTATTTATGCATGTTTAAACATATTTAATGTCATTAAGGCGCGCTGCTTGCAAACACCTTGCTGATCTGTCGTCTTTATCCACATGGACTCTCTGCACCAGTTAGTCCAACAGTCACAACAACAGCAAACCGAAAGAAAGCAAGATGGTTGGGGCTGGGGATGATGACGTTTGAATACTCTTAAATAACAATGTCAATCATAATTCAATAGTGGCCATTTTTTTTTATGAAGTCAGTATCTTTTATCGGTTAAATATGATTTTATTTGCTATGTTGGAATCTATCGACCAGAATGCATAAATATATTTCAAGACAATTCTTAGAAAAGTCAAAGATTTTGAGCTAATATTGCTTAAATTGTCAAATCTTAATCAAATTTATTGGAGCAACTATAGTCCACTAAAGCAGTTGGAATTGCTTTCAAAATTTTAACAAGGTTACAACTATGCCCCAATATCTCTAAATACTTAAGCCTTGGGGTTCTCACTAGTTCATATCGAAATATGACATAAATGCGAATAACGTAGAACGTTTCCCAAGGACTTTATATTCGACTCCATATGAGAGTATATTAAAATCTAAGCAGGAATGGCTAGAGGCTTTATCTTGAAATTGAATATTAATGTCCAAATTAAGATAACATGCATAGATTATCGGAAACATAGATAAATAAATACATAGATAAAGAGATAAATAATCTGATGCGGCTATATAAAGGGTGTTCTTTTTGTAGGGTTCTGATCCCCGAAAGGGATATCTTTGAAACCAGTTCTCACTATTGAAAAATGTCAATTTAATTTTATTCAGTAAGGCCTAACAATTCATTATAGAAAGATGTACACCACAACAACGTCTTCAAATCATTGAGATTTATAATCAAAATCTGTGTTCTTTTGTAAAAACTTATAAAGCTCTTCATACAAACATGTTAAAACATGCTATTCATCGTGTTCTTCATTATGTTCGAACTCATTTGACATACCAGTATGCCCAAACCACAATGAGAATAGCACGATGTAGAAGAAAAAATCAATATTTATCGAAAAATTATGTTGGACAACGTTTTACCGTAAATGATGATCGATACAGAGCGATGATCAAATGATATTTATTTCCCAATGCTCAAAAGTGTGACTTGCAGAACGCGCTTCGTAACTCGAAGTCGATGTGATCACATTCCAGATGATAAGAAATTATGTCTTTTATGAAACCATATTTGGTATCATTACATCAACTTTTATAGATTTTATTTAAGCTTAAAATTCGGACGCTCTTACTTTAAAAAGCACCCTTTACATACTAACATAGATAAAAAACTACGAGTAGTAGAGACCGGATGGCAAAAAGGGTGGTATCTCCAAGCGCCAAACATCGGATGACTCGACGAAAACCGCGAGGAAAAAAACGAGCTATACCAGATAATGGTTTGGCGAGTCTATGCTCTAAGCCGGAATTTCAAAGCGCTATTATCGCCCGAAATGAACCGGTTACGGACAAAAAAAAAACGTTGCAGGATGTCGTATCGCAAATCAGGGAGAAGGCTAGAGCTCTGGCGGATAGAGAATGGGACATGGTGTTATGTTGTCGCATCTCTCGAGCACTTTCACCGAGATATGATCCAAAGCGAACATCTAAACTCCAGCGCTTCCATAAAAACAGGAGTAGGATGGTGGAAGACGTTGTAAAGAGGCATTGCATCATAGACAATATTGTACGATCCCCATCACGATTTCTGACACAGCTGCAGAGATAAGGTAGAGAAAGAAGGCATCCAACAGTTGGTATACGACTGCCCGGCGCTTTTTAGAAGACGAACGCAGTTTCTGGGTTAGAGTACCCATCTGGCTGCTTTCGTCGAATTCTCAAAATGGTTCTGCAACATGAAAGACTTAGGCGATAAGGGATGCTCAGTTTATGATCCTCCTCCATAATGCCTCCCTTTCTTCAATTTCCTTTCTCCCTTTCTTTTAATTTGGCAACACAATGGACCTTATAGACTCTGGGAGATCTCAGTCACTATCTGAGCTACCTATACCTAACCTAGCCTAACTGCGAGGTATAAGCTACAGAGCTTTCAAGTGGCAAAAAGATACAAAGCTACAAATATACAAAGCTACAAAGATACTAAGAAAGATAGATGCAAAGCTACAGAGATAAAAATCTGCAAAGATATAAAGAAACAAAGACACAAAGTAACAAAGATTTAAAGATTCATAGATTCAAAGATTCATAGATTCAAAGATTCAAAGATTCAAAGATTCAAAGATTCAAAGATTCAAAGATTCAAAGATTCAAAGATTCAAAGAATCAAAGATTCAAAGATACAAAGATACAAAGATTCAAAGATACAAAAGTATCTTTTTATGTACCTATGTAACCTCAGATACTTTATGTGACATTTATGACACATCTTAATTGTGTCACAAACTGCTTCCGATAATCCCAAAGCTCCCATAAAAATTATAGAGTATAACAACAAACACGCAATTAATTATGCCCACTGCATTAATTTAATGAACGCGTCCTGCTGCCTGCTTATACCTCTACATATACATACATATCGATATACATACATATATACGCATTTAAGTGTGCGTGTATTTGTTGGTGTGTAAGTGCAGTAGCTGAGGCAAATATATTTATTGCAACCTCTGCTGCAGTGTTGTCGTTTTAATCGCATTTAATATTTCATTTTATTAAGCTCAACCAATCGTTGACTTCTGTCTGCCAACTCCTGCCCAGCGCTCTCTCTGCCCCTTTGGTGGCAGCAGCTGAGTGACAGTCGCGAGAGAGAGCGCTTGGCTGGCATCTTCATTTGTTGTCTTGGTCGACTTGGTCTTGAAAGGCGCTTGGCGGGAGCCTGTCGCACGCTGCTTATCGCCTCAACGTCACGCCGCGCATGCGCAGCTCTCGGACTGACTCCGCGGAGGATGCAGTGCAGTTGGTTGAGTCAGTTCCAAAGCGGAATGAACAATTTGCGTAATGCTGTCATAAGGCTGTCAGTTTATCATTTGCATTTTGTGCATTTTATGTTAAAGTTGGGGCTTTATTAAATTTTAGCGCGCGCTTTTGAATGAGCAGCTCGACGCCTTTGGGCGACACTTGATGACACTTAATATAGATGCCTGGCATAGCAATTGTGGATCTAGAAGTTGTACGAAAGTAGACAGCTGCGTTTATGCGGCGCTCTTTATTGTGAGTGTTTGCTGTAATAATGGCTATTTGGCTTAATTGATTTTAAATTGGTGGAAAATAAGTTGTGTTTGGCTCACGGCCTCGTTAAGCCACTTGAGCTTAGCGTTTTAATGGGTATCGTTATAATATAAAATGTCTCCAAGCATTAAGCGAATTATAATTAACTTTTACTGAGATATGCATTTAAAGCTGCAATTTGTCACGAAAGTTGTGCATGGTGATTATGCCAACATTTCGAACGAAAATGTTAAATATGAAGCTGACATACTGTAATTTTTTAGACAGGTGGCAATATTGGTAGATCATTTCATAGATGAAATTGCGGCATTTTTGAAGCTTTAAGCTGCAAAGATAATGATGAGGAACTGATAACATAGGTGATTCACAATAAGTCGGCACTCTTATCATGAACTTGTGCGATATATTTAGCAGGAAGCAGAGGAAGGCTCTTTAGTTGCTTATACCTCGACAATCTACAGGGTGCGCCATTTGAATGTGGTCGATGGAAATATTGAAGCAGACACCGGCCCAAACAATCACTCTCTGATCATGCAGTGGAGTTTGATGGATAGTATGAAGATTTTCTTTCCCCAAATGCGACAGTTTTGTTTATTTACAGTGCCAGATAGCGTCGAAATGGGCCTCATCAGTCATTAAAATTCGCTCCCAAAAATCGGGCAATTACATTTAATGAACATTGTCACTATTTCCGCGCGTTCTTTGGGCGTGAATCGATTCATGGTTAAAATTGCAATGCAATAACCTTGCCAAAATGTGTTCGACAACGTCAATCGGTTGAAATCTGTCAAAGTTATTCAATATTTCCATCGACCACATTCAAATGGCGCACCCTGTACGTAGACTCGGATTTTTAAGAGACCATAAATCCATCTTTTTATACGATTGAAGATAGGTTTAAAAAAATGTTTCTATTTGCCAAATAGCCTCCAAATTTAATAAAAATATTAAAGGATCCCATCAAGACGTCATTTTGGTAATAGGTTAGACTGACTGAGCTCAACCTGAAAGGAAATGGGAACCTGCACTTAGTTGTCACCTTTCCCCTAGTGTCTTAGTCAGGGTATAATCCAAAACGCACATCTGCGCTACTGCTATTTCACATACTAGGATCCAGTATATTCGTAGGCGTGGTAACTCGGGATTGTACTATAGCCAAAATGGCTGACATCATATATGCTCCCCGCCACGATTTCTGTCACAGCTTCGGAGATTAGAAAAACATAGTAGGAATCCAATGTATGACATATGAGTGATCTGAAATTCTGCTGAATTCGCACTCAACTTCTGGGTAAACCCTACTTCAAAGACCTGGGCAGTCTGGCAAATTTGCCCATAGCGAGACTTAGGAGATTAGCAATGCTGTTTTTACCACCCAACCTCCCTAGAAGAACACATCCATTGAGTCTTCGAAAAGGTTCAGCAAGAAGAAAGCGATTGAAAGCGATTTACGCAGACTAGGAACCCAACCTTCTACGAAGAACACTTTCATTGAAGCCTTAAATATGGTTCATCATGGCGAGAGACGCTTAGGAGATTAGAAATGCCGTCTTTGCCGCCCAACCAATCCAAGGAGTACCACATTCATTGAGTATCTTCAAAATGATTCAGCCAGGAGAGGCACTTAAAGAGATAAGGAACGAAGTCCCAACTTTTGCCGACCCACACTCTTATCGAATCTTCAGAATGGATCAGAAAGGAGAGAGATTTGGGCAATTAGAAACGAAGTCTTCGCCATACAACCTTCCTAGAAGTACACTTTCATTGAACTCCCCGAATATGGTTCAGCAAGCAGAGAGACTTATGAGCTTATTAATTCCGTCTTTGGAACTCAACCTATCAAGAAGAACACCTTCATTGAATTCTAAAAATGGTTCAGAAAGGAAAGTGACTAAGGTGATCTAGGAACGAAGTCTTTGCCAACACAACATTTCTTAGAAGAACACCTTTCATTGACTACTCAAAATTGGTCAGCAAGCATAGAAACTTAGGAGATTAATGATCCCGTCTAAGCAAACCAACCTATCTAGAAGGTCACTTTCATTAGATATTAAAATGGTTCAGCAAGGAAAGGGTGTTAGAAGATCAAGAATGAATGTCTTAGCAACCCAACGCTTCTAGAAGAACAGTTTCATTGCCTACCCAAAATGGTTCAGCAAGCAGAGAGACTTTGGAGTTTATGAATCCCGTCTAAGCAAACCAACCTTTCTAAAAGGTCATTATTATTGAATCCTCAAAATGTTTCAGCAAGGAGAGGGAGTTAGGAAATGAAGTCTTTGCAACCCAACCTTGCTAGACCCAACCCCTCATTCACTTTTCCCCGCCAAGCTTTTTCTCCCAATAATATAATCTTTACAATGGATCACATGTTCTCTGGGAGATTGGGTCTTAGATAGAGCAACCTAAAGAGTAAGGTATATTCGGCTAATTGCTCAATTTTTGAGTGTCACAACATAAAGCAAATCATGAAAAGCTACGCATAAACTTGGGTGGAGATAGCAACCTTAAAATCTTTGAAACCTTTTAAAACCATTCTTTACGATTCTTCATAATGAGGTAAGAATAGGGGCTGTAAGGACTTTAATACAGTCGGGATATTTTGTTAATTAAGCCATAAAGGAAACAATTAAGAAATTTATGTGATATTAAAGTCGTCTCCAGAAGCTGCACATAATTGTGATACAAAAGATACATTAAGAAGTGATCTGTCATTGGAGACACACCAAAAGAATTTTAATTACCTTCTAGATGAATGATTTTATTCGATATATATCTGCAACTTGTAGACTAGTTTCCGAGTTGCTCAAAATTTGTCTTGATAAGAAGTGCTAAAAATTTGATTGACTTACTTCGTTTTAAGCACTTTGATTGACAAAAATCACATACATAGCTAACAACGAATGAATCGTATGAGTTACCAGAGATACCAGTCACAAAAACAATTTTCATTTAATTATGGCATGTGGCAAGTTGGCCAACTGTTGAACAACATTCCACAATGACAACGACGACGACAGACGACCAAAGAGTCGGCCAATTCAGCCAGCTGTATACAATCATCAAATTGCAATGGCAGGCAGTCAGCAGCAGCAGCACCACCACAAATACATACATACTGCACACCCTACACACACTTGGGCTGGCTGCCTGCCACAAACTGTGGCTGCCACATACATAGCTCAAGATAAAATGCCAGCCAGGCAGTCAACTAGTCAACTGGTCACAAGTCTCTCGCTCTCGCTCAGCTTCTATAGATAAATAGCCAGGCAGGCGGCATTGAACAGCTTTTGTTTCCTGCAGTTAATTTTGTATTCCATTGAAGACTAGTTAGCAGATACATTTAGTAACTTTTATTTCTGCTTCTTCTCTTACAGATCTTATAGATGCAACCACAGCAGCAGCTGCACCCGAACTTGTCAATCAAAAAGGTAAGAGCGTCCGTCCGTCTGTATATCTGTGTACTACATCAATGTCTATAACTTGTAGACTTCCTGTTTAGACCAACTTCATTAAGACAATCAGACTTGAACTCTACGCCCGTGTTTAACCTTTAGACAGACAGACAGACAGATTTTTTTCCGCTTAATTTATCAACGCCCGTCAAATCAAACAGTTTAACTAATTTTTGGCCAGCTTAATTCTGCGCATAATTAAAACGCCGTAAATGCGTTTTTAAACCGTTGAGTAACGCCTATTTCTAACAGTTTACAGCCTCGTATTGAAAACCCTCCATAAAAAAAAAGACTTTTTTCTTTGGGAATTTTTGGTATTTTGTGGCCCATGTTTTCATGTTTGATTTTTGTTAATTGCCGCTTATTAATCATTTGGCATTTTTCAAAAGACTTTCAGTCAGGCCTAAAGACCAAAAGCCAGTTTAATGGTCTCACAAATTGTTGGAAACAAAATTCTAATTAATGAAATATTTTTCAACGCTAAATGAGCATTTGAAAAAAATACACACAAACATATGTACACACATATATATGGCTTTGTCTGCCAAAAGTAATTAATCATATAAGCCAACTAACGGTTTGTACAAAATTAGAAAAAAAAGAACCAGATTTGGGTTCCGAAATAAGTTTCCTAGTGTGCAGCTCTATTTTAGAAGCAACGCTTTCATTGTTGACAAATTGTAGAGATTTCAGTGCAGTTTGGGGGCATACAAATAAAAGAAAAGTTATAAAAAAAACTGTACGAGTAAGATTCTACAATTTGTGTAGAAAATTAAATAATCAATCATTTTTGTGCTGCTTGGCAGCTGCGCGCTCAAAGAAAGAACCGCCTGAAAAGGTTTTCGGAGTCAGTCGTCTATGGCGCACATTTTAACAGGTAGTTATCAGACGCACGTTTGAGCCATAAAAATAAAACTTTGGCAAATTGAGCGCATAAAAAAAATTAAAAAATTAAATTTAATTTCATTAAAATAGAATTACATAGGGGACAAAAATAGCCAAATGATGCCAAGTGAGTCAATAGCAGCAGTTGAGTTTGAGTATAGGGTGCTTTTTAACGAATTGTTTTTTCGAATACGTACGCATTGACATGAGGAGAAAGCTTCGAGATTATTAGAATTTTTTTTTAGGAAAATTTTAACAAAAAGTTCCGCATCTGATTGGATAAAAACTCATAAGCCAAAGATGAACCAGTTGAACATATGAACTATTTGGTGAGGCTTACAGGGGAGCTGAATCATTGGTACGTAGACTTAGAAAACAGAGCCAATCGTAATTGCATTTTTTTATTGCTCAAAACAATATAATTGTATTCTTAAGATTAGAAAGAAATATGTTTTATATTTTTTTTTTTAATTGTGAACATAATAATAAAAATATTCCATTTGAAAAAAAAAAATTTTTTGTTTTAAGGAGAAAACGCTCGATAGGAATCTTTTTTCAGAATAACTCGCAACTGAACTAATTACTCTACAAACAATTATTTTTACTCTTTTTATATTGAAGATAGAAGCTACTATCGATTATTCCTACAATCGTTTACTGATTGTTTTTAAGTTAAGATGCTTTTAAACGTAACATATTCAATAGATAAATAACATTTTTGTATATTTTTGTATTACAGCAATTAAAGTTAGGAGATAACGTCAGTGTGGATGTTTCCCTACTTCTTTTTTTACCTATGGTAGTAGCGATAGTATCGATTTTACGAAGCTTTTCATATTAACAATGGAGCTATCGAAAGAATCGAACTTTTTATTTTAGATTTTAATAGATACCACCTCACCAATAAAAAAACAATCAAGTGACAAAATTTTTTGTTTCTTCAAGAGATAGAAAGTATCGATAGTATAATAGTATTACAATTTTCGAAAGTTTTTATGTGAATAATAAAACTGTAGATCTTTCAAATCTTCCATTTTTGACTATGCAGGTGTCGACAGTATCAGTTTTAGAACATTTTTTTATTTTATCCTTCGATCATATTAAAGGTTAATACACCTACTTAATAATCATTTTAAAAAATTCAGCAAAGACAAGTTTTTTAAAGTTTTTATGTGGATTATTTTATTTGACTATGGAGGTATCGATAGTATTAATTTAATGAAATTTCTCAGATTAACAATGAAGTTATCGAATTATTTTAGTAGCCTCTACATATTTTATATAAAACAATGAAGCTTTCAAAATGTGCTAAAACTTTAAGCTACAGCAAAAGTATCGATAGTATCGATTTTATGCAACTTTTTATGGATCGAACAAACTTTAAATTTTAGATTTGACACTCACCCATAAAAAACGATCAAGCAACGAAATTTAAGTTATTTAAAGCTAAAGTATCGATACGGTTAATTTTATAACACTTGAGTTTATGATATTTTATGTCGATCGAATGACACTTTTTATTTCGGATGTAATGATGGAACTATCGATCGAACTGAACTTTTCATTTTCGATGCTAGTACATTCAGCCATATAAAACAATTTTTATAAATATAAAATTTTTCGAAACTTTTTATATAAATATCAAGGCTATAGCAAAAGTATCGAAACAATTTATTTTATGAAACTTTTTAACTTACCAATGCAGCTGCATCGATCGAATCGAAAATTTCATTTTAGAAACTAATACAGTCAAGCGAGAACATTTTTTAAAACATTTTATATGAATGACAAAGCTTTAGAAATAGTATCGATTTTATAAGTCCAGAAGCTGTTGAGCCCACTTGATAGATAGTGATCAAGCGTGGAACATTTTTAAAAATATTTTAAATCAGAAGCTATTTAAAGTATCGTTTCTTTAATTCAAGTGCCATTAAAACGATATCTATGATTTAAATTTTCATTGCTGTAAATATCGATGCTTGAAATTTCGCAATTTTAATAGATTTATTCACTCTTTTCGAACCTTAGTAAGTTATTTAAATGATGCTGTAAATAAATTAGATTTTGGCCTTTTGGGTTTCTTAATTATTATTTGGTTAATTTCAAGCGCAAAAATTTTTTTAAACATTTCATACCAATGATTCAACTATCGATATTATCGATTTGTTTTATTAAAGCTTCTATCAAACCACACTATAGATTCAAAATTTAAAACTAAGAATTTGAAATTTCGAACGAAATAGGCACTAGCTAGAAACTTAAAAAACTCTTTAAAAAACAGCACCCTTTATTTGTTATTATTCGCATTGTTGCTAGGCCCTGCTAGGTGGTCTCATAGCCAAGAGACATTCACTTTTTGTAGAGACCCACATGAAATTCTCACAAAACGAAATGCTAACAAGTTCGAGTTGAAAGTTTTCCGTGCAGCAGCAACAACAAAAACAACAACAACAAGAGCAACAACAACAGCTACAATGACGGGGGGACGTTGACGGTGACGTCGACAGCGACGTCAGCAGCGGCTGGTAGATATCGCATGTGATTGAAATGAAATATAAAATTACACTAAATTACCGGATGTAATTGCGGTGGTCGTGCCAGTCCAGAGTCGGGGCTGCAGTTGTTACACGCTGTGTGAGAGGGTCTAGAAATCCGTGTAAGCCAAGTCCAAGTTGGCCAAGTGTATGAATCACAGCCAGCCGAAAGCCAAAGCCAATGAAATGCGTTATTGTAAAAAGAAAACAACAGCAACAACAACAACAAAAGACGACGCATTGACTACCAAAAAGTTACAAAGCAAAACAAAAGACTTAGGCAACGAACTTGCTCAGAGCAATCAATTCCCTGCGCAGCGTCTCCCCAAAAAAAAAATACAACAAAAATACACAAAGACAGAGGAGACGACGCAGAGACACAGGCGTGGGTGCACATTTATGGTCAAAACAGCGAGGCACTTATGGCCAAATACAGCATACAGAGGCCCACGCCAGGGAGCAACAAATACACAGACACAGACATGGTTGTCGGAATCTAAAAGCTACTTGAAGGCACCACTCAAAAGCCCGTTTGGTCCGTTCTCCGCGCTTATCTTATCAAACATAACGATTTTGTCAAACGACATTTTCTGCACATTAAATGCGTCTTTTTCACGCCATTTAAGCCAAGTCAGCAGAATTGACAGCCGTTCGCCGCAATGGAGACCATGTAAGTTGGCCCCCAACGATAAGCATAGAGTTTTTAGTTATATATATTTTTTTTCTTAATACCATACACTCTCGCTGAGGTTATGCTTATTTTTTGGAGAAGCAGGTAATGTTTAGAAGAATCGTGTGGCTAAGACCCAAAATTTGTTAAAGATATATGAGAAATCTAACATCTAATATAAACTGTACTACACAGATGACTCTTATTTACAGATGATGATAAAGATGATTGATTTCTGAATCCCTAGTCTTCGTATAGTGATTGTACTAATTTTTTAAAGATGAAAATATGAAAAAACGCTCAATTCTTTTATAAATATTCCGTAATGTTTTACTTTTAAGGTATATGAAGAGACTTTTAAACCTAAATAGAACATTGGAGAGGAAAATGATGAGGAGATGATGAAATTCTTGCATTCTTCGCATTACTATTTTTAAAACCACTGATCTTAAAGGTTTTTTAAGTGACTTAACAAAACATTGAAGGAAAAATATGAAGAAATTCTTCCTTTCTTCCATTCGCATTATTTTTGTATGCGTTCAAGCTTTTAGGCTATTAATCACAATGCATAGCCATAATCTTTATGAATTTAACCTTTTCAAGACATTGTGGTTACGTTTTTTAAAAAGACTTGCTGATTTAACACTAAACGATTGATTTTAACAAACAGCTTGAAGAAATGATTTTGACTTTGAAGAGATTGAAGATAAAGTATGAAGAGATGATGGGATTCCATTCTTCTATTTCCATTTTTATTTGAAATACATAATCTTTAAGAATTTAAACTTTTCAAGACCTTATGTTTAAGTTTTATAAAGAGAAAGATTTGTAGATTCATCAATAAATGATTTATTGTACCAATCGCTTTAAAAGCAGCTTGAAGAAATGATTTTTGATTAATTGAAATTTTATGCAGATTCTTCAGATTTGTCGAGCTTTGTAAGAAACGATTATGAAATGCATTCACCTTTCTTGAAGCCCAGTCTTGCATTTGAAAATTTAATTAAAACTGTTTCTCTCTTGTGCAGTCAAAAAGTAAAAGCAGTTATAAGCCATAATCTACTGTCATCTACCATCATCTCCTATCATCTTCCAATTTCCATTATCTGACTATTAATTGTGTGTAATGAGGGATTAAATGTTTGAATAAACTTAAAATTCCATTAATACAATGTCGTTATAAAGCCATTTACAAAGAACTGGGTTTTTAGAAATCTGTTTCTAACTTGTATAGTCAAAATGTGAGCCTAGTCTTATAGTTAATTTCACAATTTATAGTGCCGTCATCTGCCATCATCTATCATATTATTCCATTATATGGTTATGCGGTTTATGAACGATTTAATGTTTGGATTATCCCAGAATTTCAAAGTGTGGTCTGTATTAAATTCCATAAATACATATAAATGTTATAATCCCATTTATGAAGAATTCAATTTGGATTTTTTGTAAAACAACATTATTTGCCGTCACCAGCCATCATCTACTGTCACCTGATGAAGGCATTAATTGTTAGAATTCAAAAAATTTCAAAGGTGGTCTGTATAAAATTCCATAATTTCAAATAGATGTTGTAATGCAATTTATGAAGAATTCCATTTGGATTTTAAGTAAAAATATAAAGTTGGTTGTCATCATCTGTCAATATCTACCGTCATCTGCCATAATCTACCGTATTTTATTATCAATTATATGACGCATTCTTACAAAAGATTGACCTATATAAAATTAACGCATTCGCTGAAGCTTTTTGAATTACTTTATACTGTGTCTGAATTTAAAATTTTTAGAAGTTTGATTTTGTTACATGGGAAATAAAGGAGATGATTATGATGACGATGAAGACTCGTCTTAAGGCCCCTTTTTTGGTTTCATTAATTTTTAGAAAATAAAATTTATTTTTTAATATAGCCAATTCTTTATAGTATTAAATTTTAGTATGTGGTAAAAATTACTATTATGATCTTAAAATCTTCAAAATTGCTTGAGATTTAAAGACGTTATATAATTTTATTATAGAGATGCAATATATGATTTATTAGTTCTTCAACTCATGGCAAAATAAATATAATACATTTTAGACTCAAATGCATAAAGTTCATTTAGTTGGTTGTTGGGCCATACAAATATAATATATTGAGTGGAAATACATAATAATAACCGGCTTATTTATGATCTTAGAAGATTTTCAACTTGTGACATTAGAAATGTAATTTATTTAAAATATAAGTACCCAATATTATTTTATTATAAAGATGATAATGAGTTGAAGATGACACAACTTCTTGGATGCAAGTTTTTCGAACAGAAGAAGTCGGTTAATAGTTAATTTAAAAATCCATAATCTGTCTAAAGCTACTAAGTTTTCATCTTAGTGTACCTATACTGTTCTGCAGAACTATTTCCCATTTTTAAGATCTTGAGTATCGTCATCAAACAGCTGTAGCCTCAATATCAACTTAATTTCAATGTAAATATATACAAAATGTCTGCCAAAGCTATTAACCGAGCTAATGGTCGACAATAAAAAAGAGACCATTTAATTTCCAAGGGTATGCAAAATTTGCCTACCCACAAAGCTAGTTTAAGCCAAGTTAACTATTTTTCTCTTCTGGTCTTCCTAGTTTTAAGTGAAGCTCAGCCTGTGCATTTAGTTGTCAATTATTTTTGATAGTTTTCCAAGCAAACAGTCAACACATTGCTGATAAGAATACATGGAGTCTAAGCGCAGTCCCAGCGGAGTAGCCGCTTCTGTTGGCCAGTTTCTATGCAGGATGAATGCATCCATTCCCAAGTAAGTTGCTGGGCAAAACATAGTTGCTCGTTTGTTGGCCATTGGTGATTTAAGTGCGGATTGTTGGCAACTGGCAGCAGCCTCTGTTTGGCTTTGGCCTTTTTGTAAGCCATTTGCATATTGAGCTGGGCCAAGATGCTGGCTGGCCAATATGCCAGTTTGTCTTTTGGTTAAGAGTTTAGTTATGGCTAAGCATTAAATTTAAGTGCATATTATGGCATTGTGAATGCGGTGGATCTTGGCTGACTAAGGCTATAAGCCATGACATTTATTAGCCAGGACAGAGAGAGAAAGAGGAAGTAGCAAAGGGTTTTCTGTACAAAGTCTTCAGTCTGTCAGGCATTAGTTTTCATCTTTGACTGTAACTCAATCAAGACAAAGCGCAGCTGACCCATATTTCTGTCATATTTATACACACACACATATGAGTGTGTATTTGTATATGTCTTTGTGGCAATGTGTGCGTGCAACAATTTTCGTTGAAAACAATTTGCAAAAGCCAAGTAAGAAGAAAAAAAAAATATATATACCTTTACAATCCAAACTTGGCATGCCATAAAACAGAAAATGAGAAATTTTGCAGCATGCCACAGCGGCATGCCACGCACGTAGCAACAACAGCTACAACAACTACAACAGACGCACAGACAGTCAGTCATACAATCATGCACATAATCATGCCATCAATATATGCAATTATCAATGAAATTTATAACAACCACGAAATGTAACGAAATCTTAACTTAACCGTTCGCAACGTGGCCAATAAAATGATAAAAAAAAATTTCATTTTCATAACAACGCCAACAACAACAAAGATGATGAAAATATGCCATGCAGCTGTATGCAGCGGCATGAGCTTCATGAGCTCCTTCCATAGACTCCATTCCCGGCGTGCTTCATGGAAAATGTTGATCTGCCTGTTCAGAGTGACCATTGTATGGTTATTACTCGTCATCATCTGCGTAGTCATCGTCATCATTAATATCATCATTGTGATCAACTTCATTATTGCATACCAAAACATCATCATCTTTCAATTTTTTGTTGTTTGTGTACATTGTTGCTGTGTGATCTGCATCATAAAAACGTGCCAGATTGATGCGTGATTGAAATGCCAATTGCTGAAACTGATTCTGAACTTAACTCAACTTGAAGTTTGTATTCGTTGTATTCGTTGTTTTACTTGTTATCGTTGTTGTATTGTTTTTGTGCAGCTGTCGATTTGTACGCATGAGCCAATACCAACCAATAAATACGCGTAGTTACAAAAAGGTAACCTTAGCGCCAAAAATTACTTACCCTAGCCAATTGAAGACCAGTTCTGGAAACAGCTGAAAAAATAAGTGAGCATTGAGTGAAGATGATGTAAATTGAAGTCAAGTTTGGTAAAAATACTTAGTTTAAGACGTACAGAGCACGGAAATTGATAATCTTTTTTGTACACTAGTGATATTTTGCATTGCTCTAAATTTTTAGGCAATCTTTTGTTATAAAAAGAGCTGCAAACTTTATTTCTGAAGAAAAAGTAAGAACAGCAGCACAGGTTAATCTTGGATGATTAACTTTTTGAAATCATCTATTCAAAATCCGTCATCTCTGATAAAATTGTTGAAAATAATTAAGCATAGAGTAAAGATGACGTAAATTTAACTCACGTTTGTCAAAAATACTTAGTTTAAAGCCTATGAAGCACTCAATTTTGTGATCATCTTTATTGTAGACTTGTGATATTTTGCAGTGCTCTAAATTTTTAAGTACTCTTTTGATATAAGAATACCTAAATCTTTCTTTTTTAAGAAAAGTAAAGATTAGCAGCTCTGGCTGGCCTTAAGCGATTAACTTTCTAAGATCATCTTTTCAAAATCCATCATCTTTGACAAAGTTGTTAGAAATAAGTAAGCTTTGAGTAAAGATGATGTAAATTTAACTCAAATCTCTTAGAAATTATTAGTTTAAAGCTTACGAAGCACTCAAATCCTGATCATCTTTCCTGTAGACTCGTGTTATTTTGCAGAGTTCTAAATTTTAGGCACTCTTTTGATATTAGAAGAGCTACAAACTTTCTTTTTGAAGAAAAATTAAGAACAGCACACCCAGGCTGACCTTAGATGATTAACTTTTTGAGATCATCTTTTTAAAATCCATTATCTTGGATAAAGTCGTTAAAAATAATAAAGCATTCAGTAAAGATAATGTAAATTGAAGTCAAGCTTGTTTAAAATACTTGGTTTAAAGCTTATGAAGCACTAAAATCCTGATCATCTTTTTTGTAGACTAGTGATATTTTGCGGTGCACTAAATTTTGAAGTATTCTTTTGATATTAGAAGCGCTATAAACGTTCCTTCTGAAGAAAAATGAAGCACAGCTGTATAGGCTGACCTTAGATGATTAACTTTTTGAAATCATCTCTTTCAAATCCATCATCTCAAATAAAATTGTTAAAAAAAGGGTTTCATAGCTTAAATCGAGTTAATGATTTAAGTCAAGACAAATACTTAATAGGAAGATTACTAAACTGAATTACTTTGGAAATTCATATGCAATTCTTCGCTGCTTAAAAATTTGCGATATCGTAAAGATGATCTGTAAAAACTGGTAATTAATGTTATACAAGCAAACTTAGATTCTATAAAATAGTTTCAAATGTGATTATATTCCAACCGGCTTTAAAATCTGTCGCTAATCTCAAAATAGTGTCCGTCAAGAAATTTCATCCTCAATTCTTCGGGTACTATATGTTTTTTGATTTCGAATGAAGGATCTTCAGAAATTGATCTGGAATGCAGATCATTAATATGCAAGCGCAAGCTTCATAGATAATCAAATTAATTATGCTTGCTTAAAAAAAATATCAACTTCAATTCTTCCTTGGTTGTATACATTTTCACAACAAAGAAAGCATATGTGAAATTTAATATAGAATAAATAAGGTTACAAAACAGGCAGCTGTATGAGATTATAGATGATTAATAATTTTGCAAAAATTTTCACATCGTAGAAAGCATTTGTGAAACTTAATATAGAGTAACTACGGTCACAAAACAGGCATATAAACGAGACTATAGATGATTAACATGCATATCAGGCATCTAAAACAGGCATATAAACGAGACTATAGATGACTAACATGCAAATGCTTAAGATATATGTTAAAAATCTCAAAATGGTTATTTATGAGTTTCATCTTCAATTCTCCAGCTGTGTTATAATTTATTTTATCTGACAAACTAAACTTAGTAGGTATTAAACGGGGTTCTAAATAATTGGTATGCAGCTGTTTATGGAACTGGCAGTAAATCTGTAAATATTAATAATCCTCAATTCTTCGTTAGTTGTTAAATTTTGTAGTAAGTTCTTTCAAAGTTACTACTCTCGCAAGCAAGCTATAGACGATTTATATGCAGATTCCTTGAGTATCTGTTATTAATCTGTTAATATTGATTTTTTATGAGTGGTCATCCCAAACTTCTTGTTTATTGCACAGATTATGTGTGAACTATTTCAAAGGAACTATTGCTTCGCATAGGCAGACTAAAATAAAGATGAAGGACAACACATTTGGTTAGAGAAAAAATATTTTTTTGGCCTTATAAATGGATGATCTTCTACTAAGGCCAATGCAGTGTATGTGCGACTCCCACCAGGGGTCAACCGATGTAACCTGACCTAAAAATAACTTTTGTAGCCTTATAAATGGATAATCTCCTACTTAGGACTATGCAGTCTATGTGCGACTCCCCCCAGGGATCAACCGGTGTAACCAGCGGCGAAGCGAGAGCTTTGAATGTGGGTGTAACCTAACATAAATGGGTTATCTAAGTCGAAATTAATATTAGATCTATACTTTCTTGGGCGAAGTTAAAATGGCTCAAAGAATCAAAATCCCTGAGAGCTACAAATGGTTTATTCGAATCCCATACAAATTAATCCGCTCTAGGATTTAAAAAATTGATCTTTAATTCTGCGCTGGTTATATAAATTATTATAATACATATGTAGTAGGAAAAATCTGTCTTAATAACTACAAAGTAACGACTGCAATGAGCAGGTTAGAATTAAGAACTGACGATGGGTACTTAAGAATTTTATTGGAAACCTGTTAATATGCATTTTTTATGAGTTGAAACTTCAATTCCTCGCATTTATATCTTATAAACAATCTATGAGATTTACTACAAGGTAACTATTATTAAAATAGATAAACGAATTCTGCTAGCGTTAGAAAAATCAACTACTCCTTTATTCTGACCTTGAACCCATTGACACTTTAATCGCAAAAATCAAATGGCACTCATTAAGTCTAGGCATGAACTGTCTACATCGATTAGGCAAATCATTATGTTTAAAAAACTTCCATATCTATAGCTCAAAATCGTGATTGCTTACTTTTTTGAATACGCCATGTCAAAAACTCATAAATCTTCTTACACGACCAAAGTATCGAATATCGATAGTTTAAGTATTGCCATCACGTTCTGCCAAACGCGCGTGTTGTTGTCTTTCTTTTTTTATGCGTTTTTTGCGTGTATTACCGTTAAGCTGTTTATAGTATTTTTTGTTGTTCTGTTGCTCTTGGCTTGTTTGCATTGTCATTAAAAACAACTTGAAGCCGCAATCAAACAAATAACAACAAACTTCAAATCAAAGCTGCATTTGACTGCAATTTGCTTAAAAAGGAAGCAATCAATACCCCGCCCCAGCCCCAACCCACCTTGCTCCGCTCTAACAAACTATCGATTGAACAAACCATCGTTAGCTGATCGATAAACAGTTGTTTAAGTACTGTTACCTTTGGCCATATAAAAGAAGCTGCACAAACAACAAATTTCCGCCACTTGCTGCTGAACGTAATGAACATTTACACACAAATTTACACAATAATGCCAGCTCTGGAGAGTGTCTTGCAACGACGCGTCGTACCAAAGATGTTGCATACCGTACAGTTGTGGCAGCAACTTCTTCTTCCTACACGGGATTGGGATTCAGTTAGAGCTGCCAGCCTGTTTATGGTCAAGTTCACTTACGACTAGTTGAGGCATAGTTTTTTTTTCTCTGATTTTTTATTGTTGTTACCTGAATTGTTGTGGTCTATTAATATGCTATGATGAATGAAGCAGCAGCAGCAGCAGCTGGCGCCAATAAACCCCACTTTGTTGAGTGGGGTGTGGAGGGGGCGACAGAGGCAGCTGCTTTAGCGCTGCAGTAGCTGCTTTTTGCCATGTTCAGCCTTATCTTCATACAAATTGACCATTTCAATTAATGAAACGCACTTGAAAAAAAAAAAACAACAACAAACCAACCAGGCCAAGATCGTATTCCAGCCCAAGTTACAGACACCGCTGCAGTCTTCTGCCTTTAGTTGGTCAACAAAAGTGCGGCCAGTAACGGCCGCTTGAAGTGTTGCCGCTTAAATCAAAACGTTAATGATGCCAGCGAATGAATAAACACACACACACACACAGCTACACACACACACTCAGCTACCCAGACACATAGATACATTCACACAGATACAGCTGTCTGCTGCCATTCGAATCGTAAAAATTTGCCGATCACATTTGCATATTTTGTCGCCGTTGTCCGCGCTGTTGTTGTTGCTGTTGTTAGCCAGAGATTAAGCCCGTAAATTTGTCGTTAAAAATCATGTTGAAAGGCATTGAGGACAGACTGGATGACAGACTTATAGACAGACACGCGATTACAGCACCCGTTGGACTCTCTTGGGTTTACCAACGCGAAATGGCAAAATAAAATTTTACAGCAGCTGCTAACTTTTTATCATCTCAGATTGTCTACATCTGGCTTGACGGTAATTCTAAAGATTAGTTACACATAGCTACAGGTTGTATAAATCTTTGAAGAATTTTACTGGAGTTAGGAAGTAAACGTAGGTATTTACGTTCACTGTTGGGGATCTCGCTTTCGACTAGCTTGGTGAAAATGAATTTTTTCACGAAATTTCGATAGGAATTTGAGAATTTTATTTTCTTAACCCTAGATTTAGGAATTTAATCGCAAGAATGGAATAAAACAAATTCCTGCCTATTTGTACTAATTAGCACTAGATCGCTTTGGTTATTTCGAGAAAATTCAAATTCAAAATTTGGCATGTTAAGAATTCAGTTGGTTCTAATACTTTTCACCAGAGAAATAGAAGAAATAAAATCCACGTCAAGCTTCAAAATTTTCCTGGAGAGTAAGCAAGTAATTTCTTATATTACAAAATCGTACTAGACAGGTAGGTCTTGGTTCTTGCAGAAGAAGATTCGACAGTTCTTTTTTATTATAAAAGATTAATATTAGAAGATTTATAAAGTCGCTATTTTTTCGTCTATCGATAGTATATCACTAAGCGCTTTAATTTTTGAGAGTTTTTTTTTTTAATTTATCAAATTTTTTTTTGTATTTTTGTGGATTGAAAGAGCAACTCCTTTCGGGCATATGCTTATAAATTTTGCGGATCGAAGTAGAAAGAAATCTTTTAAGCAAAAGTTTGTGCCTTTAACCATCCTTAACCACCGTTCAGTCATTGGAACCACATTCCTTGTTCTGACCCTTTATCATGTTAAGGATGGTTCGATCCTCCATAATTGGAGGGGGGATCCATACCGTCATGATCGAGCGGCCCGGATTTCGATTTATGGTTACGAACTCGATCTTAGCATTTAGCCAGGGGTCGCAAAGGCCCCTGACTGTGTCTGTGTAAAACCTTAGAGATTCCTCGTTGGTACTGGCAACAACTTTCGTGCCCTTGAAATAATTTACGAAATCAAATACAACGGTGATAGGATCATCGCTGCATACCATAGCGTCATGGATGGCCTGCATGATGACTCTTTCCAAATTGAGCCAATTACCGTGCGAAATTTTGCCTTCCGGGTCGGTTGATAATAACTCTTTGAAGTTCCGGCTTGGAGCATAGGCTCGCCAAACTATTATCTGGTCTATCTCGCTTGCTCCCCGCGGCTTTTGTCTAATCATCAGATCTTTGGCGCTTGGAGATTCCAACCTTTTTGCCATCCGATCTCTCTTTGCGAGAGTGTGTGGTCGTCGTCAAGGGGTGTTCCTTACTCTTCTTCATCTCAGGGACTTTACTAGGAGCTTTGTCTTGCTTTGATGTGGAAGGGAGCTCCTTCTCGAGAGAGACCGTCGTTGCTCCTTCTTGGTCCTCCTCTTCTTTCTTCGCAGTTGTATTTAGTGCTTGTGCCTGAGAAGCGCCACCCTTGGTGAGCCGATCGAAGCGCCGCACATTATACTCGTGCTTTTTCTTCAACGCCCTCTACTTCGCTGTCAACGATTCCGGATTACGGCTGCTAAAGTGTCCTGAGATACTTCAGGGAGGCCTTGTATATGGAGCTCTGTTTGCGGCGGAGAGCGTCCTTCTCCTTCTTCATCCAAACTGGGGAATCCATGAGGTTAGGGTTATGGCTTTCAGAGTGAATACCAGATTCTGTAGGCAGAGTAGGTACTTGTCAATTTCATTGTTAGCGACTTTTTGTGTTGGTTGTTTACTATTGAAATAGAGCAACGATGGCATTTACCCGCGACCGAAGTTCTCTCGAATTTTTTTATATAAAAAAAGTGTTTTGAATTTGTCGGGAAATACGGGTCCTATTTTCCCGAGGCTCTGTCTACAGACAGTAGACTTCTTATAGATTTGGCTGTAAGGATCACCATGTTTTAGTTATCATCTGCGGCCGTTTCTGAGGATATAGTTATTCATTGCGATTTTCATTGTTAGCTCATTTTTGAAAGGACTAAATGCAACTCTACAAACAGATCCTCTGGGGCAAATAATTGTATGAAATTTTGAAATCTTCAGTTTTATTACGTCTTCAATTATAGCCTAATCTGTATTTAACCCTAGTTGCCATTTAAAATAATTTCTTATGAGAGATCACAGCTGGGTGCAATTTACGTTTTAAACGATTTTCCATTATAGATCACTATTAGGTGCGAATGAGTCGTCTTAAAACACTTTTTTACAAGAATGTTTTGAGTTCGCCTTGAGATGCTTTCATCCAAGAAGACTTTACGCCATCTCCGTTTCTATTACGTCTTGACTGATCACCGTCGAATCTTTAACCCAATTTACGATTTCAAACGATTTCCCTAAGGTATTTTAGCCATGATCAAGACGTCTTTAAATCGTTCTTGTATATAAACCTTATTCTTCTACGAACGGGATAGCTTAATATTCCAATAGTCTCGAGACTTAGGTATAATTTAGAAAATTAAGACGTTTTCCTTAGAGGTGAATAAATATAGCCCTTGTGCCTTTAAAATTTTCTTTAACTGACTATTTTGTCAGTCGCCCCTTGGCGAAACATTGGGGATCTCTATTAATAACACTTTGAAGAGAACAGAGACGTACAGCTTAAAGCCGAATCCGAATGGGGGTGTCTTGAATTTATAGAGATTTTCCTAAGGTTGTACAAGTTGCTGTGATCTAGAGGACCAAATGCCCTATGGGAGTCACGTAAACAACCATTTTCGAATTTTAATTGATGTGCCTCTGATTGGGTCGTAGGAGAAGATCCTCAATTTTCCTCAACTTCGCACAAAAATCAAATTGCCAACGATTAGAATTCTCTAACTAATGCGGAAAACCAACAAAAAAATATTGTGCTACGTTTGTTTATGAGTTTATAGCAGTGAAGATAAAACTTTTATAATACCCTAAAGCTATAAAGTGAGGGTATATAAAATGCTACAAGCCGAACTAAGCTTTGAGTGTTTTTGGTATCTCTGGTAACTCTTTTTTTCTTTTGATTATTTTAGCTTGATTTCTTTTTTTTTTTGCGATTGTGGCGCAGCGCATTTGATTGATGGCTGTCGCCGTGGCGCATGCCGCGCATATCTAGCTATAGGAATGTATCTATGTGTGTATCTGTGTGTGTTTGAGTATCTGTGAGTGTGTGTGTTAGCGTGTTTGAATGACTGGCCAACTGATTTACCGTTGCCTGATAACTTCCAAGTGGCAATTACGTGGCTGCCTTTTTTGGCAGCTACCGAAAATGCTTGACTTTGATTTGATTTGCTTGATTTGCTTGAATCGCGTTTGTCTTGAAAGTGGAGCAGCCAGCAAATTGCCATGCGAATTTGCATAATTTGGCTTAACAAGCTGCCTAGTCGAGTCGCCTCCTGAGCTGTTCAGAGCTCCACCATGCACCCGCTCCCACGCTTGCCACATAAAAAGCAAAAACAAAAGACTTAGGCAACGAACTCGTTGCAACAATTTTCAAGCATTTCCAAGCATTCCCAAATGCATTTCCGTTTGCTTTGATTTTTTCGTGACTAATTTTGTATTTTGTCGAAAATGTTTGAATCTCTCTAGAGAGAGAGAGTCAAAGTCCAGAGGTCATTTGTAATTTAGCTGCTCCAAAGCAATTTGTTGTTACAATTTTTGGGACAAGTCAATTTGCCTGCAGCCGCACTTAGACTGTCGCTCACACGCTTGAGCGGACTTTGCAGCTGCTCGACAACCCTGGCCAATTAGTTTGGCCAACATGCTTGCAAATCAGAGCATGAAATATGGCTTTAATATAAAACAATAAAATTTTTATACAACTATTAACTATATATCTATTTTTTTTAATTATTGAAGCTAGCCAATTTGAGGAAAATTTATGCCGCAAGCAGCGTAAAAATTATTTTTCACAGCAAATTATGCGGCCAACCGCAGAACATGCAACAGGCAAAGAGCCAAAGTTCTCAGGCAAAATTCCCACGCATAGGCCAGCAGCTAGTACCTAAGTATCTATAAGATACAAGCTGGTCAGGCCAACAACAACAACAACAACGCGCTATATGTATGTGAGAATTGGAAATGATCAACTTCCTCAAGCGCGGCAGAAGTCAAAAAACAAAAAAAAACAAAAACCCCCCGCCCGATACATACATAATAAAAAACGGAAAAAAGACAGAAATTTGCGTTTTTGATTAAATCGTGGGATACAACGACACAATGCCAGCGCGAAGAACTACTTTATCAGGTGAGTCTAAAGAACAAGTGTCTACCTATGAGGTTTTTTTTGCATCTCTGCACAGTTAATGGCACTGGAAGAATTCACGGGTTTTTTTTTATATATACCCGTGATCTCTTAGTGGCATCTATGGTGCGAGATAAAATACAACTCTGCTTAATTGTGTTAATTTAACTGTAAAAATAAGCTAACTGTGTTTAGTTATATGTGTGCGTGTTAATTTATGGCAACACTGGCCAGTTTTTTGTCAGTTGGCAACAGCTTTAAACTGCAATGAATTGGCTAGGCCAAGTTTTTAGCGTGATAAGCAGCTGTTTGGCTTGCTTTGCCATGATAAGCTCTGGCACTGTGAGAAATTAATTAATGACTAAGTCTAGTCTAGTCACATAGCTTAGCAGGTCTCATTAGCGTTTTGCAACAAAATGCAAAAGGTATAGTAGAAAAAACAATAGTAGCTGCTAGATACTTTCCAATAGCTGACTGCTGATGAACTACGGGCTGAGACTGCCACTGCCGGACGTGGCAGCCTTGAAAAATCACCTTTCACACTGGCCAGAAAGTCAGTCCACAAAGTCGGCAACAGTCGCTACAATTAACAGTTCAATGAACCGCCGAGTGGTAACAAAAAACGACATGGCTGAGAAAAAGAACATCAACAAATATAATAACAAAAAAAAAGTTCTGGGCTTGGGTCAGAAATTTATATAGAGGGTGCTTTTTTGTGAGCTGGATTTACTACTATGACAGCTGCTGTTGTTAGATGTAAACAGCTGTTTTATTTTATATGGATAAATCAAGAGCAATTTATATTCCATAAATGCTCATAAATAGTATTATAAAGATTTTATTTTCAAAATGAATGCCCCAAAAAAATTGCGATTATTTTCTCTTTACGATGAATTAATTTGTATAGGGAGGATCTTTCAAATTTGGCCAAAACAAACGAAGTTTGGAACTTACTTGTGGCATTAATAATAAGACATACAAACTTCCTGTTTTGATTGTTCAATGCGATTTTTATTGTACAATAATTGAAAATTTATATCTTATATATGGTATCAATGAAATTCAAAATAGCGACTCTTGTCTGCATTTGCACGCAGAACATCGTCTCTGAATTTCAATTCTTCAGTCTCTTGTAGTTAATTGCAGTGAAACATGTTTTTTGTTTATTGAAATTCAGATTCAATAAAGATTGAGTTTTGACGAAAAAATAACCTAAAAAGTGGATGATCGAAAATTTTGTTTTTACACATTAAAATAATAACAGCAAGATGTAGAACCAAACTTGGCAAAATGGAGTGGCTACTTGGTAGAAATAGCAAGCTATCTTTGGATAATAAAAGAATTCTATATAAGAGTTTAATAATGCCAACTTGGTCTTATGGTATTTAAATCTATCCAGGCATTCCCTATGTGGGTGATGTATTGAATAAACTTAGCGACCGTTACGCTGATCGCATAAGGAACCATCCGAACTCGCTTGCATATGCCCTGGCCGGTCATAGACTAAGAAGACGCCTAAAACGCCTTCATCCAGAAGACCTCAGAAGACATTTCATATCATAGAATCTACTTGATTTTTTAAATATTGTATATATATAGAGTAATCTAAATGATACCACACAAAAGTTTTTTAAGTGTATAGTGACTTACTTTTTCATAAATGTTGGATTATAACCCATAAAATCAAGGGTTGATTTCCAATAATAAATATTCGAGAAAAAAAAACTTTTTGTGATTTGAACTTTCTTAAAAATCGTCACTAAACGATTTTTTTATGTATAGTATATTGTTATTATAAGCCATATAAAAGGTTATATACTTTCCAACGTGCTTTAAATGAATGGAATCGAAACAATAGATCAAGAACTATGCTTAAAATTCATGATGAAAAACATGGTTCAGAAAAAAATCGCGTTTAAAGTTTTTATAAACTTTTAGAAAACTCTCAGAGCGCGCGATTTTGGTGAGTACAATACTCTCTTTTTCTATAAATATTGACAGCATCGAGAAATTCTTTCGTACACATAATCTAAGAATATGTACCTTTAATTTTATGTAAAAAAACATCGATTTTCTCGATCAAATTTCAAAGATCATCTCCTAAGTAATTGTTTTCCTAATAGAGATAGTGGCAACACTGACAAATAATAAGCATTTTATTATCAAAAATAACACTGTCCTACAGAATTGACAAAAATCAAAGAACTTTTCAAGTGACCTAGTGTACGTTGTAGGTCTTGACGAGTAGATCACGATAGCGTTTTTCAAAATTGTCTAACACCCCCAAAATCGGAAGTTATCGCTTAAAAACCGTTTTTCGGGTACTGCGATCACTCCCACTATCACAACGTCGCCATTTTTCAACCGATTTTCGATTGCTTTACGGCTTTGGAAGAAGAAGATTCAAGCTTTAAGATGATATACACTTGTTTATACTTTATACAAAGCAACTACGAGATTTTCTAAAAGATATCTAAGATTTACACTTTTTTTATTCGATTTTCCCACTTTGAAGTCATTTTTATATAACATTTTGTCAAAACACCTTTACTTTTTTACATTTAATCTTAAAGAAATATTAATTCCGAGTAAGAAAAGTTATGGTTTATTAAAATCGGTCGATAAATGCTTAAGTTACGACGCTTATTGTAAACAAGAAAATTCAATTTTCATCGACAAAAAAAAAGGTTTTAGATGGATAATTCGTTTGTTTATGAAGATATCGTAACCAAATTTGGTATAATGCTTAAGAACAATAAAAAACTTACAAGTGCCAAATTTGGTCGCAATATTTTAAAAAACAAACGAAATACAACAAATTTTGTTAAAAAATCGATTTTTTGGAAGACAATTACTATGGGAGCTATATGATATAGTTCACCGATTTTGTTCAAATTTGGCGTTTTGAAATTTTTTAGAGCACTTATGCAATGTGCCAAATTTCAACGAAATCGGCTAACTATATCATATAGCTCTCATAGGAATGATCGGTCAAAAAATCGATTTTATAACAAAATTTATTGTATTTCGTTTGTTTTTTAAAATATTGCGACCAAATTTGGCACTTGTAAGGTTTTTATTGTTCTTAAGCATTATACCAAATTTGGTTACGATATCTTCATAAACAAACGAATTATCCATCTAAAACCTTTTTTTTTTGTCGATGAAAATTGAATTTTCTTGTTTACAATAAGCGTCGTAACTTAAGCATTTATCGACCGATTTTAATAAACCATAACTTTTCTTACTCGGAATTAATATTTCTTTAAGATTAAATGTAAAAAAGTAAAGGTGTTTTGACAAAATGTTATATAAAAATGACTTCAAAGTGGGAAAATCGAATAAAAAAAGTGTAAATCTTAGATATCTTTTAGAAAATCTCGTAGTTGCTTTGTATAAAGTATAAACAAGTGTATATCATCTTAAAGCTTGAATCTTCTTCTTTCCAAAGCCGTAAAGCAATTGAAAATCGGTTGAAAAATGGCGACGTTGTGATAGTGGGAGTGATCGCAGTACCCGAAAAACGGTTTTTAAGCGATAACTTCCGATTTTGGGGGTGTTAGACAATTTTGAAAAACGCTATCGTGATCTACTCGTCAAGACCTACAACGTACACTAGGTCACTTGAAAAGTTCTTTTTCACTGTTGGACAGTGTAATTGAGGTTCGGAATAAATATTTTTAGAGCATTTTTTTGATGATTGTTTCTCACAACCAAACCACCTTACTAAAGGTTTTTCACGGCTATATGAGAGATCTCGGCTCCGCCATAGGGATGGTCCACCCCAGCAATAATAAGTAGGGGGATTATAAATTTTAGTTAAGAAAATTTAATTTTTTTAGATTTGTAAACGTATTCTTAGTTTTCACAACAAGAAGATTCTTAATATAAAGCACAGGTAAATAATAAAAAAGTGTTTTTAAAAAACAATTTTTTTAAGGGACGGATAGATACAGATTTCTTTGGATCACACTAAAAAAAAAGTAGGTCTAAAATTAAAGCTGTTTCTATTTGAATTAAGAATTTGCAATCTTGAAACGTCATTCTTAAGCTATAATAATCATTTTTACTTACAATAAGCTCGAAAGTGACGATAATAAGTGAAAATAATCCTTAAATTAAGGAAAAGTATACTCAAAATAAGAATAATTCTAAAATGAGAATAAAAATTCCTAATTTGATTTCTAACACAACAACAACGACTCGAAGATAAACCCGAAAAATCTAATAATAAGTACGAATATTCTTAAATTAAGAAAAAAATGAACGTAAAAAAACATTTTCTAAGTTTATAGATAGATACTGATTCTTTTGGATCACACAGCGAAAAAACTCGGTCTAAAATAAATTCTATTTTACTTGAAATAAGAATAAATAATCTTATATCTTATATATCTTTCAAAGTCAACAACAAAGACACTAAAATGAGTATGAAAAATTTGTAATAAGTACGAAAATTCTTGCAAATGTTTTATGACGAATATTGATTATATTTTTCTTTTGTTCAAGAACAGATTTTACAACCGAACAACGCTGAGTAATTGGGTATATTTTATTATTTCAATTTTGATTTATTTGTTTATCCTTTTAAACTCAGAAATGTATATTTAACACATTTAATTAAATTATTATTTCTTTATTAATGAAGCTGTTTCTCCAGAATTATTTTTTAATGGTGATAAATGCTGTCATTGTGTCATCTATCAGCTGTTTTCTTGTCAGTATTATTTTCCAATTAATCAAAAAGAAATTTATACCTTAACAAACCATACCAATTAGAGAAATTTAATTTAAAGATTAGATTTATAGAATCGAATTTGTTCAGAGAAATAGTTCTTCTTATGATGAAGCTGTTTAGGTTTTGCATAAGTCTTACGCTTTAAATGAATTTCCTAAAAAAATTCTATAGTTCTTAATGGGGTTTAATTCTAATACTTCTATAAAATCGTTATTGTAAAATATAAAAAAAATAAAAACTTTTTTCGGAGGTTGATCAAATAAGATCAGCAAATCACACGTATTAAAGAAATTTAGTTTGCGAGAAAAACTGAGAGCCTCAGCAACCCTGGTCAACAAAACATGTTGCATTTTAAAGTCTCTCGTGAAAGTGAGGATCTAGGATTTGGTCTTGGGGGGTTTCCTCAATTCGAAGGGTATGTATAACAGAGCTCGCAATCCTTTCGACCCAATTTTCAACCTTTTGGGGAATGAAGGTCCGGAAAGCTAAGAAACCCAAATGAGATCCTCAAAAAATACTCGCCAAAAAAATGCAATGTTTGGTGGAGTCAGTGCTGGCAATGGAAAAATATTTGCGCCGTGTTGACCCTGTACCGTATGGTACAAAGGGTATATTAAATTTGTGCAAGTCGAAAATGTATGTAACATATAGAAGGATTCATCGGAGACACTCCAAAGTTACCTAAAATATGATCAGGGTGAATAGAGAAGTCGATATACCCATGCCCGTATATTCGTCGCTCTGTCCGCTTGAACGCCTAGATCTCAGAGATAGTAAGAGCTACAGAAACCAAACTTTAACATTAGATCCCATATTATTCCATAGAAGACATATTTATTTTATTTTTTTTGATATCGGGGTTAAATTATATAGCTCCCATATCGGTGTTTGAGACGACCTCGAAAAAAAATAAAAGTTTTAGTTGAATAATTCGTTTGTTTATGAAGATATCGCAACCAAAATTTGGCATTCGATAGTTATATAGTTTATATACGACTGTGTAATATAGCTCCATAGGAACGAGCGGCCAAAATAACTATTTTTATAAAATTCGCTATATTTAATTTTTGTAATAAAGATGTCGTAGACCAGATTTGGCGTTCAGAATTTTTCATCTTTAAAAATTATTACGAAAAATATTTTTCACGATATTGGCAGGCTTGGAGTTTCATGCTAACGTTTTGGAGCCAAACCTGCTGAACGTTACATAGACCCAATACCATCGGCTGAAGCGTCACACCCTTAATTTTTCAGCTGACCTTTCTAATCACTCTAAAATCTTGGAAATATTTTATTAATTATACCAATATGTTTTATTAATCCAGTTAGTTAAGGAAAACAAATATCTCAAAATTTGAATTCGTTTACGGTTTTAGAGTTTCATTTTACTAGGGAAACGAGTAAATCATTTTGAGTATATATTTTGCTTTAAACTTTAAATCATACATTTATTTATTTATTTAATAATGTTAAGTAAATTTAAAAACTAACTTAACTAATTACTATGCACTGGCTGCAAAGGCCTTCGGCACTATAATCATATATTGATTGTTTCTTGTAAAGTGAAATATTATATGTAAAAAACTGAGACAGGGTTGGAGCGCCACCGTCAGGGTTCAAATTCTTACAAAATACTTTTTATGACGCAATTTGCTATAATGTAGTAGGCTAAAAAGCGATTTGAAAAGCTTGTAAAAGAAATTGGGAAAGAAGCAACTTACCTATTTTCTGCAGTAACAACTGAAAAAGCAGACCCCTTAAAATCGAAAATCAGCAGAATTAGCGGCTTCCAGTTTGTTACCTAGAAAAGAAAAGCCATTAAATTTACTGCCTAAACCTTTTATTAATCGTTCTCATAAGTCTCATTAAAAACCACCCTATATGTAGGAAGCAGTCTACGTCTATGTATTGCCAAGAGTACCAATGTGTTTCAGTCAGACTTGTTGCTGGTTGGTCTAAGCGTTACAACAGGGCACAAAAATAAGAAAAACAAAATAAAAAAGATAATTAACTTTTTTTTCTACACTAAGTATGCCAACTTGCCCCAAGTGGTAAGCTGTGTAAGTAAGTATGTGGCAGGTCTGGCAAGAGGCAACAAGTTGAACTTGAGCATACACCAAAGCAACTACAACAACTAGAGTGCATAACAAATTATCCACACATACAACCACAGATACCCTCATAGATACACACATACTGATGTGTGTGTGTGTGTGTGTGAACTGCATGTAACCGCAGTGGCAGTGAGGCGAACGATTGTATCCCTCAGTTAGCGATAGTGTTGCTGATGGCACCTCTTTCTTTTTAATACCCTTCAAAAGGATATATCAACTCAAGTAATGAAGAAAATTACAATTGATGCAGAAAATTCGAACTTTTGGCCTAATGGCAAAAATGCCCGATCAACTATGAGAGCAATCCTAACGTGTCAACAATACCCAAGCGAGTTTTCAAAGTAACTAGATGGAATTATTGTTGATACTGGACTAACCACATCACAATCAGCTGTTTATAAATGTCATATATTCAGATTTGGTTTCAATAAGAAAAACATTAATGCTTTATAAAAAAAAACAAAAGTACAGAACTAAACTCGCAGTTGAATTTGCCGCATCGTAACACAACAAACAATAATAATCAAAAGACTTCACAAAATATATACTTAAATATTTTATTAACAATAATCATTAAACAAAATATCCTTCTAAAGGCATATGCCGCTTAAACCATTTGAGAATTGTAAGCTCTTTTTCATGAAAATCAGCTAAATTGATTTGGTTGTAGTTGTAATCATAGGTTCGAGTTTAAATTCTGAAAAAATGTTAAGTTCAACCAAAAGTACTAGTTAATTTTGTATATTTTCTAAAAAAGAAAGCAAAATTTCAAATGATCTTAGTAAATTGGCAAAAGTCTGTCTCTTCAGTTACGACATTTAGTACCTCTATAACCCTTCAAATTCAAGAGATTTATTTTTTTTTCGCACAGTTATGGCTTTTTGAAGTTACGACTTATGTTCCTGTGACGTCATTCATCCTGGTACATAACCTTAAAAAACTGACGTGATGGTCCAATTGTGACCCCGGATTTGAATTTTCCACAGCAAATTATTTCGGAAATGACCCTCCGCTTTGCAACAACTAAACCATGTTGCCCTCTCGAAACTTTAAAATTATTATTAATTAAAGCTATTTGCGGATTTCTATATGGACAGTTCTCTAAAAATATAGATAATGGCATAAATTAAAACATAGTCTAGTTTGTCATATTTCAAAAACTCTTGGCATTTATAATTGTTCATTATCACAAATTTTGTTTGAATATTGAGGCCTCACATGATCAACGATGGATGCACTTATCTGTAAATCGGCTAGAACAGCTTTATAGGTCAGAAAAATGCACGAACTTGGAAAAACTATGTTCTGAATGATTATATATATTTCTATATGATTTTCTTATATGCCCAAAATGCTTATTATTGGCATCTTTTAAAAAAACTAGGAATCGTTGGAATATATGGCCGCGTTATTATAAAGAAAATTATATTAAAGAAGAAAAATGGCATAATCTAATTTTAAGGATTCCAAAATTTGTGGCTATTTTAACGTATATTTAAATAATTGGCCACGCTCCGAAAAACGATTAAGTCGAAACCTAACAAATTTATTCGGATTCGTTTATGCGTGCTCCGGAAAACAATTTTTTTTGTCGATATTTCCTTTGTAAATTTCGAGAAATTCATATATTATAAAACCATTTTTTCATACAAGAGAAATTGTCTTAGTGTAACGCGGAAATCATATCGCAGATATCAGTTATGTGTTCGTGTAAGATATAAGAAAAAATCGTTTTGGCTGTGAGCGTTTTTTTTTTGGGTTGGATCAGAAAAAAATATTTTAATAAATATCTAACTTGAAGTTGAATATAATCTAAGAATATTTAAAAAAATTATTTCATTATCTCGATTTTTAGTTTTTTTTTAAAGCCTATTTATTAATTCCTATTGCAATAAACCATTTGAAAAAATTATTAAAAAAATTATTTCAGTATAAAATACGTTTTTAAAACCTATTTTGACGATTGGTTTTAATTCTTATTGCAATAAAAAATAAGAAGAAATTATTTTAAAAAATATGAAGAAATTATTTTAAAAATATTTTAGTATAAAATAGGGTTTTTCCAAACCTATTTTTCGGATTGGTTTTAATTTATATTGCAATGAAACATATGAAAAAATGATTTAAAAATTATTTCAGTATAAAATGCGATTTTTTTAAACCTATTTTGACGATTGGTTTTAACTCTAATTGCAATAAAAAATTTGAAAAAATTATTTTAAAAAATATGAAGAAATTATTTCAAAAATATTTTAGTATAAAATGGGGTTTTTCCAAACCTATTTTTCCGATTGGTTTTAATTTCTATTGCAATTAAACATATGAAAAAATTATTTCACTATAAAATGCGATTTTTACATATGAAAAAATTAATTAAAAATTTATTTCAGTATAAAAGGAAAATTTTTGGAAGCCAATTTTGCCGAATGGTTTTAATCCTATTGCCATAAAACATCAGAAAAATTCGGTTTGGTTAAACATTTTGTTTTAAAACGCATCAGAATAAATTTTTCGGGTTTATTTTTCGAGTGTTGAAATTTTACTAAAGGTACAACAAGGAAAAGGTTCCCAAAAATTTGATTTTTACCCGTTTCAACCGATCTTTGAAAAAACTGTTTTCAAAAATAATTTCCATAATTATTATAACTTAATACGTTCCGTAGGGTTTTAGTATGATATATCAACTAAAAGTAAAAAATTATAAATGGATTTTTCAAATATTTTTTTTTAACATTACATAAAAAAGCAAAATAACTATAACTTAAAAACCAGATTGATTGGTGATGTTGTCCTTTTGTAATTTACTAAAGCTAAAACCGCTTGGGCGCTATAACTCCAAAGCCAGTCAATATTTTAGGTATAGTCTATTTTTGCCATGTATCTGAAACTTATATATATCTCTGTGTGAAATATGGTCCAATTCCAATAACAATTTTTTTGTTTGTTTTTTTAAATTTTTTCCAATTTAGATCTGGATTATCTTAAATCTGAGGAAGTTCAAACCTTCCAGAAAAATGGTTTAATCTTTTAGGATTTCTCACTCTAAACAAATTTGTATGGAAAAGGCAGATTTTTGGCAAAAATTTAAAAATCTGGGACCGCAGTGCGATGCATCGAAACGGTCTATCGAAATGGTCTTTTGCAAATATAAAGAACAAAAGATACCAAAGAGAGTTACAAATGTGTATTGTGTGAGGCCAAAACCATTTTCTGCTAGTTTAGGTCAAAATAAAACTTCCTATCGAAATATAAAGAATTTTCAAAGTCGTTAATACAAAGAGTCCCAAAAAGGTAACCAAAAGTATTTGGTAAGAGACTGTTCGTCTTACGGAAGAAAGCCGAAGAATCTCACACAACTTTTTTTGAAGTTAAGCTTTTAAAGTGTATCCCAACTTCGATATTTCAGCTTAGCTTTCCCATCTCTAGTTTATTATCTTTGCTTTGAGTGTCTCAGAGGTCAACAACGAACGGCTCAGAGCTTACACAGTCCTCGTAGTCGACTCGCTTCCAGCTCTTTCTCTCACTCCTGTCTGGCACTTGACGTTGTCAACTAAACGCTTCAACGATTTCATGCATAAATTTGTTGCAAATTTTTCATAGTTTTGTTTGTGAGCCGACAATTCTTGGTCGAGAAAAATTCCTGCACGAGCTCTTAACGCTGCACTTGTTGAAGTTGCCGCAGAGCGTCACACTTGGCTAACTTTGGGGGCTTAGAGAGTAAGCGCTTCCTGTCTTCGGATAGTCTTTTTTTTGTTGAAAAATTTATGAGCCACCTTTTGATGGAAAACATTTCAATTGCAATTGAAAACAAACGCATTCAACTCACTTTAATTTACAAATTGATTGGCTATACAAAAAGCCAAATGTAAGAAATTTCCATAATTCATGCGCACGCGCCTTGCGCCGGCAGCTCATTGACAGCAGCAGCAGCCAAGCCGGGCTCGGACCAAGTCGAGCAATTTTCCAATTGTAGCCAACAAGCGACACAAATGGCCATGTAGCTTGGCCTGGTCGCCAACTGGCACAACTGCAATGCAAAACTTGTTTATGCCACAATTTAAATCATTTAATGACGACATACTGAATTGGCTGCTACAATAACAAAAAACAAAAAAGAATTCCAATTGTTGCAACAAATGTCGCACGTTGCGGCCCTTTTGGCAAAAGAAACCTTAGCTAGAAAAATTTCCCAATTACATTTAATCAGCGCGAAAATGAGACGCCTAATTTGCTGCAGCCCAGCAAGAGATTTGCAACAACTGCTAGCTGGACTACGTGTTGCACGTTGTCAGTTCAACTTGTCCACTTGGACACTGTGGGAATTTGTGTGAAATGGCAATTACTGCAGCTCCATGCGCACGTTTTCCAGTTCCAGCTGTCCAACTTTTAGCTGGCGTGGGTGGCAGACATTTGGACAAATATTCACAGCTGTGCGTCGGAAATCGAAACGCTCTGGAATGTGACACTGACTGGCTGGACAAGCAGGCGCCACAATGACGCAATGCAGCGCCGCTCTCTCTCTCTCTCTTTCTCTCTCTCTGGGGGTTTTGATCTTTTGCGCTGTGCACATACCGAGCTCCGAACCTGAACTGATCAGCGGCATACAATGTAAATTATGCAAATTACATGCCAAAAAGTCCACTCCACCACCCCAGAGAGAAGAGAGAGAGAGAGAGATCTGCGAGTCGATTACAAAACAAGCGCAGCGAAGCGCACAAACATCCAAGAATCTCTCAAGTGCTGGGAACAAAATGTTAAGGAAAAAAAGTCAAAATAAGTAGGAAGAACTATGGAGGAGCTGTGCCAGAGCTGACTAGCCGCCAGCTTGCAAAAACAGCTGCCAACAGCAGCGGCAGCAGCAGAAGCGCCTGGGCATTTGGCAATGACGATGATGAGGATGCTGATGATGAGGCACCACTAGCAACAAGACAACTTGTCGTTAGTTTCAAAATTAGAGGTATTTTGCATAACAACGAAAAATAGGAAAAATAAGCAGAAAGGAAAGCTCGGGTTACAGCGAAGTTTACATACACTAGCGGGAATGAGGTCAAGGGATTGTTTTTAGGGAAGCTTCCGAACTAGTTTTCGGGATAAAATTTTAAACTTTTCATGACTAGATATCAAACAACCTTTTCCAAAATAAGATCTGACTTAGATCTAATCACATACATTTTGTTACAGCCATAAATGGTATAATTCGCTTAAAATAATTATATAGGTGTAGTAAAATACCGAAACATATTGGCAAGTAGAGAGAAAATCCGGCTCGGGGGAAAATATACTCTCCTGAGAAAAGTCAGGGCGCGGGGCAATCCTCCCGTTTCCCCTCTCAAAGGGAAAGTCTTCCAATTTAAGATCGATTCAATAAATCACAAGTAAAACAAAAAATCGAGTCTCTACTTAAAGAAACTCTTATCATCTTAGCTTATTAGCCCGCGTCTCTTCTTTGAGAAGCCTTTATTGACGATCGTTTGCCTTACTAAGAAGATTCTGGAGACTCGGCTTTGTATTTAAAGAACACCTCATATTCATCTTCGATTCTATAAATTAAGCACAAATTGAAGTCTTTACTTGAAAAAAATATTACCATCTTCTTAGCCTTATTAGCCCCAGTGTGTTCATGAAGAAGAAAAGTTATTTCTTATTAAGAAGATTTTCAAGATAAAAGTTTCTATCCAAAGTAAGTATTCGTCTTCGACTTATTAAGCTCCATGTTAACTGTAAGAAAATATAATTATCTTATCTTAATAAAAAATTAATTTTTATCTTATAACCAATTTTCTTGAAGGAGATTCTACATAACATAACTAAAAAAATGCTCTAATTCTTCTTTTAAAAAAAACGTTATCTTCATCTTTGACTTATTAGCCCTGCCTCTCTTTTAATAAAACATAATCTTTTTCTTTGTTACCAATTTTGATGAAGATTTAATAAAACAGAAGCAGAAAACAGAGACTTATACTTAAAGGTAACCTAATCTTCGCCTTTGAAACCACTCTGTTGACACTCTTCCTATAACTAGAAATCTCCAGAAACATTGCTCTTGCCAGGTTACACTTTCGCATATCTTCTTGAATGCAACCCAATCTTTATATTTTTAATAGAGATTTTATTTCACGAAAAACCTAATCTTTGCGTTTGTTAAAAATATGATTGAAGATTTAATGCAGTACAAGCAGAAAAAAGAGACCCGCATATCTACTTGCATGGAACCCAACCTTAATCTTATTTAGTTCAATAAAAGGCGACTCACGTATCTACTTAAACGCAACCAAATCCTTATCTTGTTTAATTAAAAAAAAAAATTTAATATTGCATTTGTAATAAGAAAAGACTTAGTTTGGATAAATCTAATCTTTATCTTTTTACGAATTTTAAAGAAGAATCAAAAAGCACAAAAAAAGAGACATATCTCTACTTGAAGATAACCTAATCTTCGTCTTTGAAGCTACGCCTCTCAACACTTTTTCTATAGCTAGAAATCTGCAGGCACATTGCTCTTGTAATCCTTTTTAGAGTTGCAAAGCTAACAAGGCTTAGAGAGATCATTGAAAGCGAAAAAAAGATATTGAAAGCCAGCGATTTTGCGAGATTAAAAGTGAGTTTCTAAAAAAGATGATTAAAGAGTACCTCGCATTCCCAGATGATTTCGTAAAAACCTTTATGAAATCTATTGACAAGTTTTTAAATGTTTCCAAATCTAAACAAATTATTCAAGAACCTGCTGAGAGTAGCGCAGTCCACTGAATTGCTAGGCTGCTCCAGCTGGTGACCAGAAAATATTAAATTTCATTTCAAAGTCCATATAAAATGTGCGATATATTTTTTTTTAATAATCCAAATTATTTGAAAATAAAATATCCGAAAAAGTGATTCAAGGTGAATTCTCTAAGCAACTTGGGCTGATGAAGATCGCTTTCTCCAAATTTAGATATGAAAAATCAAACGATGGAAGCTTACCTAAGCAATTTAAGCAAAATAAACTTACAGTAAAAGCTATGCGAGTGTATAATGAAGTTATGAATATATTGGGTCTTATTTGGAATATTATTAATTTCAAAAACAAATTTACTGCCCTGGGAGGTAAATGAATCTATATTTATTTCCATGATTAATTAATTGACAATATTTTTCGAGATGATAAAATTTTAATAGAATATTAATTACGTGCAAAATATTAGGAATATCTTTTGTTGGAAGAAGGAGCAGATAAATCGAGAAATGTAGACATAGAGGAATGCACAAATTTCATCTTTGGACATATAAGTTGGAAACTCAATTATTATTGAGTTCTATTTAAGAAATGATTTGTTTCTAAAGACGATGACAATAAATATTTTACAAAAAATTAATAATAACAAAAACTTATTTTAAGATTAAATTTATAAACTAGAATAAAAAATTTTTTATAATAAAATTTTCTGTATCTATAAAAAACATTTTTACTGTTTTTAGAGGCACATACTGCACCGTAAAAAATTGCAGCTTCTTTATTTCGTATGCATGCCAATATATTTTAAGTTTTATTTTTATTTTTTAAAATTAAATTTATTTCATTTAAATTTCTTAGTTCCGTTAGAAGCAAGAGTTTTCCAATGAAAAAAGGCATGCGACCCACTGTGCGGAGCGTTCATTTTTCTGAACAACCAACAACAAATTTGGTACTCTTAGTTATAATTAAAATGTTATATCTTGTAAAAGGTGCTTAGACATCTGGGAAAACCCCTGATTCTTCGAAAATAAATCCCCAATTGAAGTATTAAAGTATTATGGACTAACGCAGAAAGATTTCTCTTTGAAGTCAGAAAATAAAACTTACAAAGCTCATTGTAGTGGCAGTTCATTATTTTAAATCTTTATTTAATAATTTGACAATAGATATTCAAGATTATAATCTTATAATTCTTCTTGATTCCATTTTATATTTGATAGCTCATTTCTTTAATCAAGAACTTTAAACATTTTTCAAAGAGTTTTGTCATTCTTTAAAGGATTAGAGTCTTATTTAATGCTTTCTTGACTTGTATTGCTATTCTAATGGGTGAACTTTTTAAAGATATATTTTAAATAGATACTTTTAACATATATAGATAGAGGAGGAATAGTACTAAAATTGTTTTATAGAGACAAGCACAAATAATCTTACTTTCTCAAGATTTAAATAGATGTAAAAATTGGCAAAAAAATAAGAGATTCCGAATTTTCGTGCTTTCTCAATATTAATTGAGTTTTTAAATCACTTGACTAGGTTTGGCTGAAAACGCTTCCAAAGAAAAGTAGATTTCAATAATAATGCGATTTCAGAACGAAGTGCCATATAGTTCGCTAGCCCAAAAAAGGCACGGCAACATTGTTTTACTATGACCTCTAAGTACAGCTCCTTCATAAATTTACTACCAAACCTTTTTCTGCGTATTTTAACCCACAAACTTTTTTAACCAGGTTAAATTCCTATTTGCTTGAGCGGCCAAGAAAGTCACTTCTGTGGGCGGCAAACCTTTTGAAACTGTCCATATACCCTCTCTCTGTTGATGTTTAACCAAAGAAGAGGCAAGTTTTGCGCCTGCGCATTGAGGTAGGGCCAAGAAAACGGTTATGGCCAAAGGTAAATACGCTGTAAAAATGCTTAAATGTTTTAATGCAGCCTCGCTGCATAGCTGATAATGGGCCTGATGACGGTCTTAGCCAGTCTGAATGACTGCCTGCTGACCTGGCTGCATGGTGAACTGTCCACTTGTCTGTCCCTGGACTGACTGCTGTGTGTGTGCTTAGAGTGTGCAAATATTTTAGCAGCAATTTTCAGCTTAAATGCAAAAGTGAACTTAAATAGTTATGCCAAACAGTGGGCAGACACACAGAGATAGTTAATCGTTTAACGATAAAATGTTATCGTTTATCAGCTAAGTAACTCAATGGCGGCAAGTGAAACCTTTGTGAGATTTCTAATAAATCAATTCAATGCGGCGTCAATGAACGCTTTCGCTTTTGAAATATATTAAGTTGTCCCTGAATTTGTGCAAACACCCCATGACTATTTCCGTTGTAAAGCGTTTCCATTGATTTAATGTGAATATCTGCTATGGATTTATTAACAATTCAAATTGCTGGTTGAAAAGGCAAAGCAAAAAGGCCAAGAAAATAATACAAAATAAACAAGAGTCAAACAGTTTGAGAAGCATTGAAAGTGTAAAGGTTTGTGGTTTGAGTATGTGTGCTTAGCTAATACAAGCACCAATAATTTAGTACGGTATTGATGACCATGGCTAGTCTTTAAAAAAATACCATATTGAGTAAATGCGACGTCACAAATCGTATAACCAGATGATCAAGGCGCTTCTTACGAGAGAACAGACACACACACTTGCACACATACCTATATACAAACCTAAACTTTCTAGCAGAGTAAATAAAATTAAGTAAATAATGTGCTTTTAATTTATTAACAATATTAATTGCTCGTTAAAAATGACAAAACCCAAGCCGCCAAAAAAAGATACAAAAAATCAACATTTGTACAGTTTTGGAAGCATTGTAAGTGCATGTACTAAATAAAGGTTTGTGTTTTTACTAAGTGTATTAAGCTCAGACAAGCACCAGCAGCTGTATTCGTTGTAGAGTCACTGGGGTTTTGGTATATGCTGCATATGTTACTTTTTGTTCTTGTCGTTTGGTTTTGTTTGCTCATCCTTACATTCCCCTTTTTTTGCATCCTTTTCACCAGCTTCAGCTTTCTTTATTTCCTTCGCTACTTCCTTAGAATTTTCTTTTGCCTTAGCTCCTATCTGTTGCTTGCATTTTTCGCCTTCCTTCAGCTCTTCCCCTTCAGCCTTCTTTGTTTCGGATTCCTTTAACTTGTCATCAACATTAGCTGCCTTTTGTTCCTTGCATTCTACTTTCTTTTTACCAGCTTCCTTGTCCTTTCCTGCTTTCTTGTCCTTTACTGCTTCCTTTGCTTTTTGAGCTTCTTCAGCTGCTATCTGTTGCTTGCATTCCTCTGCTTTCTTTGAGACTTCCCCTCCTTCGAACATCCCTCTTTCAACTTCCTTTACTTTTTTGTCAGCATTAGTTTCCATTTGTTGCTTGCATTCTTCTGGTTCCTTTTTGGCAGCTTCCTTAACCTTTTTTATTATCTGTTGCTTGCATTCGTCTTCTTTCTTCTTTATGGCAGCTTCAGCTTCCATCTGCTGCTTGCATTCCTCTGCTTTCTTTTGTTCTTCCCCTTTAGTCTTACTTTCGTCAGTTCCTATCTGTTGTTTGCATTCTTCTACTTTATTTTTGCCAGCTTTCTTTTCCTCTGCGTCTTTGGCAGCTTCCTTGTCCTTATCTACTTTCTCAGTCTTCTGGGCAGCTTCTGCCGTCTTTTGCTCGCATTCTTGTACTTCCTTTAAGGCTTTAGTTTTTTTACCCTTACCTTTCCCCTTTCGCTTCGCTGCTACCTTAGAATTTTTGGCAGCTTCAGCTATCTTTCGATCCCATTCCTCTTCTTCTCTTTTATATTCCGCTTCTTTAGCTATCTTCTTCGCAGCTTCAGATTCTTTCTTGCAAATTTCAGCTGCCCTTTTTTCACATTCTTCGGCTTCCTTTTTCATTTGGCAAATTTTCGCTTCTATTTCCTTCATTTCCTTAAGCTTTGCAGCTTTTTTTAAATTTTTCTCGGCTTCTGCTTCCTTAGCCTTTCGTTTCTTATATTCTTCTGCCTCGGCTTTTAGAGCGCAAGCTTTTGCTTCTTCATCTGCCCTAGCCTTTTCTTTTTCAGCCTGCTTGCGTTCTTCCTCCCGCTGTCTGCACTCCTCCTCCTCCGCTGCTTTCTTTTTAGCCTCTTCTATTTCTTTGGCTTGTACTGCTATTAGCTCGTCACACTCGGCTTCCAACTCTTTTATACCTTCGATATCCATCTCCGTATCTATCTCATCCTCATCTGGATCTACCATAGCCTGCACGCCACCACTTAGACGTCGATCATCGCGCAGTTCCAGCGCCTGATTTTGTAATTCCGCAAAACTAAAACGATGATATGCAAAGTACTCAGCATTCTTGTACTCCTTTTTTGTGCCGGCGCCTGGACCCAAGCGCTCATCAGGAGCCCTAAATGGACGGAAAGCTGCTGCGTTTATAAAAGTAGGCACTTGCATGTCATCGTGGTTTACACTCTCCGGTGCATAGCCTACATCGGGTGGATCCTTTGGTGGATGTGGCGTATTCGATGGCTTGTTGCTTAGTGTTGGCTTGGGTCTGTAAATGCTGCTATTTGGCTTGCCACCCTTGCTGATCCAGCGTCTTGGAAGTGCGTTAAAATGAGACATCATACTTGGTTAGGCTTTATATTTTAGTGAAATTAAATTTGTTTGGAATGAAAGCTTGGTTGGTATATAATTCACAGTCTACTACGATTTGATTTTTTTGACAACACGGCAAAACCGAAATAAATGTCAAGTAGGTTTAACAAGTCTTGGTTCATCTCTAACCATCAAAATAAATAAGTCGAAAAAGCGTCTGTAAACTGCCTACCTGACTCATATGGTATCTTACCCAACCTTGCTTAACCTAACCTTAGTTTAACGAACCCAAAAATTTCTTTTCTGTTAGACTTCATCTCTTCAGGAACTAGTATATTGAAGAAATAATTTTCTTAGGAAACACTCCACTTATCCATGAAGTTAATGGATTCACAAGGATAAGAGCTACTGAAAAGGTTTCGAAAGCATTAATGCAAAAGTTATTAGGAATCTGAAAATATCAGTCAGGATGCACTGATGGACTTAGGGAATCCGTGTTCACCAGTTACAGTCATTCGATACAGAATTTCAGGGTGTGAGAATTTCGAACTAGCAAACTCCTCGGCTTTATAGTTAGTGTATGAATTGGTGTCCGTATAGGCAAAATCTGGAAGATTCGCTGAAAATTACTAATCCTTAGATCTTGACACTTAAAAACTTTATGAAAGAACACAATCTAAAAGATTCAGATACTTCCAATAGATTAACTGAATGGAGACTTAAAAGAATCAAAGTTTGAAGTCGGGGAGCTTATAATTCACGCATTTTAAATGCATTTCGAAAAGATGCATTCACCCGTAGGCCACAATAAAAAGGACTATTTGAGAGAGAGCTTCGTGGCTGTTAGGTTAGGTTTGGATAGACATAGACTGAATAGTCCTTAGTGGAACCAAAAAATGCAGATGATGTACAATGCGCGTTAGTCGTCAAGTATCGCGTATGCTTGGCGAATGCTAATAGATTTTGAAGTGCCTTGTCGGCTGCCTCTTCCAGTGAGGTAAGTCAGGCTTTTCCTAGATATTTCAGTCTTGATGCGCATAAAGCGGGGCAGCGGCAGCTGAGGTACTCCAGTCCCTTTAGCCGCTGTCTCCCTACACCTCCTGCATTTGCCTTGTAGTTTCCAGTCTGAGTCTCTAAGGACTACAGAACCGCGCTAGAATTTGGCATTCCGTACCGTTGTCGATGTGGCAGTAGTCCTGGTAATCCTGGCCTGATCCAACCAGTACAGATGTGTGACCGCTGGCGTCACGGAATATTAGTATTATTCCCTCCGTGCCCACCGGTGCTGTTTCCTGACAGAACTCCAGCGCGCGGGGTTTGGTTGCCTTTTCTACTGGGTAACCACCCCATAGCATTTTATGCCTGCTGCCAGGCAGCTCGGGCCATGGCTCCAAAATAGCAGCACCAGACTTGGAAATCCGGATACTGCTGCGCTCTCACCTTAGCTAGACCGTACAAGCGTCAAGGGAGGACAAGTGTTTGGCTCTGATGCTCGAGCCAGTACACAGTCTATTGCCCAACCAGCACTTTCTTGGAGGATTCAGCCAGAGAATTTACGCCAGCCTTTGCTGCTATTACTAGGATAACTTTCATAAAGGTTAATTGCGAACTCCCTCATTGCGCGGAAGTCGGTACTGCTGTATGGAGGAAAAAAGCTTCTTTCCATATAGCTGCCAAGGCTGTCTAAGTATAAGGAATGGGTTGCCACAAATTTTTACCCTTACATATCAAAACTTATACATGTTTTGTGTGGATTTTTGGAATGTTCATTTAATTTAATTTAGGAATGCATTTTTAAAAGAACTAGGAACTTGTAATCGCCATTGCTGTATTGATTTAGTTTGCCCGTTTCTGGACCTCTTCCTTCTGCTGCTCTTGGACTGCCTGTAGCTCGTCATTTAGCGGTTGGTCTGTCTCCAAATCAATGTCTGACACTTTGTGAGCGACTGTTTCCAAATCATAAAAGGAATAACCATTGTAGCTATATTTATGGCCAAAACCCTTGAGTCCACTGGCTGGATGAAAAATATTGGATTCGTTTGGTTCCTCCGCATCTACAGCATTATCAGATTTGCGCGGCTGAGAAGCACGCAACACCAAACCCTTCAGCTGTGGCAGCTTCTTTGCATAGGAACGAGTACTATGATATGCCGGAAGCAGCCTAACCGCTTTCAAGAGCTGCGACATGTTGCTGCAAAGCGCTAGAATTTTAGTAATATTTATTTTTTATTTTTTAAACCTAGAACTTACAAAATTTTTGTTGTTGGCTTGTCGGAAAATCTCTAACCTTTGAATTTTGTAAATATATTGTCGACATATCCTAAGTGAAATTTGTGCTTCAGGCTAACTATGTTTTTAAATTTTTTTGTATTTTCTTTTTTGTATTCGTAATCGTAAGATGTCAGCCAATTGTCAAGTGGCAGTTCCTGAGGCGCTACCAAAGGGCGCTATATTGCAACTGCAACAGCTGCAAACACTTTCACTAAAGTTTTAAGTGACTTTCTCGACAGCTGCAACCTGCAGCTTGACAGCTTTGACTTTAGTTGTGTTTCGGCTTTAAACTTGGTGGAAAGGCTATCAAGAAATTGTTATTTAGTTAGCACGCTAAGACTTTTGCCAACAATATAGTCAAGCGATTATGTAAGGAGTACACTGCTTGCTTGCAAAAGTTATACTTGCCACCTTTGTGGCCACTTGCGGCCAACACATGAAACTTGGCCAAAGGGAATTTTCCCTGTTTCACTCCAGTAAAGTATAGCTTTACTTTTAAGTGTTTGCAAGCAAAACTTTATATGCGGTTGAATTTTTATAGAGAGCGAAAAAAAATGTGTGAAGCAGCAGCTAAAACTTTATCTTGCTGTTTATTATAAAAAAAAAAATCAAGTAAAAGTTGAATAGGGTCGAGAGATGACGACCTATACACTGCAGCCACTCCCAGTGAAAAAGTATATGAGAAATTACACCTAAAAACTACGAGCTGAAGGCTTGCTTTAAAAGCCTGCCTCAACTACTTTGAACGTATTTGACTAGTTGCGAACAGGTTTAAAAGGGACCAGTCATGAATTAGAAAAATGTTTATATAGAAGAGCGCTCATTATTCATCACTCTCGCTACCAAATTTGTTTGCTCTGAACGGCAGAGCAGCTTATGCAATGATCCAGCAATTCGAAGGTGACGCAAGGCGCAGGTGCCTTATAACTTTTTCTCCCGAAACGAGAGCGTAGGTTCAATTTTTATATGGTAGCTATAGGCAATAGTGCACCAATTTTTGATTAAACTTCACAGAAGTTTTGAATTATTTTGTATTTTGTACTTGTACTGTAAAATTAATTATAGGTAAATGCGGTTTCATCATTTGCTCAGTGTTTTGGGCTGTGATAAAAATTAAAGTAAGTTTCCAAAAAAGATGAGTCTTTTAGTTACAAGAAAAAAGAAGAAAACTTTACAGGTGGTGCAAGTGTGAAACATTTTATTAAAGCACAGCGGATTATATAAAATTGGCCACATTATACGAAGGCCAAATAAAGGAATTCAAAAAAAGGTAATTTCTCTAGGAGGAATAAAAAGAAGCCGACCAAGAAGGAAAAGGCTTGATGATGTCGAAGCAAATTGGAAGACGATGAACATTCGGGATTGGAAAGATGAAGCGAATGAGCGAGTGAACTGAAGGAAGATTGTTGATAAAGCTACGGTCCACCCCGAAGAAGTACGATTTTGGGGAAATTTAATTATATGATGAACATTGGAATGGTGAAGCAGATTGGAAGACGATGTACACTCGAAATTGGAAAGATGAAGCGAATGAGCGTGTGAACTGAAGGAAGATTGTTGATAAAGCTACGCTCCACCCCGAAGAAGTACGATTTTTGGGAAATGTATTTATACGATGAACATTGGGAAGATGGAGCGAGTGAGAGAAAACTGTGAGGAAGATTGTAGGTTCATCCAGGAATGTGAAGCTAAGAAGAAGAAGTTCAAGAAGTAAGATAATTTGGAAAATTTATTTAGACGATGAACATTCGCAATTGAAAAGATGAAATGTGTGGGAAAGTGAACTAAAAGAAGAGTGTTGATAAAGCTAAGGTCCACCCAAGACTGTGAAGTTAAAAGAAGAAGTTACAAGAAGTAAGATTTTTCGGAAGTTTATGTAGTTAATAGTTATCACAGTCGATTCGTGGTATTGTAGCAGTCATGGTTGCCGCTAATGATCACGAAACGAAAAATGCCGCACCCCCAAATCCGCATGGGTATGCTGGTTGAACTTTACTGTTCATCTGACGAGCACCGTCAGGGCGGCATTAGCCAATATATGGTTACCCCTTGGGGAATCTATTCCGTTCGTTGTCGAAGCTATTTCGATGAATAAGTTTTTTCTGTCATTTTTATATCAAAGCATATTATTGCATGTTTTCTAAGATATGGGATACCCCATAAGATCGTTTGGTCGAAATATTTTCATAACTTTGGCGAAGACATTTTAAAAATAAGTGTTAAAACAAAGAAGGACGATAACAAGCGTAAAATTTCGAAAATAAAACATCTTGTTTTCTTTATAAACTTATACACATGGCTTTTAAATTAAAGTTTTTTGGCGTTGAAAGTACATTTAAGGTATTTACTAAATTTTTATTCAATTTTAAAACATACCCTAAATATGATCATAATATATGCCTGATAATTATAAACAGATGTTCTTAATCGAAATATCCAATTGGTAATTTATTTTTTACACAAAACAGATCTAAAAAAAGAAGCTATTCCACCGGAGTTGCAATGCATACTAAGATTTATTTCACCAGGAGAATCTGGGTTTCTCCTTTTGAAATACTATATTGCGATTATCTATTATATTTCGGGTTCGATTATAATGATGTTTGTAATAAGAATTTTTGTTTTTCCCTGATTACCCATACCAACAGGGTTGCATCTTTCAATTTTAAAAATTAAGGAGCTTTGAAACTATTTGGGTGAAAGAGGCCATGAGAAGTCTAAATAAAAAGTGTGGTTATACAAGCTCTCAATATCTCTGAGATTAAGACTTTAATACAGACGATTAACAGGCAGATGAAATATTCAAAATAAATTTTAACTACATGAAAATATAACCACATCAAGTTTGGTTATTTGTTCTTAAAATCTTTAAGATCTTGGCGTTCATACAGACAAACTATAAAAAATAGTTCTAGATCTACGACAAAGTAGATCTAAAATTTGGTTATAAGTTTTTAAAATCTTTAAGATATAGGTGTTCATACAGACACTGAAGGACAGACTTGTCTAGACCAACTTTTTTTGTTCTGCTGGCCTTAAATATGGCCTTTGGAAAGTACAGGATTGTATTAAGTTTGGGGACCTTAGAAATACAAAATATTTCTCTTAACGCTCAGGAAAAAAAATCGGGACGGTTGCCTGTATTAGAATACCCATCTTGTAATAATATTTTGTTTCTTTAGCTCCCATGGCCTTTAAGATCTAGATGTGTATATACTATACTCAGATGGACAAGGATCAATCTTAACCTGCGACTATAGCTAGACCAATCTCCTCTTGACTGAGCGATTTTTATTCTTTGGGTCATTTCAAAATATTCAAAAAACAACTTAGACTGTCCATTTACAAGGCCAAAAAACGTTATTTTTCCACTAGTCATTTATGTATTTGGAGTATTTGGGTTCGAGGAAACCATTTTTGTCATATATTTTTAAGCCGCCAGAGGGCGGTTTGGTGTATTTGACTGTTTTTTTTAAGTTGGGAATATTTTCATGTTTCTCAAGAACGCATAAAAAAGATTTAAAGAAAATTTATATTTCAAGAGCATTGCCAAAGTCTTTTTTGTCAAATATTTTTAATTTGAAGAAAATTTATATTTCAAGAGCATAGCCGTAGTCTATAAACCCCTGAACCAGTTTAAAACAGTGTATACAAAAAATTTGTTGCACTTGAGTAACTTATTTACAGTTTATGGTCATGTTGCGTTTGGCACGTGTACGGGATACACTAAGGAGAGAGAGAAGGACTTTCTAAAAAAGGGTCAGTTGAGAGCACTTGTTGCCGCAAACGACTGCCGTATAATTTACACTCTTTTCTAACAGTTTGTTGTATAGTTTTTATTTTATTTCTTCTTCTATATTATTATTATTATTATTTTTTTTTGCTTTTTCACAGGTATGCAATCGACTAACTAAAGTTAAACAAAAACAATTAAACTTAGCACTAAAGTTAGGCGTAGAGTTTGCAGCGCTGTGTTAGTCCTTGGCAAATTTTTGCTGTATGCCGCAAAGAAATTAGTTTTGAAAGCAAAGCGTAAAGCAAATACCCAAAATCCCCACAGAGAGTCTAAATATAACACAAGAGAGACAAGGCGAGAGAGAGAGAGTCCTCGAGAGAGACTGAGTGAAAAAATGGCTTAAAGGCTAATACAATATTGAAGACTTAAGACTAGGCAAAATCGTAGTCCTTTAAAATGCTGAGTTTGTTATCCATTGGCGTTAATTTGAGTTCAGTTGAAGTTTGACAGTTGGCCGCAAAGAGTTACCACTGATTGTGACTGTCATTGAGATTGTTGGCGTTGCCAGACTTGTTGCCATTGCGTCGATTGCCATTGCGCTCATTGTTGCCGCGCTCCTCGCTGCGGTTCTCATCACGACGATTGTCATTGTCATCCAGTCTGTCCAAGCGCCAGAGGTCATTGGACAACAAGCGTCTGCCATCGCTCCAGCTGATTGAACTGCCGCCACGCAGGGCGTTGCCACTCAAACGCGTAGTGAGCAAGTTATTCAGATTAGATGTGTCCAGCAGCAAGGGTGAGCTGATCAGTTGTGCCTGCACAGAGGCGCTCGCGGGTTGAGCTAGTATCAAAGGCGCCTGCGCCGTGCGTTCAATGCTCAATTTAGAGGTAGCTCCCTGTCTCAGGGATGCGCGCCAAGCATCCAGATCACGTTCTCTTGTCAGCAGCGTAGTTGTTGTGCTTGCAGTAGGCAGGCGTTGGAGCAACGTAGGCGGATGCGAGACCACAGTGGCTTGCACGCTCTGACCCAACAGCGGATTGGGCAAGCCGGACAGCAACAGCGACTGCTCATTGCTCAGACGTTCCAGGGTTTGCTGCGTGCGCAGACGTTGACTGCGACGCTCGCTCTCACGCAGCTGCTCGCGCTCACGCTGCTGCCGGCGTTCGTTCTCACGCTCACGTTGTTGCTGCTGTTGGCGCTCACGTTGCTCACGCTCTTGCTGTTCCTGCGCGCGCTGCAGCTCTCGCAACTGTTGCTCCTGTTGCTGACGCTGTTGCTCCTGCTGCTGACGCTGCTGTGCGGCTTGTTGCACCTGCTGCTGAAATTGTTCCATTAGTTGTTGCGCCTGCGTGCGTGCTTGTGCCTCCGATTCACGACGTGCCTGTGACTCTGCCTCCAGTTGTGTTTGCGTCTGTGCATCCGCCATGGCTTGTGCCTCGGCTATGGCTTGTGCGGTCAGTCGTGTTTGCAGCTCCTCTAGACTATTGTAGCGTGTATTGGAGGATGTACTGAGACGCTCATCACGCTGTTGCTCGCTCAGCAGCTGCTTGGAGACAACTGCATTAAAGCCGCTTATGTCATCTGCTGTGTACTCCACAACGCGACGCGTACCATCGGGCTCTATAAGTGAGTACTGACCCTGCACCACATCCCCATCACGCTTCTCCTCCTGCTGTTTGTCATCACCGGTGAGCGTATCGCGTACATCATAGGCAAAACTGTACTGCGGATGACTGTCATAATCCTCGCTAGAGCTGGGCGCTGTGGTGGTGGCTTCATTCTCACTCGAATCATCTTCGCTGCTGTTAAGATCACGTAGTTGTTGCTGTTGTTGGGAGCTGGACGATGATGACTTTGTCAGCTGGCTGAGGTCAATGGGTCGCAGGTAGCTGGCGCGGGCAATGTTGCAGGTCAATAGGCTCAGGCAGAGCAACAAGTAGATCTGGTTTGTAGGGTGTAGAGAAAAACTTTGAGTTGAAGGTGTTGAGTCTTAAAAACTATTGCTGGGGTCATGGAGAGAAAAGTAAGCGGATGGTAGTGTCTGTCGGCGGTATCTTCTCGCACTACTTTAATTCGAAGTATTGAAATAGATGAGATTTTTTTGTTAAATATATGGAATCCGTTAGAGAACTTTCCCTCCGTTACCACCGTCCGTTCGACAACATTTTCTATTGTTAAGGTACATATATATATTATCGTGGTCCTTTTTGAAAGCAATTTCTATAAGGCACTTCTCATGGACATTCCTTTGTTTAGTTTGTCTTCTGGAAGACATCGATTAATGCCTTCTGTAAGCTACATCTTTTGTCTATGTCTATGTCTATTGTTTAAAATTCAATTGACAGTCGTTTCTGGAATCCAGGAACATATTCCCATCCCATAAGCTAAATGGCGCTCTCAAGTTAAGTTATTGAACCACTTGAAACATCTTATCACCCATGGTATTAGGTTCCTTCTAAATCAATTACGGGAGTTTTCGAGTCCAGACCCCCTCAAAACTGGGAAAATTTAATTGAAAGCCTTCTGCGAGCTGCGATGCAGACACTTAAGGGCTGACTTTTCTATGCCAATTTCTATATAGTATAGCATTTCCATCTTATAATAAGATTTTGATATTTTAGCTTCTATTGTCGACCTTAGAGACGGGCGAACGGAAAGCGATCAATCTTTACCCGCGATTATAGCTGGATTCTTCGGATTGTACATTAGGGTGGATCAATTTTATTTCGGCACAAAGGCTCTCAGCGATTTTGATTCTTTGGGTTATTCTAAGTAATTTTGACCAAGAAACTTGAAGTCTAAAATGAATTTCTAGTCTTTTATTTTTTCAAAATATGTTTTTTCCAAAATACTCAAAATTTATTGAAAGTCTTTTGCGAGCTGTGATATACATATCTACACTTCCGAGTTAAGAGCCCACGCTCTCACCCACGACCGAGTTGTAGATCCCCATCTACTATACCTAATAAAATTGCCTAGAGCTAAGTGGAAGATTATCTGTCTTCTTTTGTAGAAGCCGAAAAACTGAAAATCCGAATGACAGAGCCCAATAATTCTTTGGCCATTCTATTTCGTTATCTAGCAGATAGTTTTTCTGATACGACGAAGAAATTTTTTTTTTTTTAAGTTTCTTTCAATTAAAGTTGTATCTTCTTAAAATATTCTTCTCTTTCAGATATCAGTTCCCACTTGTACATCATTAAAATTCGCCTAAAAGTAAATTTTTTGGGATGTGTCCAGAATATTATCTTTTTTCGAAGCATCTTTTAATGCTAAGAAAGTCATCTAAGAAATTTTTTTGTTTTCGGGTATCATCTCAAGTTAGACAATAGACTTTTGTATGACAATTTCAGTACCTCGCTGAGTAGTTAGTTTCTTGGATGCGTCCAAAATATTATTCTTTTATGGAGTTCGTCTCAATTCATGTCTTTCATAATGACTTAGAATGTATTTATCATCCAAATAAGTTTCCTAGAGATTGTGCTTTCGTACATTTTTGGATGTGTCCAGAAAATTGAAGTTTTTCGAAGCTTCTTTGAATGATATGAAAGTCATCATTTTATAAGGGTATCATCTCAAGCTAAAAGGCTTTTGTAAGACAATTGGAGTAACTCGTTTAGAAGTTACTTTCTTAAAGGTGTCCAAGAGATTGCACTTTTATGGAGTTCCATTCAATTCACATACCTTAGGCTAGTAAGATATAATTGCGAAAATATTTTCGGATAAAATTATGTTTCTAGGAAATGAGGAGTTTATGAAGTTAGAATTTTATGGACGAGAATTGAATGAAACTCCATAAACTCCAGATTTCCTTGGAACGTATTTGTCATCCAAAAATCAGTTCGTAATTATAACTCATTAAATGCCATCTACAATAAGTTTTTTAGAGATTATGCTATCGTAAAGATTCTTTCAATCCAGGAGATACGAGTTTTTAGAAATATTGTTTTCGTACAGACAAAAGTTCTTAGTCATATCTTATTGAATATCATCTAAAAGATTGTCTTACATATTATAAGATTCTTTCAATTAATTAAAAATCGTATCCCTTAGAAATTATATCTTCATACAGAAATCAAATCTTTGTTGTAATAATTTCCCTAACTGACTATTCCGCCCCTGGGCGAAGGATTTGGGATATCTATTAACAACTGTTCGGAAAGAGCAGGGACCTACAATTTATAGTCCAATCCGAACGGAATTGAATTAATAGAGATTTTCTCAAAAGTCAATTGTAATCGATATTAATTAAGTATCGTCTTATAGTTTCTTTCAGATATTTTTTAATAATTTTAAGCTCCTCGAAATAACTTGTCGAACAAAGTATTGTCTCTAGATAGAATCCTAATTCTTCCTGATGCCCCCGCTATCCTTTGCAGTCAAAGTAAACAGTCTGCTCTAAAAAGTATTTCTGGTAAACTTTCGAATCCTTTCATTTCACAATCCATAAATTCTCTTCACAAAAAGCTGCTTAGCGCAACAAGTAGTTCTTGGGCGGAATAAAAAAATGCTTACGTAAAGAATAAACGCAAAGAATATCCTTCCGTTACATGCTGTCGAATCCTTTGCTACATTTTTTACCATAAATCAATTTTCTTCACTGCCTTTTGTCATAAATTACCATTCAATTTTTTTGGAATCCTTTTTTTTCGGGCAGCTTGCCCCAATCAGCACGCTTAGTTGTTGACATATGAATTATTATGCGTTTGCATTCTTTATGAGCCTGGACCACAATTGAAGTGCTCCACCCAATCCTTATTGACAGCATATTGCTCTAAGCTTGCCGCGTGCCGTCCCTGCCACCCGCTCCCTAATAATAACTTACGTGGCTTAAAGCTTTTATTGTTTTGTCTTTTTGATTATCCTGATTTATGGGCTTGTCTTTTATTTGTCTGGCTGCTTTCCTTTCTACATTTAACATGACACCCAGAAATCTGCATTAGAAAATTTATGGCCAGGAAATTTGTTGCCTGACGGCTTACCCGTTTCATTGTGAACTAGTCCTTGTGTATGGGAGGGCTGTAACTGGTAATTTGTTTAGCTGCTTTTTGTAAAGTTGTAACTGCTGCTGCTTCGGCTCCTGCTGCTCTCTCTCGATGGGCTGTAGGAGACACGTTTTGCTACTGTTGTCCAAGTTAACCACAACAGCCACTTATATACTAAGCTTGGTCAGAACTTGACTTGTACGCCCAAAAAGGGCCGCACACAGTAGCAAAGAACCTAATAACACTTGATATGCTTAGAAAAACACTTTCAAATTTGTTTAGTTAAAGTTACATATGACCTTCCAGCTGGATGGACCAAATGTGTTGCATGCTGCAATGATTCTGTTCCAAGTTGCTCCACTTGCAGCTGACATTCACTTTTTTTGTCAAACATTAGTGCTTGGGTTTGGGCGGAACGGCTTGGTGGAGGCGTTGGCTCACATTGCAGCCGGAAATTGGAAATTGGCTATATCAAAGTACAGCACACAGATACACACAGTTACAAACAGAAGCTCACACAGATACACAACCACAACGACTTCTGCCACACAGAGACAACGACGCATTGAACTCATGAATTTGAAATTTACTGATTTTTGCCACAACTCAAATTACAAATGGCAAAAATGTCACAGTGCCCCAGCAAACAAACATTCAAAACAGACAAGATAACAAACAGAAGATACAAAAGTTGCAGATACAGATACAAATACAGCTACAGATACAGATACAACCAATGTGGCACAGCTGTGTGGCAGAGGCACTCAACGTAACTCGATAGGCTCGACTTAAATTCAAGAGTGTGACGAACCAAAGAGTCAATGTAAATTTAAATAAAATAATATTTGATATCACAATTTTTGTAGCAGCTACCAGTTAATGAGGTTTTAAACAGGTCTATCAAATTTCGAGAGGAGTCAGAGACAGGTATGTCTTTATTACCTCTATACGGCAAACTTTTTGCACTGCTTGGGTTGGTTTATTGTTTTTTATAATGCCCAAAATATTTGCAGCTCAGTTGATTTTAAGATTTTGGACAATACAGCTATTTGATCTTAATCATTGGATAACAAGCCAAAATCATCATAGTGATTTATTGTAACTATGGACGATTAGCTACACTTAAAAAAAAAAAAGACCGTTCTAATTAAA
>JBAMAX010001907.1:0-39548 GCA_037043745.1 Chymomyza amoena | reverse complement strand
CGCCCTGATTGTCTGCTAGATAGAGGCTATATATTCTCAAGACAACAGAATCATGAACAAAAAAAAATATATTTGAATTTTCGTTCGCGGCTTTGTTTTGATAGATTTAATAAAAATATTTTATTTATTTTTTTATTTATAAATTAGAATTAATTCTAAAACTATAAAGGTTATGGGGCCAGAGCAGCGAAGGCCTTTTTAGGCTGGTTTAAAAATTTACTATTTACATTGTATTTTTAGTCCCCGACGCAAAAAGAGGTGTAAGTTTGACGTGTCTGTCTGTCTGTCTATGGCACTCGTAACTCCCGAACGCATCGCAGTTCGATTTCAGTTTTTTAGTTTTTTTTGTATGTGACTTATGTGCGAGTGTTCGTAGACATGTTTGATGAAAACCGATTGAGCCGTTTAAAAGTTGTGGGGAGTGGAAAGTGGGGAGAATGCGTAAAAAAAAAGCAAACGAACTTGACCTTAAATGTACCGCTCCTAAACTAACAATTTAAATACAAATAGTCTAATTAAGCAACAAAGATTAACTTAAAAAAAATTAAGAAAATACTTCAAAAACTTTCATAGAATTACTTCAAAAATTTTGCATGTAAGATACGACCGTCAACGACGTCTGCCCTCGCGTGTCCCCCAACGCGACGTATTTTTTTTTAGAATTATTAATAGATTCTTAGATACTTTAACATTAAGTTTCTTTTATTATTTTTTACTTTTTAAATGAAAATGACTTAAGTTCGGGGGTTTTTTAAATTTTTAATTTAATTTTTTTATTATATTATATTATTTTTATACAATTTTAATTCTAGAGGTGAGTTTAATGAAGTTCTTTATATTTACGGCATTTCAGTAGATTTTGGGATTTATTAGGAGTTGCATAGATTGAGATTAATGATAGATTAATGACAATTTTTGACATTAATTGTTAAAACGAATTATAAGTTTTCAGTCAAAACAACAAAAGGGTTAAATTGTTATCTTTAAAAATCGTTGCGTTAAATTCAAATAAAATAATTTTTTGTAACGAGTGAGTACTCGTTGGTACCCATTCTATAAATAGAACACAAGTAGTTGATTTTGTAACGAGCACATCGATAGGTTCAAGTGTGAAATTTCCATTGCATACTTTTGTGGGCATCGGTTTCAAGTGAGAAATTTCCACTGCTTTCTATCGGGCGGGAACGGAGTAGTTCGTAGAGAAGTGGCCGAACGAACATATGAAAACCCAAAGGACCCGGGTTCGAACTACTCCGTTGGTCAGTCGACAGCACTTACATTGGGGGGTTTGTTGTTGTCGACTGACGTGAGAAGAAATGGCACTAAAGAGGAAGAACATTAAATCATAACAAGCTAAAAATACAAAAAAAAATAAAAAACCATGTAAAATTAAAAAAAAAATAAAATAAATTTTTTTTTGTTTTTTAATAAATTCTCATTTTATTTTTTTTATTTTCAGCTCATTTTTTATGGACTCATTCATAAATATAACAGCGGAATATATTAAAAAAAAATGTATTAAATAACGTAAAATGAAAAATAAAATATTGTAAACAATTAAAACGAAATAAATTTTTTTTTGTGGAATTTGGTAAGGTCTATACTGTTTCTAGAAATGAAGTAGAAATTATTTATTATACATTTTCTCAGTGCCTTAAATATTTTATGATAAGAAAAATTTAAGAAATATTTTCACTTAAAGTTTTTCATGTAAAAATTACATTAATTTAAAAAAATCACGTAATATAAAAAAATTACTTTAAAAAATTATAAACAAAATAAAATTTTGTTTAGAAAGTTCTAAGGGTTTATTGTTTTTAGAAATGAAGTGGAAATTATTTGTTATAATTTTTCTTAGTGCCTTATTTATTTTATGACAAGAAATAATTTTAAAATATTTTTACTTAAAATTTTTGCCCCCAGCAATTTTGATGCAGTTCGATGCATAAGGTAAAAAAAATATATATCTCAAAATGTTAGTTTTTAAACTTAACGAGTCAATGATAGATTCAAGTATGAAATTTCCATTGCATACTTTCGTGGGCATCGTTACAGTACGCTGAGCCCTGGACGTACATCGATAGGTTCAAGTGTGAAATTTTGATTATTTACAATTTGGGAGGGGATATGGAGTAGTGTGCTAAGCGTTGGCCAAACATATGACAGATGCAAACGGACCTGGGATCGAATCCGACAGGAAACAATGTAAAAAAAAATACATTTTTTTTTTAATCTATATGGCTTTTATATCAACTAATATTTTTAATTTACATAGAACATAGAATCTTAATAAAAATAATACTTTTTGAAAAGTATTAAACATATTTTATTTTAAAAATTTAAATCTAGTATTGATTGATGGGACTCACTGGAACACAATCAATCCTGTCATTATTATAAAGATGTCAATATCATTAATCGTTAAAGCAAAAATTAAGCAACGAGCTAAAAAGTATATAAATAGAAAAATCATTAGCATTAAACCTAACTAATAGTAGAAATATCAGGCGTCTGACAAGATTTCATGTACTCAATCTTCTACTTACTGCTTAAAACAATAATATAATAAATAATGTAATATAATATATACCATTTAATTCAAATAAATTGTTTTTGCTCATTGGAGCTTAGTCAATCCTATTACATTTGATGATATTAAAAAAAATATATATAATTAAAAATATTAAGAAATTATTATTTTATCTATATAATTTGCTGATTGTCTTATATGATAGTTTGCAAATAAAAATACATTAAAAAATCTAGTATTTAATACTAAATTTAATATTAATTTACAAGCATTAGCTTTTGTGGCCTGCAATTCGCTATATGGGCTTCAAAATTGATTATAATATATTATTATTATAATATTATTATATATTATAATATATATTTAGTTTTGTTAATTTAATAAAATTGTTTATTTTAAAAATGTTATATTTTGAGGAAATTTCTAATATATCTAATGGGATATGAGATCCAGCAATGAAACCAGAAGATGATCAACAATAAGATCAATAATAAAAACTTTTAAAATAAAAAAAAAAAGAGAAACAAATTCCCACACCGGGAATTGAACCCGGGCCTCCCGGGTGAGAGCAGGGTATCCTAACCACTACACGATTTGGGATATTTGAAATCGAAGTCAGAAGTACCAATAGAAGGTTCTCTTGTAAAAGAAAAGGAGAATGCCTTTTTCTAGTGCTACTTCTGTCTCACTCTCAACGAATACGTCATAAGATCAAAATTTCTGGAAGCGTTGCAAAATCAAAAATCGTATCGAAATTCTACTTTTTTTTTAGTAATTGAAAATGGGCAGTTTTTAAAATTTAGCTCAATTTAAGAAAAAAATAGTGTCTGATAATCACGTAAATAAAAGTTAATATTTTTATACCCTTTACATAAGGTTAACTAAGGCCCAAATAAATAAATAAATATCTGAATTTTTTGGGTTAATCGGAGTGCAGGGTTGATTCCATGGACCCAAAAATATAAAAAAAAAATGGCGGACGTAAAGTCGGGCGCGGACGACTTTAGGATACCCTGTACCACTAGCTTGTAATAAAGTCCGATTTCTTCACAAAAAACCAAAAACAGAAGAATTTTTAAGCAAAAATTTTTTTTTTGACCGATCGTTCCTATGGGAGCTATATGATATAGTCAACCGATTTCAATAAAATTTGACACGGTGCTTAAATACCTTAAAAAAGATATGAACGCCAAAGTTATTTCAAATATCTTTACAAACAAACAAAACACATCGAATTTTGTATAAAAAACGTGTTTTTGGACCGATTGGTCCTATGGGAGCTATATGATCTAGTCAAACGATTCGGATTAAATTTGGTACAGTGCTTAGGAACTATAAAATACTCACGAATGTCAAATTTGGTCCCAATATCTTAACAAACAAACGAAACACAACAAATTTTGTTAAAAAATCGATGTTTTGGAATATCGGACCTATGGGAGCTATATGATATAGTCCACCGATTTTGTTCAAATTTGGCACATTGCTTAAGTGGTCTAAAAAATTTCCAAACGCCAAATCTGGTTAGGATATCTTTATTAAAAAACGAAATATAGCCAATTTTCCTTTAAAAAGTTATTTTGGTCGTTCGGTCCTATGGGAGCTATATGATATAGTCAACCGATTTTGATCAAATTTGGTACAGTGATTGGGAACTATAAAAAACTTTCGATTGCCAAATTTCGTTACGATATCTTCATAAACAAACGAATTATTCATCTAAAACACTTTTTTTTTTCGAGGTCGTCTCAAACACCCCCATGGGAGCTATATAATTTATCCCCGATATCAAAAAATAAAATAAACTTGTCTCCTATGGAATAATATGGGATCTAATGTGAAAGTTTGGTAACTCTAGCTCTTACCATCTCTGAGATCTAGGCGTTCACACGGACGGACGGACGGACAGACGGACGGACAGACGGACAGACGGACAGACGGACATGGGTATATCGACTTCTCTATTCACCCTGATCATATTTTAGGTAACTTTGGGGTGTCTCCGACGTCTCCTTCTATATGTTACATACATTTTCGGCTTGCACAAACTTAATATACCCTTGGACCATACGGTACAGGGTATAAAAACAAATTAAGCTGCCACAAATTAACGTATAAATATTAAATCTACAAATATGCTTTAAATGCTTTATTTTAAAACCATGCGGATTAATTTAAAATATTTGATTTTAGACCAGCAAGCATGAGCAACTTTAATATTAATTTTCAAATTAAACAAAATCGTATTACATCGACAGAGACTTCTTGAAACAGAAAATATCTAGATCTGAAATATGATCATGAAAGTTTTGGTTTTAGCGAGAAATCTAAAACATTTCTCAGAACTACAGTCTAAGATACACGGAGCGTATTCAAAATGCTCAGAAAGTTTTTCTCAAATATATTGAAAAAAGTAAGAAAATTTGCGACAAATTTTTTCCTAACATTTCTTTTGTAAATAATGCATGAATCAGTTGAAAAAGGTTATCTTCGTTAAATTCAAATCAATCGAATTTAATTCAGCATTTGGAATTTTGCTTTAAACCAATTTTGCATATTTCTATTGAAATCGTAAATATTATATTATATTATGTTTGATTTTTAAAAAATTGTTACAGGAGCTCCTTCACGGAGCCCTTTCTTTGTATATTTCAGCTTATATACAATATACTATATAAGCAGCTGGATCACAATAATTTTATTGAAATATTTACAAAAAAAAAACAATTTAGCCATAATCCAATTAATTCAGGTTTTTATTAAAAAAAAATATTAAACACAAAAAGCGAATCAAAATTATTTAAAATCCGAAAACAAAATGGCAAAATAAAAAATAAAAAATAAAGCAAAAACTTAAACAAATCATCAAATCTTAAATAGGGAATTTTGGCAAACTGACGCATTTTATTTGATTGATAGATGTGATTGAAAAGAAAAAACTCTTAATTGAAAAGTAAAACTTTAGGAATTTTCAACTTGGTTTAGGAATAAGCACAAGGATGCTAGGGACATTTAAATATTTGCATATCTAAGATACTAGTATTGGATAGTACGTTTTTTTTGAAACTTAAGTTCAAGGTTTTTGGAATTATAGTCTCTATCAGACACTAAGTAAAGTCTTCTATCAATATTAGTTTATAACGTTTTGTTGATTGCCAATAAATTAATGTATAAAATCTCAAAAACAAATATTATAATCAAATAATTTATCAAATTGAATTATTTTTAAAGGAATTTATAATCATTTTATTCATTTATGGTTAATTTGAAATTAATTTTATGTAATTCTTATATGAAAAACTTTAAGTGAAAATATTTTTTAATTAATTCTTATCATAAAGTAATTAAGGCACTAAGAAAGATTTAAAAAAATTATTTGTACTTCATTTTTAAAAACAATAAAGACATTACAAAAATCAAAAAATAAAAAAATAGTACGAGTATTTTGTTTTAATTTTTTTAACTAATATTTTTCTTTTTACGTTATTTTATTAATTTTTTAATTAAGATCTTAGAAAACTCTAAAAAAAGTACAATTTGTATTTTGTTTATAATTTTTTAAATAATTTTTTCCATTTTACGTTAGTTTTTTAAATTTATGTATTTTTTATATGAAAAACTATATGTGAAAATATTTTTTTAATTTTGTCATATAAAATAATAAAAAACAAAATATGTTTACTTACTTTATAAAAACAGTAAAAACCTTAAAAAAAATTGTAGTGTGTTAATTTATTTTTGTTTTTCTTAATATTTTCTGATTGTTATATTTATGAATGAGTCCATAAAAAACCAGCTAAAAATACAAAAATTAAAAATTTACGTAAAATTAGAAAAAAATTCAAAAGCAAAATTTATTAAAAAAAATTTTTTATTTTTTTTTTGCATTTTGCGACTGGTTTTAATTTTTTTTGTATTTTAGCTTGTTATGATTTAATGTTCTCCATTTGTCCTCCTTTTGTTCTCCTTCGTCCTTCGCCCTTCTTCTCACGTCAGTCGACAACAACAAACCCCCAATGTAAGTGCTGTCGACTGACCAACGGAGTAGTTCGAACCCAGGCCTTTGGGTTTTCATATGTTCGTTTGGCCACGTCTCTACGAACTACTCCGTTCCCGCCCGATGTAAGGCAGTGGAAATTTCACACTTGAACCTATCGACCTGCCTTAGTGCTGCCAACTCGTGCTTTTCTTACTTTACCAACGCTGCCAACTCGCTGACTTGATGGTCAGCTGCAATGAATTGTTTTAAACTTTAATAATTACTTAATTTTTTATAATATAAAAAAAGTATTGCAAAGATAAGCAATTGTCCAGTTAGAGGCGTCTAGCTAATAAAGCTTCTAACAAAAAAAGTGCGGCCAATGTGTTTAGAACTAATATTTCGAATTGATTCAAGCCAGAAAAGTACTGCCAATGATTGTTAAAACCAATAATGCGAATAGATTCAAGATTATATAAGGACATTTGTTGTTTATTTGGAAAAATTATCAAAAATATATAAATTGTTATGAATTGCAGGTTTCTTATTATATGGTCGCTAATCCAGCTGGTTTAGCTAGAGATGTCTTAGAAGCATCAAGGAGTCCTGTCAATCAGAGGCTATCATTTGGTCCGTTGATCTTCTTTTCGTTTTCTTTCAGTTCAGCACTTCTTGGAGCAGAGTTTTGAAACTTCTTTTTAACCTTTTTATAGGATCTACAGGGTGCGCCATTTGAATGTGGTCGATGGAAATATTGAATAACTTTGACAGATTTCAACCGATTGACGTCGTCGAACACATTTTGGAAAGGTTATTGCATTACAATTTTAACCATGAATCGATTCACGCCCAAAGAACGCGCGGAAATTATTATCCGAGTGAGTGAATCGGAGCCCGATTTTTGGGAGTGAATTTTACTGACTGATGAGGCCCATTTCACGCTATCTGGCACTGTAAATAAGCAAAACTGTCGCATTTGGGGGAAAGAAAATCCCTCATACTATCCATCAAACTCCACTGCATGATCATAAAGTGACTGTTTGGGTCGGTGTCTGCTCAAAAACCATCATCGGTCCGTTCTTCTTCAGAGTTGGGGAAACTGTCAATGGGGATCGGTATCGATGGATGTTGCTACACTCTGTTTTACCAGAAATGCGTGAAAAAGGTCTTAAAGGCTTTTGGTTTCAACAAGACGGAGCGACATGTCACACCGCGAAAAAATATTTCCATCGACCACATTCAAATGGCGCACCCTGTACCTTAGGGAGCCTTTTTGCCGTCCTATTATGGTGTCTTATACTTGAGCCAGTTAATTTTAGCTATTTTTAGCCGGCAGTTTTTGACTGTGCTTTCTATATGTGCTTTGAAAGTCAGTCTGTTATCAAAGGTAACACCTAGGTATTTAGCTTGTTTTTGTAATTTTTGTGGTTGATTGTCTAAATAGACAGCAGATTATAGTATTTTCTAAGAGTGTTCAAAAAGTAAGGTGACTTTTTTTAAGAAAAAATATTTATTTATTCATCAATATTTATGTTGTCCCCTTCATAGTAATCCCCCTCAGATACAATACACTTATGCCAACGGTTTTTCCAGTCCTCAAAGCACTTCTCGGTATAGCCTTAAGCTCTTCCAGCGATGCAGTCTTTATCTCTTCAATCGTTGCAAATCTCCGTCCTTTCATAGGTCTCTTTAGTTTTGGGGACAAGAAAAAGTCACATGGGGCCAAATCCGGTGAATATGGTGGCTGAGGCATGATTGTGGTGTTGTTTTTGGCCAAAAAATCTCTGACAAGCAAAGATGAGTGAGCAGGGGCATTATCGTGATGCAAAAGCCATGAATTGTTTTTCCACAATTCTGGACGTTTTCTTCGTATTGCTTCTCGCAAACGGCGCATAACTTCTAGATAATACTGTTTATTGACCGTACGACCATATGATAAGAACTCCTGATGCACCACGCCATGGTAATCGAAGAAAACAGTGAGCAAAACTTTGACATTTGATCGAACTTGGCGTGCTTTTTTCGGTCTTGGCTCGTCTGGCCGCTTCCATTGGGACGGTTGGGTTTTGGTTTCGATATCATAACCATATACCCATGATTCGTCACCAGTTATGACCCTTTTGAGTAAATCTGACGTCCTTCAACACCTCTTGAGCGATGCTCATGCGACGGTTCTTTTGGTCAAAATTTAGCAATTTCGGAACAAACTTCGCTGACACACGTCTCATGCCCAAAACGTTAGAAAAAATTTCATGGCACGAGCCATTCGATATACCGACATCCTAAGCAACTTCTCTAATAGTGATTCGACGATTTTCCAAAACAATTTTCTTCACTGCTTGAACGTTTTCATCAGTTGTTGACGTGCTTGGGCGTCCAGAGCGAGGCTCGTCATTCGCATCTTCCCGGCCATCTTGGAAGAGTTTGTACCACTTGTAAACATTTTTTTTTACTTAAAACAGTTTCATCGTATGCTACTGTCAACATTCTAAGTGTTACGGAGCACTTAATTTTATTAATTAATTAATTTAATCCGTTGATCCATATTTTTCGAAAGCAAAAAATCGCCGAGCACGCAAAACACTTATAAACTTTACGCCTCTCACAACCAAACAAAAAATGCCATTCACCTGAAATTTGGTACAGATGTTCGGGAAGAGTGTACCAACAAAACAAAACAAAAAAATCGATAATCGAAATTACGTTGCCCGCGAAATTTGAAAAGTCACCTTACTTTTTGAATACACCTCGTATAGTGTGATGTAGTTAAATTTTTTAGAAGATCGCATTATAGGTAATCTTAAACTACAAAAATGGGCAAACAAATTTTTTTTTAATATCGAGAACTTTGTGCAATAAGGATGGGCCAACAAAAATCCTCTTGAATATCATGAGAAGCCGATGCATCCATACGTAATGAAAGTCTGATATGCATTACGAATGAAAGAACTCATCGGACCTTATTTTTTTATGGCGGTAATGCTATGGTTAATTCGGATCAATACCATCGATGTTAACAGATTATTTTTGTCAATTGTTTGCAAATGATTTGGATGATGTTTATTTTTAAGAAATACTATGTAAGACCAGAGCTTTCAATAAAAAGTTCAAAATTCGATTAGATTTATTTTTATGGAGTTTTCTTAATGATCTAGCTACTATCATCAGCATAATCATCGGTCAGGCGTCTGTAAAATCAGTCATCGCTAGGAAACGTCTAAAAATTTAAATCCATTTATCCAAAACCCCAAGAATTCTTTGAAATAAATTAATATGTTGCAAGGCTTTCAAATAGAGATCCTAAGCAGAAAATTTCTTGGAGAGTCTCGAGGCCTAAACGGATATGGATATATATATATGGATATATTTTTTTCCGTCTTTCCTTATCGATTTTATTTTATTTATTTAATATTATAATTTAGAATTAATTCTTGGGAAGAATATTATTAAAAGGCAAAGCAACATAAGCCTACGTAATTTATTAATTTATTTCAAAGGACAATTTAGATTAGTTAACCTTATATTATTTTATAAAAAAATAGTATTATTTTTTTAAGAAAGGTAAATAAAGCCATGTTATAGATATTTACTAAGTCTTTAGGCCGACAGGAGTTCTTTTTAGAGGCTTTTCTTTTATTTTAAGAAAGTTTTATATAATTTATTTTTAGATTTGATTAACCAAATTTAATAAAGACTTTGGATCTACAAAGTGGCTTTTGATTTTTTGGGAATCCTCTGTTAGAAATATATTTAAAAGCGGAATGTTTACGGAATTCCAAATGGTTGGAGTTGAATGTTCTGTCCATCTAGATAAATTCGACTTAAATTACTTTGGAAGAACAAGGTTATGATTAGTTCTATATATTATATTATGTATTATATACTTAATATTAAGTTAATAATTAAATTCTATATGTACAGTCCCTTGGCATATTATTAGATCCATGTTAAACATTAACTCTTTGGATATGAAATTTGAAAAGTCACTTTACTTTTTGAACAAGTCATTTAAACTCAAGAACCAAATAAAATAGTATCTATAGTAATATATTAGCAGTAGCCACATAATCCTATTAATTAATACCAATTTGTACAATAACTTTAAAAGTAGGCAGCTAAAGTATAATTAATAACATTTTATGAATTTTAATTTTTCTTATACATATTGTTTTTTTATGTTTTTATAAATTTTTAAGGTATTATTATTTATTAATCTATCCTACTTGCTGCATCTCTGTAAAAGATTTATAAAAATAAAGTAAACAAAAACTCTTAAATGTCCAAAGCAGAATTATTATCCGTAATAAAAGTCTTTAAAAGCTATACTGGTTATATGCCAAAAAGTCATCCCTTTAAATTCAACGCATTTTGGCATCAGCAAATTCTATTTTTATTTATTTAATTTTTTTATTCTTTTCATCGATTTTATTGTTTGCTATTAACTATTTTATTTTTTAATGACAAAAAATGTCCAAAGTCTATTTTAAGACATTGCAGTTTCAGCTTTTATTCGGTTTTAATCTTTTAATTTTATTTCATCTATCTTCTTTTATTTATGACAATACAAACGTTATTATATACATATATACAATAGTATATACACACACACAGTCACAAAGAACTACGACAACTTCTAAAACGGAAGCAAGTTTAACAGCTTTTAAATGCCGCCATATTGTGGCCTCTTAGCTGTGTTTTTTTTTCCTTTTTTGCAGCACGAGGGCTGTTTAACAAGTTGGCTACTTTTATAATATTACAAAATGTTTTAAATTCGCGAATTTTTTCAGAGTTTGAAGGCGGAGTAGAATTAAGTATATGTTTAAGTTCGCTATATGCGCTATAATGACTACTTTTTTTAATGAATAGTTCATTGGATTAAAATTGTAGTGAATTTCGGGCTTGAGATTAAGAACTGAGTACCTTAATAATGAAGGATTTTTAGTTGACAAAAGCTTACATGGTAAAAATGTATCATGCAGGAAATTAAAAACATTTTTTCAAAACAATTTTATTATTTCCACTCTTTATAATAATGATTTACCAAAATAGAGACATCAGTAAAAATTCATAATTTTATTTTTCATTAGGATGCTGCTTTTTTAGAAATGGTAGTCCAAATATTTTAAAGTTTTCAAAATATAGTTTTGGTACAGTTCCGAATGTTGATCGAGTCGATTTTTTTTAGCGTTTACCCACGTAAAACTTAAAATTCTCCCTTGCAGAAAAGTCAAATTTCACCTAGAAATTGTTTGTCATTTGATTTTAATGAGATGCATAGGTGACGTCAAAAATGGCTACTTGATCCTTAGCATTTTGATTGATAATGGACTGGGGATTATGCATTTGTCTGGTTTGACAGTATATTGATGTCGACTACGCTTATTTTTCCGTTTAATTTATAAATTAAAAGCTTCAAGCATTCCTTGTACAATATAATCTGCCGATCATGAACTTAATGGAATTTATTTTATACAATTAGAGTACTTAAAAAAACATATTTGATGCCATTTAAGGGGCACACCTAGTGTGACAACCTAAAAAAGGCCATTTTTGGGAATTAAAAAAAAAAACTAGTGAATCCATCTATTTAAAATTTTGAGGGTATATTTATACATGCTTTGAGAATACCACAGTAAAATTTTTGAAATAAAATATTAAATATTTTTTGAAATGACACGCGATCTCAGGTATATAACACTATCTAACTGCCGAGCGGCTTCCTTTAAATGGCTGTAACTCAAAAACTATTTAAGATATCGATTTCAAATTTTAGTATATTATTTTTTAAAGACATAACTATCGAAATATGGAAAAAAAAAATTTACTTTTGAAAAATTTCACACTAAGTGTGCCCCTTTAGGCATATGCAAATTTTTAAGTTGATAAAACCTTAAATTAATTATTGCTATCAATTTAATGACAGACATTTTTTAATATTTTCTTTAAAATAAAGTAAAAAAGTTTGCAAAACCGAAAATATTAAATTTTTTGTTTTTCATCGCAAATCTTGTACATTTTCTTACATTCAGTATTAGGACGATTTCGATAAATTGTTCATCACAAAAAGGTTGGGCATTGCGATCAAAAGGTCTTTGTACCATACCCATAAGTTAGAGCAAAAGACTTTCCGCGTAAATAGCAGTTGGTATTGACCTGAGATGGAAGGGGCTAATCCGTTTGTTTCCCATGTGACAGCTCTGTCCCATACCAGCGCTGTGCAGTCACAGATAATATGACTGGTGGTTACATCGTCTTCTAGACAGAGTCTGCACTCTGAAGAGTCCGATAGGCCACGTTTCTGTAGATGATATCTAACAGTGTGGTGGCGAGATAGGTAAGCTATTAGGAGCCTTAGATCCGCTCTGCCAAGACCTTTTGTCTTGATTGCATCCAAAGGTTTGACAAGCACTTTTGCTTGACGAAGCCCCGGAAGGGAGAACCAGTATCTTCTCCTGCGGCCCATTTGTTTATCATGGTCTTGATTGTGAACCAACCAATATCACAAAACGGCGCATTAGATGTAGTCAGGTGGAGGCACCTGTCGTGCTAGATCGTCAGCGATCGTGTTACAATCCACTCCCGAGTGTCTAGGCACCAAACATGGCACGACTTTCTTTCGGTCGGACAGGGTTTGGAGGTGGCTATTCTATAACCATCCAGGAGGAGATGTTCCAGGATGATAATGCCCTAATAGCAGATTGGCTATCTGAATAAATGCATATGAGAAGGATGCTAAGGGCGCAGATCTCTATGGCATGAGTCTCCACTCGATAGTTACCTTAAAATTTTTTTAAATATTTTCTAAGCCTCTTTTTTCGAAATGCTACATTTTCAAAAGATATTTTTTACTATCATCGCTAACAAGTACTTTTCAGTATTAAGATGATTTCCATAAATTACCCGTCGATTTTTCCTTTCGAATTTTTTTCGTCATTCTCTAATGTATTATTATAGATTTCTTTTAATTTTTAGTATTTTTATTTTTGCACACAATTTTAATAAGACTGTAAGGATTGAGCTGTATAAACTAAAAACTTATTATTTAGATTGATTTAAAATATTTTTTTAAATTATAATTTTTCTAAAATTTAATTTTCAAACTTAACGCGTTATATCTCAATTAGAAAATACACGTTTTTTTACTTAATTGTGACAAAGCTGTAAATATGAGAGACAAAAATAATATTAGTTTTTAACCACTTTCTAATTTTATATATTATATCTATATATATTTTATACACCATTTTTTTTACACCTCTTTAAATAGCTGTAAAAGTAAAAAAAATAAAAATAACAATATATTTTAATATTTATTTAAAAATAATGTTAGACGAAATGTATTTTTTTAATCAAACTTTTTTATTTTATTTGTATAATTATAAAATAATAAATACAAAATAATTTTAAAGCATAACAAAATTGCAACCACAGCAACATAGGCCTGCGGGTGGTCAAAAGACGTAATGTGCTAAATTTTTAATTAACAAATTCTTTCTTAATTCTCATTTAAAATAATTTTTATACCCTGTACCGTATGGTACAAAGGGTATATTAAGTTTGTGCAAGCCGAAAAATGTATGTAACATATAGAAGGAGACGTCGGAGACACCCCAAAGTTACCTAGAATATGATCAGGGTGAAAAGAGAAGTCGATATACCCATGTCCGTCTGTCCGTCCGTCCGTCTGTCCGTGTGAACGCCTAGATCTCAGAGATGGTAAGAGCTAGAGTTACCAAACTTTCACATTAGATCCCATATTATTCCATAGGAGACAAGTTTATTTTACTTTTTTGATATCGGGGTTAAATTATATAGCTCCCATAGGGGTGTCTCAGACGACCTCGACAAAAAAAAAGTTTTAGATGAATAATTCGTTTGTTTATGAAGATATCGTAACCAAATTTGGTATTCGAAAGTTTTTTGTAGTTCCCAATCACTGTGCCAAATTTCATCAAAATCGGTGGACTATATCATATAGCTCCCATAGGACCGATCGGCCAAAATAACTTTTTTAAAGAAAAGTTCGCTATATTTCGTTTTTTAATAAAGATATCGTAACCAGATTTGGCGTTTGGAAATTTCTTAGAGCATTTAAGCAATGTGCCAAATTTGAACAAAATCGGTTGACTATATCATATAGCTCCCATTGGTCCGATCTTCCAAAAAATCGATTTTATAACAAAATTTGTTGTGTTTCGTTTGTTTGTTAAGATATTGAGACCAAATTTGACATTCGTAAGTTTTTTATAGTTCCTAGCACTGTGCTTAAATTAATTCAAATCGGTTGACTAGATCATATAGCTCCCATAGGACCAATCGGTCCAAAAAACGTTTTTTATACAAAATTCGATGTGTTTCGTTTGTTTGTAAAGATATTTGAACTAAATTCGGCATTCAGATCTTTTTAAAGGTATTTAAGCACTGTGTCAAATTTTATTGAAATCGGTTGACTATATCATATAACTACCATAGGAACGATAGGTCAAAAAATCTGTTTTTGGTTTTTTTTGAAGGAACCGGACTTTATTGCAAGCTAGTGGTATAGGGTATCCTAAAGTCGTCCACGCCCGACTTTACGTACGCCATTTTTTTAACACTTCTTGTTATCTTATCTAGATATGGTGTAGATATGAAATATATCGACTTTGAGCAACAATTAAAATTAAATGAAAAGAAATTTTGCAAAGTTTTTTTTAAAATACTTTTTTTTATGTATAATTATAAAATAGAGCATATAAAGTATATATAAAGAAAAAATGCTAATTTTCTTCATTGGAAAGTGGTCAAATGGGATTAATTTCTCATGTTATATGTAAACCTGCACAATTTTATTGAAATTGAACAATTTAATGAAGATTATTAAAAAATATTTTATTGAGCAATGTTAATATTTGAAAATGAATAAATTTTTTTCATCATAGAATCAAGAAGTATGCCTTTCAATATTTATTATAAAAATTAACAATTTTTGCCATCTTTTGACAAAAAAAAATTGCTTTTTCATAAATTTTTTAAAAAATACATTAAAATATTTTCGTTTAATTTTTTTTCACATTGTTCCACCAAATCGATTTAATTTAAATTCACACCATATAAGGAACGTATAAAAACACGTGTTTTAAAAAAATGGCGATTGTCATATTTAAGGAAGATAATTAAAATAAAAATAAGAAAAATTCATATTTTTTTTAAGAAAATGTGTTGGTTAAAAAAAATTAAATATTATTTTTTAAACATCCCTAGTGCTAACGAAGATTAAAAAAATTTGGCTCCAAAATATTCAGTAGTTTAGTCGCAATTGATTATACACGTAAAAAAACTAGTTTTTTTGAATTAAGCCGCAACGCGTTAAGTTTAAAAACTAAAATTTCATTTAAATTTTTTTTTTTTTGCCATTCTGCTTTGAATTGCATCATTACTTTTTAAAAATCGCTGGGGGCAGTTTCCAGTACCTTATCCAGCTAGACCCTTTAAAAATTATAAAACTTTTTGTAGCCACAGCAACATAGGCCTTCAGGCTGGTCAAAAGAGGTAAATGAGAGAAATTTTTAAGATTTAATATTTTTTTTGATTTTCTATATAATCTTTTGAATAAAACAAAATTGTACAATTAGAGAAAAAAGCATACCCGTTGTACTTGTAAAAAATCCTTAATAACTTTAGTAAAAACATAACCTTAAACTCAAAACAGTTTAAAGAAACTTTAAGCTCTAAAATGAAAATGGATATTCGCGAGTTTATCTACATGAATTTAGACGTTGTCCTGTTAAAATAATAGCATTTCGCCCAAGTTTTACATTGGAATGGTATCAAAACGCTCAGACAGACATGTCAGTAATCGCCGCTGCTCATTTCAGATGAGTTTAATGGTTAGTCGAGGTTTAACTGGCTTTAAACGCGCCCCGCACAAAAACCAAGCCGCTTCTAAAATTTCGCCAAGAAAAATTTCATTGTATCCTTTGCAAACTCCTCCAATTGTAATTATATTCACCCGGACTACTCGAACTCAATGATTTCTAATTGGAAAATATAAAAACAATCAACCTTATAAAGAGAATCTTTAAAAAACATGCACAAAAAATTACGCAAAAGCGCGCCTATTAAAAATTAGTTACAACAGTGAATTCAAAGCGGGCATTTCTTTAGTGGTTCAAGATTTAGACATCCTGACATGCGTCTTTCGTGGGCACTTCTGGACGATTTGCTAAATTGTAGTTTTGGACAATTTATGATCCACTATTGGCATCAACTCTGATCAAGGAACTGAAGAAAATGATGAATTTTTTAAAATTATTCGTTTTTGCCACTCCGAAATCTTACCAATAACACTGTCCAACAGTGATTTAGAACTTTTCAAGTGACCTAGTGTACGTTGTAGTGTTTCAAAATTGTCTAACACCCCCAAAATCGCAAGTTATCGCTTAAAAACCGTTTTTCGGGTACTGCGATCACTCCCACTATCACAACGTCGCCATTTTTCAACCGATTTTCGATTGCTTTACGGTTTTGGAGAGAAAAAGATTCAAGCTTTAAGATGATATACATTGTTTATACTTCATACAAAGCAACTACGAGATTTTTTAAAAGTTATCTAAGATTTAAACTTTTTTTTTTCGATTTTCGCACTTTGAAGTCGTTTTTATATAACATTTTGTTAAAACACCTTTACTTTTTTACATTTAATCTTAAAGAAATATTAATTTCGAGTAAGAAAAGTTATGGTTTATTAAAATCAGTCGATAAATGTTTAAGTTACGACGCTTATTGTAAACAAGGAAATTAAAATTACATCGACAAAAAAAAGTTTTAGATGGATAATTCGTTTGTTCATAAAGATATCGTAACCAAATTTGGTATAATGCTTAAGAACAATAAAAAACTTACAAGTGCCAAATTTTGCAATATTTTTAAAAAACAAACGAAATACAACAAATTTTGTTAAAAAATCGATTTTTTGGAAGATCGGCCCTATGGGAGCTATATGATATAGTCAACCGATTTTGTTCAAATTTGGCACATTGCTTAAGTGCTCTAAAAAATTTCAAAACACCAAATCTGGTTACGATATCTATATTAAGAAACGAAATATAGCGAATTTTGCTTTAAAAAAATTATTTTGGCCTACCGGTCCTATGGGAGCTATATGATATAGTCAACCGATTTCAATAAAATTTGACACAGTGATTAAATACCTTAAAAAAGATCTGAATGCTGAATTTAGTTCAAATATCTTTACAAACAAACGAAACACATTGGATTTTGTATAAAAAACGTTTTTTTTTTGACCGATTTGTCCTATTGGAGCCATATATATATATGATATAGTCAACCGATTTGGATTAAATTTAGCACAGTGCTTACGAACTATAAAAAACTCACGAATATCAAATTTGGTCCCAATATCTCAACAAACAAACTAAACACAACCGATCAAATTTGGCACATTGCTTAAGTGCTCTAAAAAATTTCCAAATGCTAAATCTAGTTACGATATCTTTATAAAAAAAAACAAAATTTAGCGAATTTTGATTTAAAAAAGTTATTTTGGCCGATCGGTCCTATGGGAGCTATATGATATAGTCAACCGATTTTGATGAAATTTGGTACAGTGCTTGGGAACTATAAAAAACTTTCGAATTTTTGGTTACGATATCTTCATAAACAAACGAATTATTCATCTAAAACTTATTTTTTTTGTCGAGGTCGTCTCAAACACCCCTATGGGAGCTATATAATTTAACCCCGATATCAAAAAAATAAAATAAACTTGCCTCCTATGGAATAATATGGGATCTTATGTGAAAGTTTGGTAGCTCTAGCTCTTACCATCTCTGAGATCTAGGCGTTCACACAGACAGACGGACAGACGGACATAGGTATATCGACTTCTCTATTCACCCTGATCATATTTTAGGTAACTTTGGGGTGTCTCCGACGTCTCCTTCTATATGTTACATACATTTTCGGCCTGCACAAACTTAATATACCCTTTGTACCATACGGTACAGGGCATAAAAACCCAAAACACAATCGTTCTTTGTAAGGGGCACCAACTTTTCAAACAGCCCTCGTACTTGTTTTTCATCCATTATTTTTTTTGTTTTTTTTATCAACGGCTTTTTGTTGAGCTTCTCACAGCTTTGCCCGGAAAATGGCAAATGTTTGCCGCCATATGCATAAAGCAAACTTTGTAGGCGGCGGCAGCGGCAGCGGCGTCTAATAAGCAGACGTTGCAGCCAGCGTCGCTGTCGGCGTCAACGTCAACGTTGGCGTCAGCGTTGCTGTTGTCATGGCTTGGCGGCAATTCTTAAAAGTTTTTTTTTGTTTTTTTGTTGCTAATTGTTGGTACCCCAACTAGTTGGTTTTCCCAGACATTTTGCTGTCTTGGTAATTTTTAAACAAACTTTGAGCTCCTTGTGGCGGATTTTCCTGGCCGACGCTGGCGTCGACGTCAACGTTAGGCAAATTAATTACATTTTCGTTTTCAATTAGAACAAAGCAAGAGCGTTGAGCCAGTTAGGCATGAAAGGCTCATACGCACGCCAGGCTGGGACCGGCTACGGGACCGGAACCAAGACTAGCAGCAGGACCAGCTCGGCATTTGGAAGCTCATAAGCGCACACACATATATGCACAGATACGCACACACACTCACGCACACACACACAGCTACTAAGCTTAGGCTTTGATTTGGGATTTCCCAGTTCAATGTGGCATTTGTTGCAATGCGCATTTTGGACATTAAGAAAATTGGCTAAGGAAATAAATGGCAAGCTAAGGAATGGAAGCTGCCACATTTCCATTTCCATTTCAATCTTAACTAAAACTTTCATTATAAGTATTTGTAGATAAGCTGATTTTGTCGATATCTTATCAAGAGTGGTCTGGCAAAGTTAATAAAGTTATAAGTCCCTCGAAGTTTGCAACCAAATAAGCAAATAAAAAACGTTTAAATACAAATTCTAATTAAATGCAACTTTAAAATAAAAAAAAATATTTAAGAGTAGCTTAAATTGATTTATTTATGAACATCTTAGATGTTATTAAATACCGTATAAAAGCTTGTTGAAGCTTTAGAGATTAATATTTGAGGTTATGTACATATTTACCTATATATTGCCAACTACCTTTATTTACAAAGTTGGTATTTAGCAAGCATATATGATAAGATGGTTAGATTATTACAGCATATGGTTGAGATATCCTTTACCAAGAAATTATTAATTTTTGTTATTGTTGGCTCGATTGGGCAGAGCAAGGATTAGTATCTAATGGGTTAACATGGTAGGTTATTGAAGTATAAAGTTTGGTAAGTTGGAGAAATTGCATAGGGCGTATAGACAGGGGTTGGTCGAAGAGATGTGCGGTCTGACTGAACTTACAATTAAACTTGATGCTGGAAGCAGTTTTATGAAATATTTAATTAACTCAATTTTTTGTACGAATTTTGATAGTCTTCCCAAACAAGCAGAACGAGAGCAAAGAAATAGTTAAGTAATAAAAGGTTTAAATAGTTTTGATATTTTGTAACAAATAAATCGTGTGCAAAGTTTCAGAACGTAGGAGAGCTATATAAAAGCAGCTGAGAAAAAATCACACTTTATCTGCTAAGAAACTATGTGAATCTTATAAATAGAATTTGTGTGCCTAGGTATTCGAGACCTAGAATTTCTTCACGCTGAATAATTTGGTACATACCTTATAGGGTGGTTTCTTTCTGGTCTTAAGTATATTAGGGTGAGCCCTTTTAATCTTACATTAAAAAAAATGGCCTACGTAAAGTCGGGCACGAACGACTTTGGGATACCCTGTACCACTAGCTTGCAATAAAATCCGGTTCCTTCATAAAAATCCAAAAACAAAAGAATTTTTCAACAACAACATTTTTTTTGACCGATCGTTCCAATGGGAGCTGTATAATATAGTCAACCGATTTTAATCAAATTTGACACAGTGCTTAAATACCTTAAAAAGATATATTCAGAATTTAATTCAAATATCTCTACAAATAGATGAAACACAACGAATTTTGTTAAAAAATCGATTTTTTGAAAGATTGGCCCTATGGGATCTATATGATATAGTCAACCGATTTTGTTCAAATTTAACACATTGCTTAAGTGCTCTAAAAAATTTCCAAATGCTAAATCTAGTTACGATATCTTTATTAAAAACAAAATATAGCGAATTTTGATTTAAAAAAGTTATTTTGGCCTATCGTTCCTATGGGAGCAATTTGACAGAGTCAACCGATTTTGATGAAATTTGGTACAGTACTTGGGAACCATAAAATCTTTTAAATACCCAATTTGGTTACGATATCTTCATGAACAAACGAATTATCCATCTAAAACCTTTTTTTTTGTCGAGGTCGTCTCAAACACCCATATGGGAGCTAAATAGTTTATCCCCGACATTAAAAAAATAAAATAAACTTGTCTCCTTTGGAATAATATGGGACCTAATGTGAAAGTTTGGTTACTCTAGCTCTTACCATCTCTAAGATCTAGGCGTTCAAACGGACAGACGGACAGACGGACGGACGGACGGACAGACGGACATGGGTATATCGACTTCTCTATTCACCCTGATCATATTTTAGGTAACTTTGGGGTGTCTCCGACGACTCCTTCTATATGTTACATACATAATTTCCAAAATAATTTTCTTTTGTGGTATTTTTCAGCTGATGTAAGAACCCTGAAGTGTTGAGGGTTTTTATTTTACCTAGTATTAGGTCTCGACGACCTCAAATATATATAGAAAATATGGTCTGTCCTCTGAACCCAAAAAGTAATTTTTTTGTGGCTGCAACAAAGTATCAAACTAACTTCAAAAAACTCCCATAACATTTTTTAAGAACAGTTGTCTGACGTGTTTTTTTTTCAAGCAAGTCCATAGCTTCGATTTTTTTTTACCATGACAGATAAAATATTAAATTTAAAAAAAATAAAATGGAAAAATATTTTTTTTTTAATTTTTTATCATTTTTAATTTTAAATTTAATAATTGAAGTTGAAGAAGACGCAAAAATAAAAAGAGTGTAACTCGTAAAACTGTAGAAGTTATGCTTATTTTTGTGATGGCACCTCCCATTCTCGCCATAGTAAACCGTCATCGAAAAATGACACAAATGCATAACTTTCCCGAATTGAAAGGTAATCAGTTCAAACTTGACATGAATAATGGTTTCGACATTTTAAGATGAATTTTCAAAGTACCAATGAGTATCGTGACCCTGTCTCCAGATATTAAAGGTCAAAGGTCACAAAAATCGGTTTTTTTTTACTAAGCAAATGTACTTTTGTCAATAAATAAATAATTCTAAGAAATCTTTAATTGCTTTCCAATCTAATATAACATATAAGGGTTACTAATTTGTACTTACATTTACAAAATATATTTATATCTAATCATTTTTACGTAATTTCTCATTTCATACTTTTATTTCATAAATTATTATTTACCAAATCAACATTAAGGATATATGTAAATTAAACAACAACAAAAAATTTCGTGAATAAAAACCAAATAGAAAAAAAAAATTTTTTTGATCGAACCCTCAAAGTTGAGACAACTGGGTTCGAACCCAGGTCAGTGCTGAAATAGCCCCGACTGGGATTTGTTGTGATATTAGCCACGTCTCAGCGAACTGATCCATGACCCACCGAAAGTATGCAGTGGAAATTTGCCACTTGAACCTATTGATGAATATTTTACAAAAAGCAACTAATTTGTTATTTTTGTTGATTAGCTAATTATTGGGCTTTCACTCGTTAGTGAGACTGAACGCCAAATTTAAAAAATTAAATTGTTAAAAATTAAAAAAAAAAATGTCCAAAACCGAGAATTGAACCTGGGTCTCCCGGGTGAGAGCCAGATATCCTAACCACTAGACTATGTGGAATAGAATGCTCTCTTTGCATGTTCTATTTATAGCTATCAATTTTTCTTTGAGCACTCTAAAGAGAGAGAAGAGCGAGTTTGCAGTTTTTATTGCTCTTCATACATAAGCAATGCACTTGTAGTAGTCATTGTGGCGTGTCTGCATGCTCAGGCTCTCTAAGTGGTCCTGCAGCAACAGCGCTCGCCAAATTAAGAGCCATTTCGTTTCCTGGAAAGTTTAATATAGATAGCTTACGTTTTATTTTTTATTAGAAATCTATATTCCATTACAAGAGAACTATCGGGATCAAGATGTCATAACAAGAAACCAATTCGGGCGAAGGACAGTCGCCTTCTCACAAATAAAGATGAGTAACTACGACGTTGGGCTGAGTATTTTTGCAAAGTTCTTAATAATCCCCTGGGCTTGGAAGAGTTGGAAGAACTTCCAGAGACACCGACTGAGGCACCAATCTTCCATGGTGTCAACATTGGTCCGCCGACGAAAAGTGAAATTCTAGCTATTATTAGGATACTCAAGAAAAAGAAAGCCCCTGGGAGTGATAATATTCATGCTGAGTTTTTAAATTGTCATCCTGATACAACAGCGAACATCTGGTTACCTTCCTTACAGAAGATATAGAAAACCGAAATACTACCAAGAAGCTGGAACGAAGAGATTCTTGTTAAGATTCCCAAGAAAGATGACGCCTCAGATTGCAACAATTGTAGAGAGAAAACACTTCTTTCGGTTCCGAGCAAATCTTTAAAGTCGCTGACTGAACCGCATCTCTCTAGTGAAAAAACTTTGCGTTTATAGCGTTTTGTTATATACAGCCTTTAACAATATAAAATCTCAATAGCTGATTATTTGTTGATTTGGTCCTTTATTTACAACTGCAAATGAATTGTACAGTATAAACAATCCTATTAACTTTTTAAACTACTTTAACAGAAGAAAAATCTTAATGTTTGATTTCAAAATTGATCTGCTTTATAAAAGCAGTTCAAATATAAAATACCAGTTTGACACATCCGAGGGTTTAGAAAAAAAATCCCTCTAATGATGGAAAAAATTAACTTTATTTGTGGTTAACATTTTAAGCAACTCTGCATTAAAATGGCTGGTCTTGAAAAATTAATTTTTCGCTTAATGAGCTTTATATAAAGCAGGGTAAATGTCACAACAAAATTTATATTTTGCTGAGACTTACGATATTTTAAATAATTCACAATTTACTTTGAGTTTGAAAATTATTTTTTCCGCCTTTTTGCGGTTAATTATCACAAAACACTTTTATCGAGCCCGCACGCTCTCTATTTTACACAAAATAATATTATTAACAAATATATTTTCATAAAACAGGGTTACACTTAAGCTAACAATTTGTAATTTTACAAACTCTACAGTTTTAGGCCCTTTAAAAAAAATCCTGGTAGCAGAGATATTTGGAGTGGCTCGTTCACGAAACGTACAAACTCCGAGCGCTACTAAATAATTATCTCTTATTTTCCGTCCTTTGCGACTGTCTTATATAGTATTTTATAATACGAAAACGCCTTTAACAAGTAAGAGCGCTTTCACCGCTACTCTCACCAAGCAGTTCAAGCAGTTTTATATATTGCACTATTGGCAATTTAGGAACTATGTTGTGTGGTGGCAAAATGCCTCCTCACATTACATATGTAAAATATTTAAAAATCAAAAACTTCGACCTGTAAACAGCGTGTTCTTTTAGAGGATCACAAATTTGAGTGGGCAACACTGCTTTATCTGACAACCCATTTAACAGTTGATATATGCTTTTTGTTGATTTTGGTTTGACATTTCATTAGGGATAGACTTCACCTGAGCAACGCCTGCAAATTGTTAAAATTTTCCATCAAAATAAAGGTTCCGTTTGTCAAACTTATTTGGAACTTAAAATTTTGTTTCAGACGCAGCCCATTTTTGGTTGACGAGGTGTGTAAATAAATAATCGAGTAAGGAGTAAGGATAATCTAGAAGCTTTTGTCGAGACATCATAGCATCCACAGAAAATTCACTTGTCCACGACGCGTCGATAAGCCAGACACAATTCAGCACCTGGAAATCAACATTTGAAGAATTAGGGGCTCAATACGTCTGTAAAAGCTGCAAAAAGTTTATGAAGATTGGTGTTCCAGATGGCGATTTCAGCACGCCAGTTGTGGCATGTAAGCTTCTGTAACTCTTAAAAAAAGCTACCAAGGCAGCTTTATTTTATATGAATTCTATTTAAAAGTTATATTAACAATACCGTTGTGTTTGTTTATAATTCACAACTGCTTTAAACAATTAGTTATACAAATTGTTTATTTGTTTTTATCCCGATAATATAGAATTTTTTATTGCTTTTGTTTATTTAAATTTTTATTTAAAATGATAATTTAACTTCAAGTTGGCATTTCAAGTTTTTGTAGTGTGTTTCTAGACGCAATTTCGAAAAGTAAGCATTAAATAAAAAAAAAAGGTTAAGTTAAACGACTCAATATTTTGAACCAGTTTTTTTTAAGTCTAAGTCATGAGGCTCTCAAAAAAAAAAATATTTTTAAAAAAATATATATTTATGAAGAAAATTATGATTTTATATTCATAATATAACAAAATTTGTTATATCAGTAGTTTTTAGTAAAATAATCATCCATATTAACATTTGAGGGGATATTTAAAAGACTTAACATTTCTTTTGAATGTATTCTGTGTTGGATCACACATTTCTAAGGAATGCAACTAATGGATCTGAAGTGGCCGCCAACATATTAAAAAGATCCTGGTTTTGCCTTGATCGTAATATTTTACAAGCATTTATGGCTCTGAATTTATATAATCCTCGTGTCTTGATTTCTGGGCTTCTTCCGACATCTCCCCAATGGGTAGGCAATGTTATTCGATTAAAAATTGCCCATGTGCCAAAATTTTGTAAAGGGTGGGAGTTAGTTTTGTTTCCGGATATTTTTCTATTAGCAGCACTGTCATCTAATACGGTTTTAGCGTTTATTTCTTTATTTGAATGCGTTCTTTCTTGTATGCAGTTGCGTCGAGTGCAGCAGCGAGTCGCTTGCAGAACTAATTCTAAACTATTATAAAGCAATTAAAACGCCAGCCGGTTTTCTTGAAAAGTCGTTATATTAAAATCAAATGAAATAATCGATTTTTGCAACGAGTGCGCACTCGTTGGTATCCATTCTATAAATAGAACACTCGTTGTTGCAATTTGTAACGAGTACATCGATAGGGTCAAGTGTGAAATTTCCATTGCATACTTTAGCTGGGCTCCGGTGCACAGTTCAAGTGTGAAATTTCCATTGTCTTCAGTCGGGCGGGAACGGAGCAGTTCGTTGAGACGCGGCCAAACAAATGCAAACCAAAAAGGCCTGGGTTCGATCGACGAACGCTCCGTTGGTCAGTCGACAGCACTTACATTGGGGGTTTGTTGTTGTCGACTGACGAAAGGCAATAAATAACGTATAAAGTGCTTATGCTTATCTCTAAATCTATAACAAGCTAAAAATTCTAAAAAAAATTAAAAAACTATGTAAAATGTAAAAAAAAAAAGTTAAAAAACTATGTTAAATGTAAAAAAAAACAAAATTAAAAAAAATTTTTGCTTTTGTTTTTTATTTTTTTTTCTCATTTTGCATAAATTTTTAATTTCTGTATTTTCAGCTCACAAATATAACAAGCAGAAAATAAAAAAAAATTAATAAAATAACTTAAAAAGGAAAATATTATTTAAAAAAAAAAACAAAATATTATTTTTTTATTTTTGGAATGTATTTATTGTTTTTAGAAATAAAGTACAAAAAAATTTTTTTTTTAAATATTTCTTAGTGCCTTAATTATTTTATGATATAAAAAAATTAAAAGAATATTTTCACTTAAAGTTTTTCGAATAAAAATTGCATAAATTTTAAAAAAATTAAGTGACATTAAGAAAATTATTTTAGAAAATTATTAAAGAATACAAATTGTTTTTTTTTTAGAATTTAGTATTTAATTAATTTAATTATTTGTTATAATTTGCTTAGTGCCTTAAATACTTTATGATAAGAAATAATACAAAAATATTTTCACTTAAAGTTTTTCATATAAAATTTACATAAATTTGATTTTAAATTAATCATAAATGAATAAAATGATTATAAATTCCTTTAAAAATAATTAAACTTGATGAATTATTTGATTATAATTTTTGTTTTTGAGATTTTCCACATTTATTTATTGGCAATCAACAAAACGTTATAATCTAATATTGATAGAAGACTTTACTTAGTGTCTGAGAGAGACTTCAATTCCATAAACTTTGAACTTAAGTTTTAAAAAGATTGTACTATCCAATACTAGTATCTTAGATATGCAAATATTTGGATGTCCCTAGCATCCTTGAGCTTATTCCTGAACCAAATTCAAAATTCTCTTCTGACTGATTAATTTAAAGTTTTAATTTTCAATTTAAACTAGAACTTTTTCCAAACTTTTCAATCAAATAAAATGCGTCAGTTTGCCAAAATCCCTATTTGAGATTTGATTATTTCATTTGGTCTTTGCTTTATGATTTTTGGATTATAAATAATTTCGATTCGCTTTTTGTGTTTATTATTTTTTTTTAATAAAAACCTGAATTAATTGGATTATGGCAAAATTGTTTTTTTTTTTTAAATATTTCAATAAAATTATTGTGATCCAGCTGCTTATATGTATAGTATATATATAAATAAGCTGAAATATATAGAAAAAAGGGCTCTGTGAAGGAGCTCCTGTAACATTTTTTTAAAAAACAAACAAAATATAATATAATATTTACGATTTCAATAGAAATATGCAAAATTGGTTTAAAGCAAAATTCGAAATGCTGAATTAAATTGGATTGATTTGAATTTAACGAAGATAACCTTTTTCAACTGATTCATGCATTATTTACAAAAGAAATGTTAGGAAAAAATTTGTCGCAAATTTTCGTACTTTTTTCAATATATTTGAGAAAAACTTTCTGAGCATTTTGAATACGCTCCGTGTATCTTAGACTGTAGTTCTGAGGAATGTTTTAGATTTCTCGCTAAAACCAAAACTTTCATGATCATATTTCAGATCTAGATGTTTTCTGTTTCAAGAAGTCTCTGTCGATGTAATACGATTTTGTTTAATTTGAAAATTAATATTAAAGTTGCTCATGCCTACTGGTCTAAAATCAAATATTTTAAATTAATCCGCATAGTTTTAAAATAAAGCATTTAAAGCATATTTGTAGATTTAATATTTATACGTTAATTTGGGTTTTTTTTTAATATTTTCGGTTCAATGGAATCAAATCTGTACTCCGATTATCCCTAAAAATTCAGATATTTATTTATTTATTTAGGCCTTAGTTGACCTTATGTACAAGGTATAAAAATATTAACTTTTATTTACGTGATTATCAGACACTATTTTTTTTTTAATTGAGCTAAATTTGATAAACTGCCCATTTTCAATTACTCAAAAAAGCCGAAATTAAAATCGTAAGCTATCATATTTACTAAGAAAATGCAAGCGCAAGCTAGAATTTCGATACGATTTTTGATTTTGCAACGCTTCCAGAAATTTCGATCTTGTGACGTATTCGCTGAGAGCGGGATAGAAGTAACACTAGAAAAACTTATTCTCCTTTTCTTTTACACTCACACGTAAATGATAACAAGAGAACCTTCTATTGGTACTTCTGACTTCGATTTCATATATCCCACATTGTCTAGTGGTTAGGATACCCGGCTCTCACCCGGGAGGCCCGGGTTCAATTCCCGGTGTGGGAATTTGTTTATCTTTTTTTTTTATTTAAAAAATTTTTTATTTTTGATCTTATTGTTGATCATCTTCTGGTTTCATTGCTGGATCTCATATCCCATTAGATATATTAGAAATTTCCTCAAAATATAACATTTTTAAAATAAACAATTTTATTAAATTAACAAAACTAAATATATATTATAATATATAATAATATTATAATAATAATATATTATAATCAGTTTTGAAGCCCATATAGCGAATTGCAGACCACAAAAGTTAGTGCTTGTAAATTAATATTAAATTAAGTATTAAATACTAGATTTTTTAATGTATTTTTATTTGCAAACTGTCATATAAGACAATCAGCAAATTATATAGATAAAATAATAATTTCTTAATATTTTTAATTATATATATATTTTTTAATATCATCAAATGTAATAGGATTGACTAAGCTCCAATGAGCAACAACAATTTATTTGAATTAAATGGTATATTTTATATTACATTATTTATTATATTATTGTTTTAAGCAGTAAGTAGAAGATTGAGTACATGAAATCTTGTCAGACGCCTGATATCTCTACTATTAGTTTGGTTTAATGCTAATGTTTTTTCTATTTATATATATACTTTTTAGCTCGTTGCTTAATTTTTGCCTTAACGATTAATGATATTGACATCTTTATAATAATGGCAGGATTGATTGTGTTCCAGTGAGTCCCATCAATCAATACTAGGTTTAAATTTTTAAAATAAAATATGTTTAATACTTTTCAAAAAGTAATTTTATTAAAATTCTATGTTCTATGTAAATTAAAAATATTAGTTGATATAAAAACCATATAGATTAAAAAAAAAAATGTAATTTTTTTTACATTGTTTCCTGTCGGATTCGATCCCAGGTCCGTTTGCATCTGTCATATGTTTGGCCAACGCTTAGCACACTACTCCATATCCCCTCCCAAATTGTAAATAATCAAAATTTCACACTTGAACCTATCGATGTACGGCCAGGGCTCAGTGTGCTGCACCGATGCCCACGAAAGTATGCAATGGAAATTTCATACTTGAGTCTATCATTGACTCGTTAAGTTTAAAAATTAACATTTTGAGATATATATTTTTTTTACCTTATGCATCGAACTGCATCAAAATTGCTGGGGGCAAAAATTTTAAGTGAAAATATTTTAAAATTATTTCTTGTCATAAAATAAATAAGGCACTAAGAAAAATTATAACAAATAATTTCCACTTCATTTCTAAAAACAATAAACCCTTAGAACTTTCTAAACAAAATTTTATTTTATTTATAATTTTTTTTAAGTAATTTTTTTATATTACGTGATTTTTTTAAATTAATGTAATTTTCACATGAAAAACTTTAAGTGAAAATATTTTTCAAAATTTTGTTATCATAAAATATTTAAGGCACTGAGAAAATGTATAATAAATAATTTCTACTTCATTTCTAAAAACAGTATAGACATTACAAATACTAAAAATAAAAAAAAATTGTATTTCGTTTTAATTTTAATATAATTTCCATTTTACGTTATTTAGTAATTTTTTTTTTATATTTTCCGCTTGTTATTTTTATGAATAAGTCCATAACAAATGAGCTGAAATAAAAAAATTAAAATGAGAATATATTAAAAACCAAAAAAATTGTATTTTATTTTTTTTTTTTGAATTTTTAGCTTGTTATGATTTAATGCTCTTCCTCTTTAGTGCCATTTCTTCTCACGTCAGTCGACAACAACAAACCCCCAATGTAAGTGCTGTCGACTGACCAACGGAGTAGTTCGAACCCGGGTCCTTAGGGTTTTCATATGTTCGTTAGGCCACTTCTCTACGAACTACTCCGTTCCCGCCCGATAGAAGGCAGTGGAAATTTCACACTTGAACCTATCGATGTGCTCGTTACAAAATCAGCTACTTGTGTTCTATTTATAGAATGGGTACCAACGAGTACTCACTCGTTACAAAAAGTAATTATTTTATTTGAATTTAACGCAACGATTTTTAAAGCTAACTGCTTAACTTTTTGTTGCTTTGACTGAAAACTTATAATTCGTTTTAACAATGTAAAAAATTGTCATTAATTAATCATTAATCTCAATCTACGCAACTCCTAATAAATCCCAAAACCTACTGAAATGCCGTAAATATAAAAAACTTCATTAAACTCACCTCTAGACTTAAAATAAAAAACTAATGTTATAGTATAAAAAATAATATAATAAGAATACAATATAAATTGTAAATTTTTAAACCAGCCTAAAGGCCTTCGTTGCTCTGGTTTTATAATCTTTGTATTTTAGAATTAATTCTAATTTATTAATATATAAATAAATAAAATATTTTTATTAAATCTATCAAAACAAAGCCGCAAACGAAAATTCAAAAATATATTTTTTTGTCATGATTCTGTTGTCTTGAGAATTATAGCCTATATCTAGCAGACAATCAGGCGCTTCTAAGGACAGCTTTACGAGGTGTGTTCAAAAAGTAAGGTGACTTTTCAAATTTCGCGGGCAACGTATTTTCGATATCGATTTTTTGTTTTGTTGTGTTGGTACACTCTTCCCGAACATCTGTACCAAATGTCACAAAGATGGGTTGAAGATGCCAATGACGAGGCTCTCGCTCGGACGCCCAAGCACGTCAACAACTGATGAAAACGTTCAAAGAAATTAATTTAAAATTGTGCTCCGTAACACGTGAATGTTGCAGAGCAGTCGGTGAGATGTTCTGGTCAATGCAATTTTTCTGGTACAAACTTTTGCAAGTGGCCGGGCAGTGCATGACAGTTGTCGCGATGCCGTCAAAATTGCTAAATTTTGACCAAAAGAACCGTCGCATAAGCATCGCTCAAGAGCTGTGGAATGACGTCAACGTCGACCCAGATTTACTCAAAAGGGTCATAACTGGTGACGAATCATGGGTATATGGTTATGATATCGAAACCAAAGCCCAATCGTCCCAATGGAAGCGGCCAGAAGAGCCAAGACCGAAAAAAAAACGCCGAGCACGCAAAACACTTATAACCTTTACGCCTCTCACAACAAACAAAAAATGCCATTCCCGAAATTGGTGAGTGGGGAAAATCATTGCCTCACAAACAGTTCAACTTTTACGCCTATGCAGATGATTATCAAATTTTTAGGAATATTCTAAAATCCCGCACTATTATCGTATATCCACTTCTTAATGACATTTTAACTTGAAAAATTTACTTAGGAGCCCGACTATCCATATAAATATGTAAGCACCACTTCCATCTCAATTCTACTTTCTCCCCACTCGAAATAGCTGACTCAATAAAGATTCTAGGCATTATTTTTAATGATACCATTGGAACGACCATGTAGATCACCTTTGCAAATCTCTTACGCCAAAAACTCAATATAATTAAATGCCATTCGCTACAAAAATTAAGCAGCAACCACAGCACAATTATCAACAGAATAAACTCAACCATCTTGACCAAAATCGACTACGGACTGTTTCTTTATGGAAGAGCAAGCAAATCAATTCTCAGTCGAATTAAATCTTTCTACCATGCCGCCCTTCTCTACGCTCTAGGAGCTACCCCAATCCACAATATACTATTCGAATCAAAACTTACCTCAAAAGAAACCAGATTTTAAATTTCCATAGCCAAACTAAATAAATCAATCATCAACTCTTCAGATTCCCCACTCTTTGAAACATTATCCATAATCGCCAATTCGAAAAGAACTCCAAAGCAATTATTCTCCTTACACCTGGCACTATTATCAGCACATTCGCTACTACTACCCACCACGCCCACCAAATTTCACAATGCCAACCTGTTCTAAGAACTTAACTCCAATTCAACTTACAAAACAGCATTGTTAGCTTTTCAAAACTCTATTCCCTCTTACCAACTCGATTCACGAACGGCTCCAAATCTCAATTTGTTTGTTCCTTCAGCATTATAACATCTAGCTTAGCTATTTATCAGGCCCCTACTACGTTTTAATATTTTCAACAGAAATCTTAGCCATCCATCAAGCAATTTCGCTTATAGAATACACATATAAAAATTACTGTATTTGCTTTGACTCTCTTTCAGCTCTTGATGCCATCAAGAACCCATCTAACGCATCACACTATCCCACAATTATCCGCCAGAACCATCCAACATTCCCCCAGAATAATGCTAGCCTGGATTCCTTACCTTACTTAAATATCGAAGGCAATGACATAGCAGACTCTACAGCTAAAAATGTCCACTACATACCCCTATGACGCACCCCAATAACATTAAGCAACACTACCACAAACTTTCTTATCCAACAATCACTACAGACTAGCAAACACACTTTAAAATAGCCTACTTGATACACCAAGAATCTGGGATGCTTCACCCGCTTCACTGATCCAAACAGACCTCACAAAATTCCTCCGCCGCCGATTGGGACATTGTCATCTCAGCCCCACTTATTAACTTCTGTAACTCAAGCAACACCCTATCCACGCACCACATCCTAACAGAATGTACTCACTTCCTCAACACCAAATCTTTGGGATACCCTCTACCACTAGCTTACAATAAAATCCGGTTCCCTTATAAAAACCAAAATCAGAAGAATTTTTAAGCAACAATTATTTTTTTTGGCCGATCGTTTTTATGGGAGCTATATGATATAGTCAACCGATTTTAATCAAATTTGATACAAAGCTTTGGTACATTGGAAAAAGATCTGAAAGCCGAATTTGGTTCAAATTTCTTTACAAACAATATAGGCGCAGGCGAAATCGATTTAAAAGGACTGACTACATTTGTTGCCAACTTTAACTCTGCATTGACATCGCTACGCAACTCTGGCTCCAATCTGAATAACCCCACTGGCATTGACAACAAAAATAACTCGAACTCTGCCGGATATCCTAGTGTGCCCCACAAAGGGGACAATATAGGCGGCTTTGTGGGTGGCAATGCAGACCTAATCAATTACAATAATGTAAGTATAAATAAGAGGATAATAGTTTGTTGTAGACAGCCAAGAAGGTATGACAAAGCTATATTTTTGATCTAGATATGAAGCTTTTCGGAACATACATATGTATGTATTCTTCATCAACATATAAAGAATTAGGAATACATACATACATATTTGTACCAAAAAACATTTTGTGTTTTGCTTCTTTTAAAGATTCTTTTTTTCAGATGTCAAATTCTGAAATGAAATGGCAACAAAACTGTGGTATCTATGGAATGCGTTAAACAAGTAGATTATCTTTCCATTGTCATTTACTTATTTGAATAATAAATATTGTAATTATTATTACACAAAAAGTTTTTGTTTTCAAAAGTTGTAAAACTGGACGCCTAATGGCTTTAGTTGTCTAGTCCCTTGTAGTACTAAAATGTGTATCCAAAATAATTATATCCTTAGCTAAGCAAAATTTTTGAATCTAAAACATTGTTTAAATGGTTTCCAGTATTTATTAATTGCTTATTAACTAAAGCATTGGTGAGATGGCTTTAATGGTACTTAAGCTTCTATAATAATACACAAAAACTTGTTAAGAAACTTATGTATAAATTTTAAAGGTGTATTTAGCAGACCATGTGCGTGTTCTTTTGGATTGGTTAAATCAAGTATGGATATTATGTATTAATTGGTTGTGGAAGCAGCTGGCGTCTGCTTAAATCTTTCCAAACGTGCACGTGCTTTTTCGGCATAGACACTTGATGCTGCGCCGCTCGTCTTTGAATCAGTTGCACTAGTTGTGGATGTTACCACGCCGAAGCGCTCCTTACGCTTTAGCAATTTTTCATCGGTTGGTGTTTTGGCAATTTTGTCTGGCACTACGCAACCAAATCGTTCCGCTCGTCGCTTCAGTGCTTCCTTTTGTTGTTCCTCGGTCTCCTTGTCACCTTTGTTAGCTTTTATAGAAGCACTTGAAGATTTGTTGACCACTGCAGTGGTTTTGGTGGTAGTAGAAGCAGTGGAATTGGGTGTTATTCCAAATTTCTTAGCACGCAATTCAAGACGTTCCTGCATTGTTAATTGGCTTGCCTTATCCAGCTCCTTAGCGCCAGCTTTACTTTCGCTACTCCCACCAATCACAATGGGCTTATGAGTTTTAGAGCTAGCTGCCGCTGCACTTTCAGTAGGTACAGCATTTTCCTTTGCAATGGAGGGAGTTGTTGCTGTGGCTTCACCCAAGAGCAGCTGCGAATTGTTGCGCTTAAGAACAATTTTCTTTGCTGGTAGCGCTGCAGCGTCGTTAGAGCTTGTTGCTGCAACCGTCGCTAAGCTGCTATTCGTATCGTTGGATAACAACAAATCTTGTACTGTCGTGTCAGTCGGCGTGGCTACCGGGCTTTTAAGCAGCAAATCTTCATGGTCGTCGTCTAGAAGTTTATGATCGTCTTCATCGGAAAGCAAGACATCGTCGTCGTCAATGGCGTTGGCAATAGCACTATCATCTAGGGATATGTCACCTTCCAACAGTGCCGTCTGTAGGCGATCTTGTAATTCATTTTTGTTCCCATTTGTTGCCAAGCCACGCAACTTTAGCTCCCGCTTTAAGTCGGCAACCTATGCATACAATGTTTTAAATACACTTATTAAATAGCTGCAAATTCACTTACTTTCATCTTTGTAACATCACTTTCAGGCATTTTTGTATGTATTTATTACAAAATTTGTAATTTTAGTGACACAAACAAAACTTTCTTCAATCTAATTAATACCCACTCACTAGCTACAATATGGCAACTCTTTATTTGTGCATGGATATGAACATGCCGTAGCCATTCACAGCGGTTGCGGCGATCGCTGTGACTGGCAGTGTTTGACACTAATTGCATTGACGCCGGTTTAAGGCTAGAGTTAATTTTTTACCAGTACAAAATGAGCGCGCTTGCTAAGCCAGATTACACAATTTCGCTAAATGACTCCATTAATTGCTACGAAATATGCTCCAATGCGTTTGCTGAAAATCTTATTTGCATGGCGCTTTCCAACCGCCTTTCTTTTTACTTAGTCAGCATGCCGGTAAGTAAATGAAGCTTGGCTTAAGTAAAAGCATTTAACATCAGTTTATTGTAGGAGGAGACTGGTGAATTTCTTGCCAATCATGTGCAGGACTTGAAGATCGAGGCGATCGATACACGTTGCCACGTGCTTGCATTTTCGCCAGATACTTCTCTTAACAGTAATCCAAACAGTGTAGTCATTTGCGCCGCAATGGGAACTCATAAATTGAAAGTGTTTCGCACAGACTTGAATCATTCTCATACTGTGCAGAAGCTACGAGGGCATACCGACTATATAAATGACATAGCTTGGGTGTGCGATGGTGAGTTTATAGCCTCTGTTAGTGATGATTTTAGCTGCAAATTCTGGGGCGTTGATGAACATATGAAAAATGTCACCACATTTTGTTTATCCTCCGCGGGTATGTCCGTGAAAGGCGATCCCGAGGATCCGAACAAAGTTCTTGTTGCCGAAAAGCGCGGCATCATACATCTGTACAATGTGCGCAGCAAGAATACGACTCTTTCTGTTGAGTCACCAAAATGTCCGCTTATGTCTGCTGATTGGTCAAATCAGAATCGTCTGCTTATAACGGCTATAGCTGCTGGTGATATAATTATTTGGGACTTAAGACGTCCTTTTATGCCAGCCGATATTAAACAAGTTCATGAGGATGGTGGTCGTATTGTGCGCTTTGCTCCGGGCAGCGCAGAACCGGTTATTGCTAGTATTGGCAGGCCAGATTTGACACTAAAGGTATTTGCAGCTAAATCGACGGTGCCTTTGTTGGAATCCACATTGAAAACATTTGGCGGCTTGGCCTGGCATCACAAATTACCCTATATAAGCGCGGCTTCTGATAGAAAATTAAATTTTTGGAAAGTGCAAATGAAATAAGTTAGGCTTAAGGTTAATAAAAGTAAAAAAGTGCTAAAATACATTATAAAATTTACCTTAAACAAACTTTTATAGTTTACAACGTTAATAATCATGAATTGTAGCAACACTTTCAAAAAGGAGCTACAAAGCTAATTTGGTGTTACTTTTGTAATGAATAATTAAAAGATAATATACAGTACCGAACAAAAATATCCGCACACTTAGTTTTGGCTGCATGCTTGAACTTTGAATCGACGTTAGCGTTGTAAATTAGTTTAAATCGGTTTGAAATTTTTGTAGTATAAGTAAACTATTTTTATTTAGTATGATATTTAATACATTTAAATTATAGCTTCTAATATTTTGTTGTTCCTTCATTATTTTTTATGACCGATTTTATGCGTGTTGGCATTGAATCAGCCATATTTTGGATTGTTTCAATGGCAATGTACCACACATCTTCCACAATAAAATTCAGCTCTTTTAATGTTTTGGGTTTTCCCTTCGTTATATTTATCTTTAAAATACGTCAGAGATTCTCAATCGGATTTTAATCAGGAATATTGCCTGGCCACTCCACTTTTGCACGATGGCAGAATCGTCCTGAAAAATGAAATCATCGGAATACAAAAGGTGCTCCTCAATTGATGGTATAAGATGTTTGTCCAAAATTCGTTGATACTTTTCTGCGTTTACAATTCCATCACTGAGGGCCAGATCACCAACTCCATAGTAGGAAAAACATCCCCAGACCATACGGGATGCCCCTCGCCTTACAGTTCGTCTTAGGCACTCATTTTTAAACGGCTCTCCGACTTGACGGCGTACGTAGGTCATTCCATCTGAACCAAAAAGGTTTCATCAGAAAATATGACATTTCTCCAATCATTTAAGGTCAAAGACTCTTGGATTTTAGCTCTTTTAAGGTTAAGACCGGTTTTTTTACTGGCCGGCGAGCATAAAGTCCTTACTCCACGAGGCGTCTACGCACAGTCCTTGTGCTAATGTTGACTCCTCCAGACTGGACCAATTCGGTCCTTATGTCTTCAGCAGTTCTGAACCGATTTTCTATACTTAAACGCTTCAATATCCGATTTTCCTTGTCGGTCGTATTCTTCTTCCTCCCTGCGCCAGGATTTTTCTTAAAGCTGCCGCATTCGTCATAATTGTTAAGAAATTGACCCATCGAAGATTTGCTGAATCCAACTTTAGCACTTCTACCACGGAGGCTCAAGTTTTCTGATCGCAGCGCCAATATGGTTAATTTATCATTTGAGATATTTTACACTATAATTTTATTTCACTTCCCAGAAATCTTTGAGATCATAAAACTTATCACTTATTAAAAGCTAAATAACCAACGATTACAACTAAAAAATTTCAAGTCGATCAAAACTTTTATGCGGTGCCCACGAAGCTTCAAAATTCGCATTTCCGAATTTTTTGCCCGGTACTGTATTGTGCCAAATGGGTTTAATTTATCCTACACAAAAGAAGCCTGAATTAGAGTAAGACACATAGTTAAAAATTGGGCGTACGTGAAGTCGGGCGTGGACGATTTTGGGATACCCTGTACCACTAGCTTGCGTTAAAGTCCGGTTCCTTCATAAAAAGCCAAAAACAGAAGAATTTTTAAGCAAACAATTTTTTTTTTGGGCAGATCATTCCTATAGGAGCTATATGATATAGTCAACCGATTTCGATCATTTTGATCAGTACTTATCCAACGAAAATAATTCAAATAACAAACGAAACACAACGAATTTTGTATTAAAAACGTTTTTTGGACGGATTGGGCATATAGGAGCTATATGATATAGTCAAGTGCCAAATTTGGTGCCCACGACGCGTCGCGACGCTTCAAAGCTCGCATTTACAAGCACAAAAAATGGCGGACGTAAAGTCGGGCGCGGACGACTTTAGGATACCCTGTACCACTAGCTTGTAATAAAGTCCGATTTCTTCACAAAAAACCAAAAACAGAAGAATTTTTAAGCAAAAATTTTTTTTTGACCGATCGTTCCTATGGGAGCTATATGATATAGTCAACCGATTTCAATAAAATTTGACACAAGGCATAAATACCTTAAAAAAGATCTGAATGCCAAGTTTATTTCAAATATCTTTACAAACAAACAAAACACAACGAATTTTGTATAAAAAACGTTTTATTTAGTCCTATGGGATCTCTATAATAGAGTCAACCGATTTTGATTAAATTTAGTACAGTGCCTCAAATCTATAAAAAACTTACGAAAACCAAATTTTGGGTTAATATCTTTGCAAACAAACGAAAAAAAAACAAATTTTGTTAAAAAATCGATTTTTTGGAAGATCGGCCCTATGGGAGCCATATGATATAGTCAACCGATTTTGTTCAAATTTGGTACATTGCTTAAGTACTTTAAAAAACTTATAATTGCCTAATCTAATCTCTATTAAAAAACAAAATATAACGAATTGTGTATAAACAAGTTTTTTCCGCCGATCGGTACTATGGGAGCTATATGATATAGTCAACGGTGCTTCAGAACTATAAAAAACTTTCAAATGCAAAACTTGGTTAAGATATCTTCAGCAACAAACGAATTATTCATCTAAAACTTTTGGTTATTTTCGAGGTCGTCTAAAACACCCCTATGGGAGCCATTTAATTTGACCCCGATATCAAAAAACTAAAATAAACTTTTCTCCTATTGTATAATATGGGATCTAATGTGAAAGTTTGGTTGCTCTAGCTCTTACCATCTCTGAGATCTAGGCTTTCAAACGGACATACGGACGGACGACGAACATGGGAATATTGACTTTTCTAGTCATCCTGATTCTTTTTTTGGGTAAATTTGGGGTATCTCCAACGACCTTTGCACCATACAGTACAGGGTATAAAAAGTTTGTCATAAGGCTCATGTTAAAGCCAATTCTAGCTCGAACTATAATTTAAATTAAGTAGGATCTGTTTATAAATAAAAAAAATATATTTATAATTATTTAAAGCAATAAAAAATCACAAAATTTTTGGCAGCTTATTTTATTAGAACTATTTAAATTTACAGAAACTTTTTGCGTACTATATATTATACCATACATAAATTTATAGTTTAATTATGGGAATTTTACATGTTCTTAGGAATTATTATTTTTAAATGCGTTGTTTTTTTTTAGGAACTGTTGGGTTTTCTCAAAGTAATCTTCAGGTAAACTGTCTTTCTTGGCGTTCTATATAATTAATTAAAAAAAACTTAAAATGGTGCTGTTTAAAATTATTTAACATGTGAAATCATATGCTGCCATTTAAAGATACTTTTCAAAGTTTTTGACGCAATTTTCAATAAAATTTTTTAAATTTAGGGCAACTTTTTACTTATGTATCTGCATACTTAATTATGCTTTATAGATATATATATATAGTTTTTCAACGAGTGATTTTAAAGGAATTTTATCCCGAAACTTTTGGCTTACGCA
>JBAMAX010001906.1:0-31343 GCA_037043745.1 Chymomyza amoena | reverse complement strand
TTAAAGAAAAGTTCGCTACATTTCGTTTTTTAATTAAGATATCGTAACCAGATTTGGCGTTTGGAAATTTTTTAGAGCACTTAAGCAATGTGCCAAATTTAGACAAAATCGGTTGACTATATTATGACTATAGCTCCCATAGGGCCGATCTTCCAAAAAATCGAATTTGAACAAAATTTGTGGGGTTTCATTAAGATATTGGGACCAAATTTGGTATTCGTAAGTTTTTTTATAGTTTCTTAGCACTGTACTAAATTTGATTAAAAAAGTTTGACCATATCATGTAGCTCGGTCCAAAAAATCGTTTTTTTATTCAAAATTTGTTGTGTTTCGTCTGTTTGTAAAGATATTTGAACTAAATTCGGCATTCAGATCTTTTTAAGGTGTTAAAGCACTGTGTCAAATTTGATCGAAATCGGTTGACTATATCATATAGCTCCCATAGGAACGATCGGTCAAAAAAAAATGTTTGCTTAAAAATTCTTCTGTTTTTGGTTTTTTGTGAAGGAACCGGATTTTATTGCAAGCTAGTGGTACAGGGTATCCCAAAGTCGTCCGCGAACGATTTTACGTACTCCATTTTTTTTATTTACTTTCAAGTCTCTTATCACAAAATGTTCGGTTTCTAATCACATAAAAATTCGGTTAAATTATTGGCCACAAAACATTCGGTTTCAAAATGAAATCAAATAAAATCGAAGGGTTTAGAAAGTTTTCTTATGTACGAGGGGCATTCAAAAAGTAAGTTTCCCTAATTTTAAAATGAAGTACAAAACAATTTTTAGGTTACAAAATGAATATTTATTAATTATTTGACTCACAAACTATTTTTCTACGTAGTCACCTTCGACTTGAATACATTTTTCGTATCTGTTATAGAGTTTATGCAAACCTTCTTTAAAAAAAGACGTGTCCTGTTTTTGGAGCCATAATTTGACAGATGTTTGGACTTCTTCGTTTGAAACAAAATGCTGCCCACTTGGTGCGAGATCCGGAGAGTAGGGTGGGTGATCGAAAATTTCCCATTTGAATTTTTCCAATAAAGTTCTCGTTTTTTGAGCAGAATGAGGCCGTGCATTATCATGAAAGAGTAAGATTTTTTTGGATAATTTTCCTGGACGTTTTCGTCTGATGGCATTTTTAAGCTTATTTAAAACTTCGCAGTAACGATCCGCATTGATTGATGTACCAGGTTCCAAAAAATCAACCAACAAAACACCTAACTCGTCCCAAAAAACTGTGGCCATGATTTTTCCAGCAGAACGTTGAATTTTTGCTTTTTTTGGAGCACTTTCTTCTGGTTTCTTCCAAACCATGCTTTGACGCTTTGTTTCGGGATTCGTATGATGACACCACAAGTTCATCACCCGTCACAATGCGTGAGTAGAGACTATCGCCTTCTTTCTTAACCATTTCAAAAAATTTTTGAGCAGCGACTATTCGTTGATGTTTATGGTTTTCGGTAAGCAGGCGTGGGACCCATCTTGCGCAAACTTTGCTGTAACCAAGCTTATCCTTCAAAATTGAAAAGATTGAAGTTCGGCCAATTTCCATATCAGGAGGAATCAATTCGAGAATATCATCGATCAGCCGTCTGTCCTCTTCAATAATTTTTTGAACAGCTTCAATAGCTCTGTCCGTAGTGGCTGTTTTTGGACGTCCTGCACGCTGTTCATCATGAACTTCTGAACGTCCCGCGATAAAATCAGCGCGCCATCTTCGCACCATTTGCACACTCATACCATTCTCACCATAAATTTCCACTAGTTCACTGTGAATTTTGTTACTATTCAGTCCTTTTGAAGTTAAAAAACGAATAACTGCACGCAATTCACAATTGGACACGTTTTGCAATGGTAGCTCCATGGTTGTTGTGTTTCTACTGCTGAAAAAACTATTTTCGGTCACCAATAACAGTGCCGCTCTTATCGATAGACTCAACACTGATGTTGTGTTCAGTGCGAGGCCGCTAGATGGTGCACAAGAGAAACGCCAGACCAGGGAAACTTACTTTTTGAATACCCCTCGTACAAGAAATGAAACAAATGTTTCATTTATTTTTGAAGAAATCGTCATAAAATTCGGCAATACATATTCTAAATTTTATTCAAAACGTTTAATTATATATTCTTGTTGTTGTGATGGTTCCGGGCTCAGCAGATTGCTATAACATTTTTGTGTTATATTTTATATTTATTATTTAATTAGTAAAATTCAAATTATTCGTCTTGGAAACTTTTTAAATACATATAAGCAAAATCGTAGGAACGAAAAAGTACGCATTGTGAAACAGCTGACGTCATTAGTGATACAAAATAGTATATCAAAATCATTATAATTTATCAGCTTTTCTTATAATCCTGCACATCAGACATGAATTTCTAGGATATACTAAAGTCGACAGGATCCAACTCTACGGGATGCTGTTTTTTCTTTTCTTTTTTTTTCGAAAATAGTTTACGCAGTTGTTTACTTTTGGGCCTACCCTCGTATATATGGCACTTGTTGGTGCTTTAACACACAAATATTTAAGTTGTAGTAGATACAAACACATATGTACGCTGTGTATCTGTGTGCGTGTATCTGTGTGTGTCTGTGTTTGGTTTAGCGTGTTAGTTACACCCACACGGACTTATAAAATATATATTTGTGTTTGCTTTCAGCAATTTGTAAGCGCTTTAAGATCTGTTTTTTTGTTGTTTTTTTTGGTTCTTATGTGTGTGTGTGTGTGTATCTGTGTGTATGTGTAAGTTAATATTGTGTGTGTTTTCTGCGCCTAATTTGCCATTTATTAGATATCTGGAGTGAAGAGTCAAGCATGTCTTAAAATAACTAGATGCTCGGCATATTTGTCTCTGGAACTGTCAGAAATTTTTTAGCCAACAACGTTACAACGTTGTACAAAATTAAACCAAGCAGCATAATTTTTAGAAACAAATATATATTTTGAAATAATTCAAGCTAAAAATTTTTTAATAATATCTTTAGCAGATAGAGCTTTCAAATCGAAACAAAAAAAATGGCTGCCTCAGAGACAGTGCCAGAACTTCCTTTAAAAACGCCAACCAAAGGCACAACTAAACCTAACCAAAAACCAGTCAAAAAGTTGGTGAAAACTAAAGTTCCCAAATACCCGGATCCCCTAGCACATATGAGCAATGGCTGCAATATGGGACGAATCCAAGCTGTCAAACGCCGTTTGACTTTTGACGATCCCGATGATGTGTTCAAAAAACCAGCCGTTCCAAAGTTTATGCCAACCAGATTGCAACCAGTTGCTTGTAAGAAAACTGCGCCAGCAGCTACGCTCAGCGAACCACGTCGTTCCTTGAGATTGCGCCAAAAGCTGGCGAACAAACCCAAACCGCCGGTAATGGTAACCACAAAATCTCGTTTAAAACCAAAAAAACGTAAGCGCCGGCTGGCGTCCAAGGCCCCGAAATCTCTCGCTATAAATCTTTCCAACTTCTGCGACAATTATGCACTTGAAAGCGCTGTCAAGGATTGTCTCTATAATCATTTGTACTACTATGATGTGATGCTGCCCTGTACAGGGCTCTCAGCTGTCTCCGATGCTCAATGGCAAGCCGAGAGAGAAGCTCAGCTCATGGGACAGTTGCAGAATGCGGAACCAGCTGAACCCGGCATAGATTGGTTGCGTAGATGCCATACGCCACCGCTCAGTTCCTATGAGAAAGTTTTGTGCGTTCGCGATATATGTCAGCAGTGCCGAAAGTTTCCATTGAGTCTTGTAAGTTTTCATTCTTCTATTATAACCTCAAAAAATAAAGCTTTCTAAAGGATTTTCCATTTCTAAGCTGCAGTATCTAACAAGAGAAATTTATTTGTCATCTACGATGCAAAAGTAAAATTTCATATTGAATCTTTGACGGTTTCTGTCTGGAGAAATGTATCCTAAAAAAAAAAATAAAAACCATATATTCCAATCCATTAAATTATGATTTCTGTATTCTTGAACTTTTGATAGAATATTCTAAAAAGATTGATTAAATGTTTTAATTTCGGCGGAAAAATTTCTTGGGCACTTTTGTAAACTCTTTTTTCTAATACCTAATTCGATAGCTACAATAATAATAAGTTCTATAATTTGTTGTGTGGGGTGTTATCTGTAGTCAATAATAGGAACTCTCTCTTAAGATAAATTAATTTGCAGTTCCAGCATGAACTTTGAGCCACTGAATCCGGATGCGGGCTACCGAAGAACTAAGGTATCCGAAAAAATCCATAAAACGAAGCATTTTGAAAGCTATTTTAGAAACCTGATATTCTGGACTTTTTTTTTTCAGCTCAGATTACGTTTCAGCAATGCCAATTTGGAGATTCTCTCAGAACCTTTGATTGCTCTGGGATTTTTCGGAACTGTATACATATTTGGAAAGATTTTTGTCGTGCTGCAAAAAAATGTTCCACTATGGGGGTCTAATATAATTACTTGGTAAAATTTTCGAGCTATTGGAGCTCAGAATTCTGAGGCATTTAAAAGAAAGGGCTTTGAAATTGATGACGTAACGAAACGCAAGGTAATGTTATGTAAGGTGACGTAACTAGATTTTGGTCTATTACGGAAAGACATTAGTCTTGATTAAAAAACATGAAGCATAACGCCATGAAATCTAACATAAAGTAAAGTTACGCAACGTACAGGGTGCGCCATTTGAATGTGGTCGATGGAAATATTGAATAACTTGAACAATTCTCAATCGATTTTGAAAAACTATTTTTATAAAATTAGAAGCTTTACAATTTTTTCTATTCAGTTGCCAAAAACAACGTCAATCAAATAACCTCCTTTATTGCGGATACAAAATTCAGCTCTTTTTCTGGCATTTTCCATGACATTTGCCAGCATCTCGGGTGTTCGCAGTGTTTTCGGCTCGAATATTGTCCTTAAGCTCGCCTAAAGTCTTCGAATTGTTGGCATACACTTTGCTTTTTAAAAATCCCCACAAAAAAAAGTCCGGTGCCGTTAAATCGGGCGATCTCGATGGCCAGTCAATATCCCCCCTTTCGATACCACACGTCCTGGGAACTTTTGACGCAAGAAGTTCATCGTTGATTTCGCGGTGTGACATGTCGCGCAGTCTTGTTGAAACCAAAGCCTTTAAGACCTTTTTCACGCATTTCTGATAAAACAGAGTGTGCCAACATCCATCGATACCGATCCCCATTGACAGTTTCCCCAACTCTGAAGAAGAACGGACCGATGATGGTTTTTGAGCAGACACCGGCCCAAACAGTCACTTTCTGATCATGCAGTGGAGTTTGATGGATAGTATGAGGATTTTGTTTCCCCCAAATGCGACAGTTTTGTTTATTTACAGTGCCAGATAGCGTTAAATGGGCCTCATCAGTCATTCAAATTCGCTCCCAAAAATCGGGCTCCGATTCACTCACTCGAATAACGTTATTGGCGTAAGCCACGCGTCGCGGATTGTCTGTTTCCAATAATCTTTGGGTTAACTGCACTTTATATGGAAACATATCCAGATCATCTTTCAGAATCCTCCTCAAAGTAGTTCCACTGATGTTTAGTTGCTGAGACCGGCGGCGGTACGAGACAGAAGGATTCTCTGCAACACTCCTTTGAACAGCTTCAATATTTTCATTTGAGCGTCGAGGACGTGGTTGATTTGAATGTGGACGGTCCGCTACAGACCCGTGATTCTCGAAGTTTGAAGCTAAGCGACGAATAGTGTCACTTTTAGGCGCAGAACGACCGCGATACTTTTGACGATACGCACGCTGTGTTGCAACAACTGAACGATTAGATTTAATGAACATTGTCACTATTTCCGCGCGTTCTTTGGGCGTGAATCGATTCATGGTTAAAATTGTAATGCAATAACCTTTCCAAAATGTATTCGACGACGTCAATCCGGTTGAAATCTATCAAAGTTATTCAATATTTCCATCGACCACATTCAAATGGCGCACCCTGTAGCAGCTAATTAAGGCAATGAAAAAACTTTACGTAAAGCCAAGAGGTGGTAAAGGTTTTTTAGAGTCAATTAAGTGACGTATCACTATGTTATAACTTAAATTAACATAACGGAAACATGTAACGTAACGCTAAAAGTAACCTAACTTGACGTAGCGCAAACTAACTTTAACTAATCCACATGCAAAGCTGTCGTCGTTTTGACGTATGCTGCACAAATTGGGCATAATTTTTTGCACAGAGATTTTTGTACATAATAAATAAATAATTTTGTGTATAGCTTGAAATTATTAAAATAAATAATTTGTGTCTAATTGGGTTTATCTAAAAGCTTACGTGTAATTATTATTATTTTTGTTTTGTTTTATATAATTATATTTTTATTTTTTTTTGTAACCTTTTAAGCGCTGCGAGGCTTTGGAATGCATTTGCAAACTGCTTTAAATACCGCATAGATAACCCAGCAAACAATTTTACAGAACTGCATGCTTGAAAAAAAAAACGCTACAAGGAATTTTAAAAAGCAAAAAATATAATATCAGCTCAAAAGTAGCTTCTAAAAGTATATGCACATACATATGTTATATATTCCCATTCATCTACTATATGAAAATTTATAAAAATAAATTTAATTTTGCTTAAGTAGCTCGCTCTGCTTGACTTATAATTCTCAACTGCTTGTTTTTTATTTTATCTTTCTGCCGCTCTTTGTTGCTTAGTATTTTATTATTTTATATTTATTTTGCTTCACGTGCTTTCCTTTTACAGTGGCCACTCTTAAGACTCGATTTCTTGGGACTAGCAGCTTTAATTTAAATTTTGATAAAGTATCACTTTGATGAATAATTTATTTTTAACGTTTATACTGCCTGGGACTCTTTAGCAAATTTTAATCCGGCAGCAGCTTAGATTACGTATGTTATTTTTCAAGGAATTTCCAGTTGCATTAAACGAGTACCAACTGTAGTAAAATTCCATGGCCAGCAATTTCCGGGCTCGAAATTCAAAAGCTTTTTCCAAAATTGCCAAACGATTTGTAGCATATGGTTTATTAAAATTGTTTTACTCGCTTCATAAATAAATAATTACGTTTAAATGACTTTTGGTGGCTTTTAAAATGTTTTGCGGATTGCAAAACATCGCCCGCTCCCTGCCTTCTGGCAGTGCTTCAGCATTCACAGGCCTAACCTCAGTTCAGTTCACTTGACTGGAGTTGCAAAAAGTTGTGGTTTTTTTTTTTCAATCTATTTATCCATAAACAAATTGTTTCTTAAATGCAAATTTGATGACCAAGTGCCAAGAACAAGTTACTCTGCTTGGTGCACAATTTTGTTTTGTGGGGTGACCTTGGTTTGGGTAACCATCAACTAATCAAATTTAAGCAGGATATCAGCTTAGACCTGGGCAGAGTAACAGCTGGGCATTTGCTTGAAGTGGATTTGCGGCAGGACAGCACTGGTAATGCCAAGGACATTTAAAAGTAGTTAAAGCTCTACTGAAGCGACCAACAATAAATTACACTAAGCAAAATTATGCATTTTTGCGCGACAAGGGCGGGCACTTGTGCCCAAAAAGAAGATGCATCGCATCTGTTCGTACTTTTGGACAAAATTTCAATTAAAGTTATTTCTTTATGCTAAGGGTCGAGATATATCTGAAAGCTCCCATGGACAGGCAAAGACGAAACTTTCCCCGTATTTGGGTATTAAGTCACATCCACCTATATACGAGGGATGTTCAAAAAGTATCGCAGATTTTTGAATTTTCGCGGATTACGTATATTCGAATTTCGATTTTTTGTGGCGTTATGTTTGTACTCATGTCTCTCACTTATGCCGACAAGCTCGGCCAATTTAAATGTTCACTTAATTGTTGACAGCTGCTTTGTGAACATTCGAAATGACCGAGCTTGTCGGCATAAGTGAGAAACATGAGTACCAACATAACGCCACAAAAAAATCAAAGTTGGAATATACGTAACCCGCGAAAAGTCAAAAATTTGCGATACTTTTTGAACATACCTCGTACTTCCCGAGGAAGCTCTTCTTTAGGCCTCTGACCAGCTGTTTTAGCAGATATATTCCTGGCGAGGTTTTGCGCTATAGATATTTCCAAATTAAGTTTTCAAAAGGTTCAGTATCGGTAAAGCATACATCTTGAGGGTACAAAGGACGGCTTGCTTTTGGGTGGGTAACTTCCTGAAGTCTGCGATAGGTACAAAACACTGCACCTTCTTATGCCAACGTCAACAGATCACAGAAGTATCCTACCTAAAATGGAATAACACGTTTGGTGCAGTTTTTCTGGAAAAGAACGACTGGAAGCAAAACTGGTGGTTCGAACACGGGAGAAGACACAGGAGCGAGCGTCTGTTCTGAAGAGATTTCGACTAAGCTTTCAATCCCCCTACCCAACAGTTATAGAGATATATGCAATCTTGCTTATTGGACGAAAGTCTAAAAAACATTTTGACTCCATATGCAATCAAGGCTCTCAACTAACCCGTAACACGGTGTTCACCCTTTCTTGGATAGCAAGGCATTTTGGTGTCCCTGGTAACGAGCAGATGGATAAGTGTGCCAGGAACGGTTCAGCATTGCCAAAAAACTTTTACAGAACATTGTATTGCCAATTCGGGAGACGGTCAGAGCACAGTCGAATAGAGAATGGAACACTGCGTTTCGTTGCCGCAACTTCTGGCCACGGTACAATCCAAAGCGAACATCTTCCGCCATCACGATGTGATCATCACCTGCAAAGGGATTGCCCGGCGCTTCTCGAAGAACAACACAGTTTCTGGACTGACCATTTTTTGAAAATCTCAGCAGCGGATATGGCCACATTTCCTCATAATAATTTTCCAAGAAAGGATCTTGGGTGACTAGGAGTGCTTACCAGTTTTAGGTAGAATTACCCCTAGCCCCGTCTAGCGTCGTGTAAGTACGCGCCTTTTGTTACTCAAATTAAACACTGCTTGCAACCCCACACCGAACTGCTTGCTGCGCTGAAGATCGGAATGAAAAATCCACCATCTTGTTCTTTGTTATAATCTAATAATTTTAATCTTAAAACGAAACGAAATAAAGAACATTTTTCACAGTTTAAACTCATTTCCGGCAATAAACATGGAACCTTTTTATGTTAAATTTAGATAGTATATAGCATGTTATATATGGAAATATTTTGGTTTAGAACATTGAAAAGTTTTGCTGACAAGGGCTGAGCCCTATAAGGCGTTTCTGTAAGCAAGCAAAGAAATTAGTTTTAATCTTTAGTAGTACCAAATCTATACTTACTTTTAAATCTACGACAGCTTTGCTGGTAACACCCGAGACCAGTTCCAGAGGCGATTTCCTGTTGCAGCGAAAACTGTCCAAGTCAAAAACGTTAAATTATGCATACAGATAGCCAGACAGAGAGAGAGAGAGGGAGGGAGAGATCACTTACTTTTAGTGAAAGGTATGCAGCACAACGGAGCATAGGACTCTGCGCTCTCTTCAGCAAACGAATGCTCAAAATCTTCGGGGTTAAGAGTTTTCATCTCAATATACTCATGATAGTCACCCGTATTGCGGTTAACGTGATTGCTCCATACACGTCCTGGTTGTGCAGGCATGCACTTAAGCAGACCACTCTCCTCAAACATGGCCACCGCTTGAGAGACGCCAATGCCTCGGGTTGTTGCATCGCAATCCTTGACGTTTCCCTCGTGGTCCTGCTCCGACAGCCCCATGCACTCAAATTTTTCTACTAACTGCAGGACATTTGGCTTGACTTGCACTTCGGTACCTTCCATGATCAAATAGTACTTGAATTTATTTTTTAGTTTTAATTTTAACGTATGCAAAGAATTCGAATGATTATAATAAGGCACTGACAACTCCAAGCCTACTCAGTGGTTTATTTTTAATTTCTATTAAAAAAACAAAAAGAAAACGAGTTGATGGAATCTGTTGGGATGGATCTAAAGAAGAAATCGGTTAACATCTTAAATTTGCAGACAGATTTCCGCTTAACGTTCTGTTCTCGTTGACTGGCTACAAGCACGATGGGATAACGAATGGGATTATTTTTCTTCTAAAAACATACTCCTTACTCAGAATGCATACTGCAACATCTAATATTTTTTAGCTCTATTGTACCCCCTTCATGGCTGACAGCTCTCCCAAAAGTTCAATGGCCTGCATGTATTCCAGTATCCCAACGATCTCCGGTGGGAGAACGTGCCGAATGCCAGAATACATGCGTTGAAGGCATCAGAAGGCTCGTCAGCACTCTCACGGCGTTCTCTCCGTGAGCTTTCATGACTTTGAACCTCTTATGGTTGTAGTTGGAGAAGAAGCTCATTGACTGTTTAAGCCCTGGTATCTGTGCAGTCGTTTGTTATTCTCCTCCATTCTCAGTAGGTCCCGTACCACGTGGCTACCAATCCCACCAACCCACAGCGTGGTTCAGGTCTGATTAGCGGTGTTGCTGCACCGATCCTTGCAAGTTTATGTGCCGGCCGATTTCTAGGAATGTTCCAATGTCCTGGAACCCATCGAATAGTGAGCTTATTCCTGGTTCCTAATTTGTACAGTGACGTTCTCACTTCTTTGACCATCCTTGATGTGATCTTGGCTTTGCTACTTGACTAACAGACAGGATGGAAATATCCTTGTCATGGTAGTTCTTTTGCAGATTGAATTCTGCACATCTTCCAATAGCACAGGCTTCAGCTTGGAAAATGCTGGTATGTCTGCCTAGTGGTTCGTTATATATAGTCTTGGGCCTTACTACCCGCAGGCCACTGCCTGGGTCAGTGGGTGATCCTGTCTATGAACCACTTTATTGTATGTTTCATAGGGTGAACTGGCGCAAGAAAGATCCAAGCCTCTTTCGTACTGAGTAATATTTTATATACGTCCTGCTAAATTTCTCTCTGACCCCGAAAGATCGTTAGAACCCAAGATACAAAGTTTTAAAAGTTTTAAAGTTGCCTTTAAATCCTCATATATCTATGGTTACTAAGGGTTTCCGCTGCCTGTTGGCTTCGATCGTAAACACACGTATCGTCTTCTTTGCCAATTTCAAGACATTTCGTCAACCCAAGTAGTTTCCTTTATAGTCAAAGGGTTCAGCGTAGTCCAAAATGATAATGATAACTAAGGGGTGTCAACCCCTGCATGCTTCGCTCGTCAATTTTTTTGAAATTAATGCTTACCTTCAATACATCAGACTTTTGCATTCTGTCCGACCCCGACCATCAACTCCGAAAACTAGTATTGCTTTTTTCAGGAAAAAGTTTTTGACTTCTCTTCTAGTTTTCATTATTTGTTCTCAAGAATTTGTCGCGTCTAACGAAATTGTCTTGTTCTATTATGGCATGTTGCAAAATAATAAATTAGAATTTCTTTCCAACAAAAGCTGTCAAAAAGTTTTTCTCTATATATATCTTAAATGAAGAGAAAATAAGAGCAAAAGCAATGGTATATGGATATATTGGGAACTAAGAAGCAGCAGCAGCAAACTTTTGGCCATTGGCAATGTGAAAACTATTTTGCCCAAGTAGTTAGCAATCTTTTGCGGTAACCGGGCTCTGAGGCAATCAGGCCAAATGCAGCAAGAGCAGCCAGCTACAGTTTCAGCCAAGTAAGCAAGTTGCCACTTGCAGTTTCACTGCCATTGCTTGACCCAGTGGGATATGACCAAGTTAAGATACTTGACCGCAAAACTTTTGCCACCCCCCCCCTCACTCAAATGAAATGCGCACAAACAATTAGGCAAAGTAAAAGTTGACCAAGTTGGTTGTGGCAACAAAATGGCGTTGCATGCTAGTTTTTTTTTGGCACTTGGTGTTCAAGATCTTCAATTATTAAAGAAGCTGGAAACATTTCGAGGAGCTGCCATCTTGGTAATTTTATGGGCGTTTTCATTTTAAATGAACTTTAGGCGGGCCACAAATGCTAATTAACAAACAAGCCAGCAGTTGGCCCACCTTGTACTTTGTTGAGCAATCATTTTTTTTTCACTTTTACATTTGTAACACACTTATTTAGTTAGTTTTTTGTAAAGCAACGCTGTTGCTGCTGGCGCCATCTAGCTAACAATTGCAACACTGCTTGCTCACAAAGCAGTCGAGCTTAAGTATGTTTCGTTGTTAAAGTAGCCCCAAAAAGAACACTCTACAGCAAATTGTAGCTACATATATGGTTTAGATTCTCATTGTATTGATTTCTCTTGGGTTTGCGCTGCGCCAAAAAGTTGGCTACAACTTTTTGCCAAGTGCCATTTTGCTGCAATTCCAATAGAAAACTTTTCCTAACTAAATTTACTAGTTTTATTTTATAGATTTTTTGTTCTTGTTGCATAGAAAATGGCACAATTAGAAATCCAAAAAAATATCATGTGCGGTTTTGGTGCAAAATTCTTTTTTTTTTTTGGTTTTTATGTTATTTTATTTTTCATTTCAGCGCTTTTTATTTTACGAGTTTGTTAGTTTTTGCTCTTAAACTTTTTACCATTTTCACACATATGCGACGTGCAGTGCGGTTAACCCACAGCCACGCTGCAAGCGGGCGGGTAGCGAAACCCCCCATTTTTGGTTGGGTTTCGGGCTTTGCTTGACGTTGACCGCAAGTTGAGGCTATATACAAACCTATATACACATATGTGTATATATAGTATGTACATATGTACGCCTTATATGCGGGTTACATGGCCATTGTCACCGTCATCGTCGTCGGCCAGAGAGCAACAAAGTCCCACAGAGCAAAGTTTGCATAGTTTTCGCCTCATAAATTATTTAGCATAGAGTTCTGAAAAAAGTTTAGTTGAAATTAAATTTGCAACCAAAAGAATGCCGTAAATATTATAAATGCCATTTTATGTATATTTTTAAAATGTTTTCGAGTTTAGCTCGCTTTTGCTAAAGAACCTTAGTTTAAAATATTGAGTATTGCGCAACTCTGCATTATGGTCCTGGGACGTATTTTTTCTGGTTTAAAAGCGAATGTTGCTTGAGGCTAGAAAATCGGTAAAGCTTATTGTAATGACTGCAAATTTTATAAAAAAACTATGGTCTGAATTAAAGATATATATGGCGTGACGTTGTTTGCATAATAATAATCTTATATATAAAATTCTCGTGTCACAATGTTATGTTCGTTCTAAGCTTAGGATCTCACAAACGGCTGAACCGATTTGGCTAATTTTGGTCTTGAAATGTTCGTGGAAGTCCAAGGATTGTTTAGGGTTGAGAAAATATAACAAAATTGCGACGAAAATACTAAAAAGGACAATTTGATTTTCCAATACAATTTTTTTTTTAATTTAGGTTGGCATTGTGTACATTGTCAGATTAACTAATATTTTTTAGTTAATAGTTTTTGTCGAAAGGAAACACAAAAATTATAAGCGATTCATGTTTTGATTTCTGTGTAAAATACATATGATCAGATCAATATTTGCACATAATGCCGCCAAAAAGACGTAACATTGGGAGACGTTCGCGTAGAACTCAATTGCAATCATCCCGAAGAACAGCTGAAGCTGAGGAACAACGTTTACAAAGGAATGAGTTGAATCGATTAAGAGAAGCAAGATCACATTTTGCTCATACATGCTCGAATGAGAATGAGACGAAATCGGGATTATCAGAATCAATCAGATGAAATCCATGCAGAACAGAATTTAATCCAAGGAACATTCAGGCAAATGCGCAATGCATCCAATCTGCACATTGCTGCATTCGAATATAACAATACGACCGATTATAGCTCGCGTCAATCTGTTGTAATTGGAACAATGAACAAGGTATGTGACCAGTGCCAAGCACTGAAATTTCCCAATGAAACAGCAGGCCTGCTTATTATCAAAAGCAGTGTATTCGGAGAGGTTCGCTGCTGGATGTATTCGGTAGAATGGCAGAAGAGAGGATTACCTCAGAAAATACTACCGCATGAAATTGATGATGTGATATCGGCGGAAATCCCAGTTCAAACAAATGATCCAGAATTGTTCGAGGTTATCACAAAGAATATGATCCACGGACCATATGGTGTGCTCAACCCAACTTCACCATGCATGATCGACGGCAAATGCTTCAAAAGATATCCAAGGGCATTGACTTCGGACACTGTTACGGGCTACGATGGATACCCATTATATCGCCGTAGATCAACAGAAGACAATGGCAGATCAACCACAATCAAAGTGCAAAAACAAGAAATTGAAATTGACAATCGTTGGGTTGTTCCATTTTCGCCATTATTATCAAAAACGTATAAAGCCCACATTAACGTCGAGTATTGCAACTCAGTAAAATCAGTAAAATATATCTGCAAATTCGTCAATAAGGGAAGCGACATGGCGATTTTGGGTGTGAGAGCCGACAATGTGAATGACGAAATTTCACAATATGAAATAGGATGTTGCATTGGCAGAAACGAGGCAATATGGCGAATTTTCTCATTCCAAATTCACGAACGACACCCAACCGTTGTCCATTTAGCAGTTCATCTAGAAAATAGTCAACGTGTTTCTAGACGAGCGAGCGGAGCGAGCGTGCCGAAGGCCGGCTAGTATTATATATAATACAGGGTGGTCCATATAGAAATTGGAATTTAATTTTGCTATAAAAACAAACGGTTGAGTATTTTTCAATGTTCAAAGTTTTATTTGAAAGGTTGGCTCATGACATTTATTTATGAAAAATAATTTCGGTCAAATGACCACCACGGCTGGCTTGGCAGTATGCCACTCGATCGGTCCAATTTTTGAGCACATTTTCGATTGTTTCGGGCCTTATACTGGCAATAGCGGCTCCAATCTCGTCCTTCAGCTCATTAATTGTTTGTGGATTGTTGGCGTAACATTCATCTTTCACTGCACCCCAATGACAATTGGCCAAAGGCGTCAAATCGCAGCTTCTTGGTGGCCAATTCCCAACGCCATTTTGGCTGATTAAGCGATTTCTGAAGATTGTGCGCAGAAGATCGATTGTGGCGTTCGCTGTGTGGCACGGGGCGCCGTCTTGTTGAAACCAAATATGGTCCAAGGCTTCATCTTCAATTTGTTCGAAGAACCAGTCGGCAGCTCCTTCTTCATTTTCGAAGAAAAATGGGCCGATGACGCCGCCAGACCAAATTCCACACCAAACAGTCACTCGTTGTGGGTGCATTGGCATCTGAGCCCCAGATGCGACAATTTTGCTTATTAACATAACCACCGAGGTGGAAATGAGCTTCGTCAAAGAAGACGATTTTTCGATAAAATTCGCCATCTTCGGCCAAACGATCTTTCGCCCAATTTTAATATTTCCCAACTTTCTTCGAGCGTATAGCGTCCCATTTCGTAAATGTCAATGTTTTTATTAAATAATTACCAATATATGAATGACATTTGACGTTTAAAAAATCAAATAATCGGTAGTTCAAATTCCAAACATCAGATGGACCACCCTGTATGTATATATAACTAGTGGGCCGGCAGACGTTGTCCTCTCCTGCCCAAACTTATTCAATATTCTTAAAGTGTATAAACATCGCAAGATTCTCTAGTCAGCTTATCTAAGATTTTTGGATTAGTTGACTTTCCTGACTCTCTAAAAAGCCGTATGGACGAAGTATTAAGTATTCTTCAGAGAGCTCGCATCTCTAATAAATTCATGCCCCACAGAAACTACAATTAAACCCATTTGCGACTACGCTTCTGTCTCCATTTAATGTCCAATACCCGGTGTTAAACCATTTTCTACTATGCTATATTCACGATGTTCACAAAAATGCATATATCTCACGAAACAATACACATAAACACATTGCAATAAGCTTAAAGCCTCCGTCTTGACAACCTCTAAAACACGCAAAAATCAGATTTGAAATTCATCAAAGCGTTCTTGAGAACATCCGTAACACGTAAAACATAAGTTTCTTTTATATATATACAGGGTCCGGCACTCGAAGTGTAACCAAATTCAGACCGCTCTCGCAGCTGTCTGTAAGTTAGCTAAATGACAGTTTAGAGTATTGTTTACAAGCGCACGAAAGCATTTTGCCGAGAGTAAACGCGAAAAAAAAATCAGTAATGGATTTCAAACGTAATAGTGTAGTTGCATTATATTTAGCTGGAAAATCACAACCAGCGATTGTTCGTGAGCTCGAACACCTTAAAGTAAATAAAGTTTTCGTTTATCGGACCATAACTCGTTACAATGATACTGGTAGCATCGCAAAACGTCATGGAGGTGGTCATCAAAAGACTGCAACGTCACGTGAGATGGTTCAAAAAGTGAAGAAGCGACTTGAGCCCGAAATCCCCGACCAAGTGCCAATCAAATGGCGAAAGAACTGAAAATATCTGACCGTCGCATACGTCGCATACTGAAAAATGATCTCAAGGTCAAGCCTTACAAGATCCAAAAGGCACATGATCTCACACCGAAGCAGCAACAAGTCAGACTTGAGAGAGCGAAGGAGTTGCTTCGCTTGGCCGAAAGCGGTCAATTGCCGAATATTGTGTTTTCTGACGAGAAAATTTTTACAATTGAGCAATTCGTAAACTCTCAAAACGATAGGGTTTACTTGAGGGACCGTTCATACGAGAATTTGAGTCATCGATTGGCCACCAGGAGGCAGCACCCGCCACAGATAATGGTTTGGGCCGCTGTAACCGCAGATGGGCGCTCTCCAATCGTTTTCATCGAGCCTGGCGTCAAGGTTAATGCGCAATATTATCGGGAAAGTATTCTGGAGGTTGCTTTAAAGCCGTGGGCAGACAAACATTGCGGTGGCAGACTATGGACGTTTCAACAGGACTCGGCACCGTCTGACAAAGCTCGAGTGAACCAAGAATGGCTGAAAAACAACGTTCCGAACTTCATAACGTCCACACAATGGCTCTCGAATTCACCAGACGCGAATCTGATGGATTATTCTCTTTGGGCCATTTTGGAGAGCAAGGTCCGAACTAAAAGATACAACAGTCTCGAGGCGCTGAAAAAAGCCATTGTCCACGAGTGGGCCAAAATACCTGCAAGTCACATTCGGGCAGCTTGCGATTCATTTTTGGACCGTCTCAAGGCCATAGTGAAGGCAAAAGGTAGCCAAATTGAGCGAAAGTAAATTGTTTCTAAATTTCGTATTATTTTTACACATTTTGTACCTTGAATTGAGTAAAGGTAATTTTCCAAAATGAATTTATGGCCTTTTTAATTGGTTACACTTCGAGTGCCGGACCCTGTAGATTAGTTTACGAAAACTTTGATAAGAAATATAAAGCGTCAAGGTTTGCCAAATCATAAGAGAACTTAGTTAAGAGTTCTATTAATTTTGAAACATTATAAATTACTTTAGTTTAAAAATGAACTAAACATAGTTCAATGGCAGGGTAGTATATTTTTCAAGAAAAAAAAGTTGAGTAAAATGGGAAAAATCCGAGTTAGTAAATGGGATTTGCTTTAAAATACGTATTTGACGTCGGATCAACTCTTTATCGATATATCAAATTAAAAGTAATGCTTTGCAGCAATTTTCTAGAACAAAAAAAAATAATCCAATTTTAGTCATTTTCAGAAATGATGGGGTAAACCCGAACTCCAATTTTATTTTGCTGATTGGATACAGATATGATTTAAATTTCATGTTTTTTCGATTATATATAAAACGGGCATATGATTATTGAAAAAAATGATAATCTGATATGAAATAAAAGTTGAATGTTTTTCAATAAAGGGATAATTGGTTTGAGTAGCTAAGTTACTAATCAGAGATATTTAATTTGCTGTTCAAATAGCTTGCTGGCATTTTTTGTAGTTTACCTTTTATATAGAAATACTTATATAATTGCTTACCATGCAAAATGTAGTTTAAAAAGTTAGTTAGTTATTTAGTTTCAAAATTTGTAACGCCCTTGGCTGTATGAAAACTTCAAATATGAAGTTTATTTCATTTATAAAATTTTTATTTATTTCTTAACGCCACGAAGAGCTGAACCAGTTACTTTTACTGCTCCTGCCGGCAACTAACTCTAGATTCCATTTACTGAGCAGCTGTCGCTAATAAACAAACTTAAGTGTTCACAAAGTTATGCAAAGTTCCTGAGTGGTTCCGCGAAAGACAACAAAACCAACTACATACACCTTGAGGCGTCTTCATTTATATCTTGTCAAAAGTTTGGCACTGATGCACTAATGGGCAGATCTTGGAAGTCTCTGGAATTGGCACTCTATATACTCTGTGTATACTTTATAGCTTAAAGTTATTCACAGCCTAAAAACTACTCTATGAAAGGCCTATTAATATTATTATGTTTATCAATCTTTCGTATGATAAAATTATCAAAGTAAAACTATGTTTCATTTAACAAATTCCAAAAATATTTTCTATTTATTTGTTGCATTTAAAGGCACAATCTTTGGGCACTGCTCGAAATATATTATTATTATTTTGCGCCATCTAGCGGGCACTGTAAACAGAAAAATAAATGATGACGATTTCGAGGTTGGCGCCCTCAAAAAAAATGCAATAAAGAAAAACTGCGCTAAAAAATCGCAGCAATTTTGTGGAGAGTTATAGTACTAACGCTAAAACTTTTGGAGCATTTTCTTGGAAATTTTGTTCATTTTCATAGTTCCAGATACTTAGGGAGGGTGCGGCATCAATTCAAACTCAGATCGTTGATTTTAGCCATCGCAACGATTGACTTGTGCGCTGGTGCGTTATGGTGATGAAACAAGATTCTTTTCTTCGCCAGATGAGGTCGTTAAATTTTCACCTCGTGGCTCAAACGTTGCAATAAGTCTGCGTAGTATTGACCAGTGATAGTTTTACCCTTTTCAAGGTAATCAATGTATATAATACCTCTTGCATCCCAAAAAACAGTAGCCATAACCTTGTTCGCTGAAAAAATTGTTTTGCCTTCTTTGGAGTCCCTAGTCCAATCCACTGTTTAGACTGTTCTTTGGTTTCAGGAGTGTAGTGGTGGACCCAAGTTTCGTCAACGGTTATGAATCGACGCAAAAATTCGCTTGGATTACGCTTATACAACGTCAAATTGGCGGTGGAAATGTTTTTCGAATCAATTTTTGGTCGACTGTTAGCAAACGCGGCACCCATCTTGCGGAGAGCTTTTCCATATGCAAATGTTGGTGCAAAATATTTTGATATATATATGACATCTTACAGGTCTCAGCTATCTTACGCACTTTGAATCTGCGGTCTTCCAGCACTATTTGATGGATTTTTTCGATCATATCTGGAGTTGTGACCTCAACAGGGCGTCCTGAGCGAGGCTCATCAGAGGTGCTCACACGACCTTTTTTAAATTCGGAAACCCACTGCTTAATGGTTGAATATGATGGGGAGGATGTCCCCAGTGTTGAGTCCATCTCTTTTTTAATTTCCTTCGGCTTTAACCCCTTCAAATAGAAGTATTTGATGACAGCACTTTTTTCCAGCTTTTCCATTTTCAAGAAAAACACAGAGGCGTCTTGTTCAGTGTGCTCTCAAATCTAAACTAACATGGCGATCGGGCTGAAACTATAGCTACAAGCTATCTAAGGATGGTACTATAAAACGCCACCTCAAGAAGTCGATATACCCGATGTCCGTCTGTCCGTCCGTCCGTTTGAACGCCTAGATCTTAGAGATGGTAAGAGCTAGAGTAATCCAAACTTTCACATTAGATCCCATATTATTCCACAGAAGACAAGTTTATTTTATTTTTTGATATCGGGGTTAAATTATATAGCTTCCATAGTGGATGTTTCAGACGACATCAAAAAAAAAAATTAAAAGTTTTAGATAGACTCGTTTGTTTGTTGAAAATATTGTAACCAAATTTGGCATTCGAAAGTTTTTCATAGTTGCCAAGCACTGTACCAAATTTAATCAAAATCGGTTGACTATACTTATAATATGGCTCCCATAGGACCGATCGGCCAAAATAACAATTTTTTTTAATAAAGATATCGTAACCAGATTTGGCATTCAGAAATTTCTATAGAGTACCCAAGCATTGTACCAAATTTGAATAAAATCAATTGACTATATCATAGGGCCGATCTTCCAAAAAATCGATTTTGTCAGCAAAATTTGTTATGTTTCGTTTGTTTGTGAAGATATTGGAATTAAATTTGGTATTCTTTAGTTTTTTATAGTTCCTAAGCTCTGTACTAAATTTAATCAAAATCGGTTGACTATATCATATAGCTCCCATAGGAACGATCGGTCAAAAACATTTTTTTGCTTACAAATTCTTCGTGTTTTAGGTTTTTTATGAAGGAACCGGATTTTATTGCAAGCTAGTGATACAGAGTATCCCAAAGTTATATCTTAAAAAAGTTTACCTAGGCTCTAACTTTTCAGAAATACGTGAGTCAAATTTCATCACTCTAAAAATGTGAATATGAAAATGTCAGATTTTTGGTCAAAATATGAAAAACTAGGCCCACAGTGCATTGAGAAAAAAAATTTGAGTAGTTAAATTTATTCGTTTAGGATATTAGGCAAGTCCTAAAAAAGGCAAAGCCAAAGAAAAGTCTAAAGATGAAGAATATCATATCAATCGATAACAATAGGCATATTATCGAAATATAATTTTTACGCCGATATATATTTAAGGAGAAAATAGAGTATTTTATAGCCGTCATGTCCAGCCAGTCGCTTCTTTCTTGTTCTTTTTTTTTTGCTTTTATTTTAAGTCATTTGCATATTAAAGTAAAAATTTAAATTTATGAAATTCCTTTTTGCACACACATTGCTGCACACAAATGTAATTTACACACACACACACACACACAGGCACAAAGAGCCTTGGTGTTTCCTTTCGGCCATTTGTTTTGCGGCCCATCAGAGAAGTTGAGCGCAAAAGCAAAAGAGCGCCGGGGAGAGAGAGACCGGAAAGCCGTGCTCCATGTAACATGTCCTGGCTGGCCAAAGTTGAGCGTGCATCCTTCCGCTTTCGCCTGTGTGTGCGTGTGTGTGTGTGTGTGTAAATAAGTGTGACCAAGTGTGACAATAAAATATGCAAAGATTGCAATTGAAATGCAATTTTAAATTCAATGCATACAAGCTGTGCTGTGTCCAGGCTGCTTAAAGCCAAAATTTCTCAAATCCTGCAGTATTTTCGATACATAATCTTTACGAGCTTTTGACAAGAATTTAAATGGCTTTAGCTTAGTTTGCTTCCCACAACACTTGTTCGATTTTTTTATTTACATTTTTTTCAATCAATTTTCTCTGCACGTGCGACTTTTTTTTTTTGGTAGTTCCTTGAAAAAAATTTACTTTGGTCTCTATGCAACTTGGCTTAAGTTGTTTTTTTTTTTTTTTGTTTGGCTCTCTATACCCAGGGCAGAATGTCATTTTCTTGACTTATATTTCGCTTCTTCGTTTCCCTTCAAGACACTTCTTCGTACTCCTTTTTTATATCTTTATTTGAGCTCGTTGTATTTGAAATCTTTCAAAGCAATAATTTTATAAAAAAAGTATATCGACTAAGATTGCCGAATTTGTTTAAGGTTACCCTTAGGTAACAAACGAAAAACAAAACCTTGACTCTACGATGCTATTTAAAAAAAATATAATAGTCATCAAAATTCTGTGCGATTAGACTAAAAAGAACAGCAATGATTTAATTCTGTTCCGATAAATGGCATCGCAGTTCTAATAATATTGTTATACAGCCGTAGTACGAAAAACAAACCGAACCAACCGTTTTTTTGTGCTTCGGAAAACAATTTCTTTTCGTTCAATATTCTTCTTATTATTTCCAAAAAATTCACATGTTTCCCTTATTTTTCCCAAAAATTCTCCTGTTCTGCCAAGTCGGAAGACTTGTGCTGATAGCAGCCCTTGTGGAAACCTCCGGTGGCAACAATGGTTCACGGAAGGGTACAAAACTGAGCCGGGTTTAGATATTGGAGTCGTTGGACCCAACACCAGAAACTTTACCGCAATGACTATCTGGCCCAGCGTTTTTTTAAGTGGAGATCTTCTTCTTCTTATGTGGCCATAACAACCCGATTACCGGGTTACGGCCTGCCTTAAAACTTCTCTCCAGGCGCCTCTGCATTGCGCGCGCCTTCTCCAGTTGGTCACACCGAGCGAAGACAGGGCCCCTTCCACTTGGTCTTTCCAACGCAAACACGGTCGTCCTCTCCGCCGACGGCCGCTGACTACCGCATCGAACACACGTCTAGCTGGAGCATCCTCGTCCATCCTAACGACATGTCCGAGCTAGCGAAGCCGCTGGATGTTGATACGCTGAGCAACGTCCATGTCGTTGAAGAGCTCATACAGCTCCTGGTTGGTGCGGATGCGGTAGTCATCGCCAACTCGAATAGGACCAAAGATCTTGCGCAGTACTTTCCTCTCGAAAACTCCCAAGGCAGCTGCATCAGTTAGCGACACGGTCCAGGCTTCCGCGCCGTAAAGAAGCACTGGAAGGATGAGTGCCTTGTAGAGTGATAGTTTTGTCGCGCGAGAGAGGTCTGTACTACTCAATTGCCTATTGAGACCGAAATAGCACCTGTTGGCAAGAGTGATTCTGCGCTTGATCTCCAGGCTGACATCGTTGTCGGTGGTAACGGCGGTGCCAAGGTAGATGAATTCCTTGACAACATCGAAAGTATAGCTGTCGGCCGTAATTTGGGACCCAAGCCGCCGCACGTCCCTACTTGTCGACAGCATATACTTTGTTTTGCCCTCATTTACCGCCAGACCCATCTTCGCAGACTCTCGTTCGATAGCACTGAAGGCCGCGGTGACATCTCGCTTGCTATGCCCAATGATGTCGATTTCGTCGGCGTACGCAAGGAGCTGGACACTCTTGTAGAAGATAGTGCCAGTGCGATGTACGCCGGCCTTCCGCAGAACGCTCTCCATGACGAAGTTGAAGAGGTCGCATGATAAGGGGGAGATCTGCGCACTTAATATCCTTTTCAAGTGAACTAGGGGGCAAACAACTGCATTTATTCAGATAGCCAAGCTGCTATTAGGGCATTATTATGCTGGAGCATCTTTATGGGTATGGTACAAAAGACCTTTTAATTAGCTTTAAGAAAATGTCTGAGAAATATTGTAAGTTTTGTCGTTCTACTTTGAGTGACATCAAATAACTAACTGAGCACACTCGGCCTATTCTGTACTTCGATTAGCCCTCATATTTGACTTTCCTGAACAACTTGTCCAGAGTCTGGCCCGCAAATCAATCGAGAGCTTAAAAAATCAAATACAGATTAATCTGTCAGGTTTGGGATAAGTCAAGTCAATGGATTTTATTGTCTGCGATAGCTAGCTTTAAAAAATAGTGTTGGATAATCGCAGATTTTTATATATAATTTATATTTTTCTAATATAATATATATTATGTAATATTAATTTACTTAAAAGCACAAAAACTTATAATGTTACCATAAGCTAATAAATAAAAATATTCCAAAATGGCGGCAGAGATATAGGCAAATTGGATTTTGTTTAGAATGACTAAAATATTACTATATACATATATGATATATAGGATTGGTCAAATTTTTTTCGGTATAAAGCGATTTTGATACTATGAGACATTCTAAGAAACTATATTTGATTTGAATCTGATATTACAAATGGAATCCCAAGAACCCAAATTTTACAAAACGACGAACATCTTTTAAGACTATAAATAATATAACTATAATTATTATTAAAAGCTTTTTGAATCTTTAAAGGCCCTAATAAAAATTCTATGATCATCCATATCGGTATATTCATCAATGGCTTCAAAATTTTCTTTACCCAACTTGGTATTTTATATTGTATATTTGTTTTTTTTTTTAATTGTCTGCCTAATAACACAGGTCTACAAATACAGGGGTCATGTGAGTTGTTGGTAAGCTAAGAGTCATTTCCGAAGTAATTTGGTGCGTAGAATCTGAATCCGGCATCAGAACTGCCCCATCACTTCAGGATTTTGAGATATTTAAGGTTATGTACCCAAAAAACGGCGTTTTTTCCTACTTTTGAGGTTATGTACAGGGCGCAAAATTTTTGCGGTCTTTCTCTCCAGTTACATCATTTAGTACAACTCTTACCCTTTAATTTAAGGGTTCAAGAGATCAATTACGATTTTTTTCGCAAAGTTATGGCTTTTCGAAGTTACGAGATATATCCCTTAGCATTTGCAATAAGCCTTTGAGATAACACAGGTCAACATGGTTCAGTTGTTGGAAAGCTAAGAGTCATTTCCGAAGTAATTTGGTGCGTAGAATCCGAATCCGGCGTCAGAACTGGCCCATCACGTCAGGATTTTGAGATATTTGAGGTTATGTTATTTTTTGGGTACATAACCTCAAATATCTCAAAATCCTGACGTGATGGGGCAGTTCTGATGCCGGATTCGGATTCTACGCACCAAATTACTGGGAAATGACTCTTAGCTTTCCAACAACTGAACCATGGTGACTTGCAATAACTACGAAACGGCTACGAATTGTTGCATAAGAAACAATTTTCTTCGCTGGTAGCGCAGCAACCGTCGTTGAAAGCCATTTGCTGCAACCGTCGCTAAGCTGCTGTTCGTATCGTTGGATAACAAATCTGGTACTGTCGTGTCAGTCGGCGTGGCTACCGGGCTTTTTAGCAGCAAATCATCATGTTCGTCATCTAGAAGTTTATGATCGTCTTCATCGGAAAGCAAGACATCGTCGTCGTCAATGGCATTGGCAATAGCACTATCATCTAGGGATATGTCACCTTCCAGCAGTGCCGTCTGTAGGCGATCTTGTAATTCATTTTTGTTCCCATTTGTTGCCAAGCCACGCAACTTTAGCTCCCGCTTTAAATCGGCAACCTATGCATACAATGTTTTAAATACATTTATTAAATAACTGCAAATTCACTTACTTTCATCTTTGTAACATCACTTTCAGGCATTTTTGTATGTATTTATTACAAAATTTGTAATTTTAGTGACACAAACAAAACTTTCTTCAATCTAATTAAATACCCACTCACTAGCTACAATATGGCAACTCTTTATTTGTGCATGGATATGAACATGCCGTAGCCATTCACAGCGATTGCGGCGACGCGCTGTGACTGGCAGTGTTTGACACTAATTGCATTGACGCCGGTTTAAGGCTAGAGTTAATTTTTAAGCAGTACAAAATGAGCGCGCTTGCTAAGCCAGATTACACAATTTCGCTAAATGACTCCATTAATTGCTACGAAATATGCTCCAACGCATTTGCGGAAAATCTTATTTGCTTGGCGCTTTCCAACCGCCTTTCTTTTTACTTAGTCAGCATGCCGGTAAGTAAATGAAGCTTGGCTTAAGTAAAAGCATTTAACATCAGTTTATTGTAGGAGGAGACTGGTGAATTTCTTGCCAATCATGTGCAGGACTTGAAGATCGAGGCGATCGATCACGTTGCCACGTGCTTGCGTTTTCGCCAGATACTTCTCTTAACAGTAATCCAAACAGTGTGGTCATTTGCGCCGCAATCGGAACTCATAAATTGAAAGTGTTTCGCACAGACTTGAATCATTCTCATACTGTGCAGAAGCTAAGAGGGCATACCGACTATATAAATGACATAGCTTGGGTGTGCGATGGTGAGTTTATAGCGTCTGTTAGTGATGATTTTAGCTGCAAATTCTGGGGCGTTGACGAACATATGAAAAATGTCACCACATTTTGTTTATCCTCCGCGGGTATGTCCGTGAAAGGCCATCCCGAGGATCCAAACAAAGTACTAGTTGCCGAAAAGCGCGGCATCATACATCTGTATAATGTGCGCAGCAAGAACACGACTCTTTCAGTTGAGTCACCAAAATGTCCGCTTATGTCTGCTGATTGGTCAAATCAGAATCGTCTGCTTATAACGGCTATAGCTGCTGGTGATATAATTATTTGGGACTTAAGACGTCCTTTTATGCCAGCCGATATTAAACAAGTTCATGAGGATGGTGGCCGTATTGTACGCTTTGCTCCGGGCAGCGCAGAACCGGTTATAGCTAGTATTGGCAGGCCAGATTTGACACTAAAGGTATTTGCAGCTAAATCGACGGTGCCTTTGTTGGAATCCACATTGAAAACATTTGGCGGCTTGGCCTGGCATCATAAACTACCGTATATAAGCGCGGCTTCTGATAGAAAATTAAATTTTTGGAAAGTGCAAATGAAATAAGTAGGCTTAATGTTAATAAAAGTAAATAAGTGCTAAAATATGTTATAAAATTTTTAACAAATTTTAAAAGCCTAAAACCTTACTAATTATGAATTGTAGCAACACTTTCAAAAAGGAGCTACAAAGCTTATTTGGTGTTACTTTTGTAATGAATAATTAAAAGATAATATACAGTACCGGAAAAAAATATCCGGACACTTTTTGCTAAATAGTGAACTGAGTCAAAAATGATTGATCAGCTTAGGGTAGCCAAATAGGCTTTGAAATTTTGTTGTTGTTTAAAAGTGAGTTAAAATTATAAGCAAATTATTTTTATTTAGTACGATATTTAATACATTTAAATTATAACTTCTAATATTTTGTTGTTCCTCCATTATTTTTTATGACCGATTTTATGCGTGTTGGCATTGAATCAGCCATATTTTGGATTGTTTCAATGGCAATGTCCTTGTACCACACATCTTCCACAATAAAATTCAGCTCTTTTAATGTTTTGGGTTTTCCCTTCGTTATATTTATCTTTAAAATATGTCAGAGATTCTCAATCGGATTTTAATCAGGAATATTGCCTGGCCACTCCACTTTTGCACGATGGCAGAATCGTCCTGAAAAATGAAATCATCGGAATACGAAAGGTGCTCCTCAATTGATGGTATAAGATGTTTGTCCAAAATTCGTTGATACTTTTCTGCGTTTACAATTCCATCACTGAGGGCCAGATCACCAACTCCATAGTAGGAAAAACATCCCCAGACCATACGGTATGCCCCTCGCCTTACAGTTCGTCTTAGGCACTCATTTTTAAACGGCTCTCCGACTTGACGGCGTACGTAGGTCATCCCATCTGAACCAAAAAGGTTTCATCAGAAAATATGACATTTCTCCAATCATTTAAGGTCAAAGACTCCTGGATTTTAGCCCATTGTAGCCTTTTTTGATGCATTTTTAAGGTTAAGATAGGTTTTTTTACTGGCCGGCGAGCATAAAGTCCTTACTCCACGAGGCGTCTACGCACAGTCCTTGTGCTAATGTTGACTCCTCCAGACTGGACCAATTCGGTCCTTATGTCTTCAGCAGTTCTGAACCGATTTTCTATACTTAAACGCTTCAATATCCGATTTTCCTTGTCGGTCGTATTCTTCTTCCTCCCTGCGCCAGGATTTTTCTTAAAGCTGCCGCATTCGTCATAATTGTTAAGAAATTGACCCATCGAAGATTTGCTGAATCCAACTTTAGCACTTATAGCACGGAGGATCAAGTTTTATGACCGTAGAGCCAATATGGCTCATTTATGCAAATCAATCATTTGAGAAATTTTACACTATTCATTTAATTTCACTTCCCAGAAATCTTTGAGATCATAAAACTTATCATTTATTAAAAGCTAAATAACACACGATGACAACTAAAAAATTTCAAGTCGATCGAAACTTTTATGCGGTGCCCACGAAGCTTCAAAATTCGCATTTCCGAATTTTTTGCCCGGTATTGTGCCAAATGGGTTTAATTTATCCTACACAAAAGAAGCCTGATATAGAGTAAGACACATAGTTAAAAATTGGGCGTACGTGAAGTCGGGCGTGGACGATTTTGGGATACCCTGTACCACTAGCTTGCATTAAAGTCCGGTTCCTTCATAAAAAGCCAAAAACAGAAGAATTTTTAAGCAAACAATTTTTTTTTTGACAGATCATTCCTATAGAAGCTATATGATATAGTCAACCGATTTCGATCATTTTGATCAGTACTTAATACCTTAAAAAAGATCTGAAAGCCGAATTTAGTTCAAATATCCAACGAAAATAATTCAAATAACAAACGAAACAACGAATTTTGTATTAAAAACGTTTTTTGGACGGATTGGGCCTATAGGAGCTATATGATATAGTCAACCGATTTTAATATTATTTGATACAATGCTTAAGACATATAAAAAACTTACAAGTGCCAAATTTGGTGCCCATGACGCGTCGCGACGCTTCAAAGCTCGCATTTACAAGCACAAATCAGGTGTGCGAATATTTTTGTCTGCTACTGTAGATAATAGATTTGTATTGCATAGTAGCAAAGAATATAGAACTAAGTTATATATTCTTTGATAGTAGCCAATATGTATGAATTGCACTTGCTGCTGGTACACTTGAAGGTTCCAAGATTCAAAGTAAACTCAAAAATCCGTTTTCGAACGTAAATCTTGAAATTTTGTTTCAAATTACCAAATTGTACAATTTGATTTAGAGGCGCTTTCCCGAAAACTATCTTTTAATTGCTTATTTGCGGCGTTAAACATAAAAATACATTTAGTGTTGGTTCTAGCTTTATTAAATGGCAAGCGAGAAGTAGACCGTAGAACCACTTGTTGGAATCAAGGTTCTCAAGTGGAACCAGACAAATTTAAATTTGTGGCTCAAAGAGCGAACCAGTTATAATCTTCTTCTACAGCACTGTTCGTCCATTACTCAACACTAAAATCAGCTCTTCAATAAAAAAATCTTACAAATATACACAAATACAGCCAGCAGTATTAGTTTAAAAAAGTTAATTAATTTTGCATTGATAATTAAACTAAAAGTGTAAACAATTTGAATAAATAAATAATTACCCTTCTACGGTTCTCGTTTTTAAACTCGAATAGTGATTTTATGCGCCGAAGCCTATGAAAAATTAATAGTGCCTTAACATCTGTAGTTGACGTCGACATGGTCAATGCGAAAGAGAAATTCGTAATAAGTGAAATTAAACTTTATAAGGAACACTTGTAAACAATTTAATCATGTACTCGGAGTGGACTTCGCTATCTGCGCAAATAAGCGCCAACAGTTGTGGAGCACAATGTTTTAGTGTCCTGAACAAATTTCCAGCCTCCGCTGGTCGAGAGGTGCTTAAAATAAGACTCACAAATTGTTGTATGTATACCTATGGAAATTATTTTTTGCAGGTGACTGTATCCGTGGTCAAACAGTTGGCTACAAATTTGGGCATAACACAAAATGCGGAGCCAAGTCACTTAGTTAAAGACGAGGAAGTAAGTGCCTAAATAAAGGATAGAAGTTTGAATTTTAATCTAAACTTTATTACTCAGGTAAAATGGTGCATGGATGTCATTTGTTTTGGCCTTTCGCTGCCGCTACAGGAGCATGAAACCATCAAAGACTGCGTTAATGTCTATTGCGAGTGGTTAACCGCACTGCATCCTCAACCACGCATAAGTGTTCCAAAACCTATTTGCGAAGATGCTAATATGTATGCTCGTCAAATTATTAACCATTTTCATAATCTCTTCGTGCCGCGCCAAGGTGAAAGTAAGTTGCATTCCCTTTGCATTCCCTTTGCTTATACTACCCCAAGGGGTACATTAATTTCCTTGCTACTGCACACAAAATAAGTTTCAAAATATCCCTGTATACATTTCAAGCCTTGCCATTTTTTTATCAAACTGCTCTTGGTAGGTGCCCATTAAATAGTTTTTATGACTTCTGCATCAAAACTAATAACTTTTTTATGGTTACTCGTTACATGTGTGCCTATGAGATACTACTAAACGTCACGCTGTTAGCTGTGCTCACCGACAGTGCCCCGTGCCACAACATGCAAACAGCACACAAATCTCGCAGCAAATTGATCGTCACGAACTTTTGGGATGCACTGCTGCTTTTCCACTTCTTGGCTTTCTTTAAATGAGCAGTGCTTGTTGGCACCACCGACTGTTTAAAGGATGATGTGGCCGATCAGCTTGATGCAGAGCGTGTGCTATCCGTACTTTTTGACCGTCTGGCCCACCGGCATGACCTGCGTTGAGCACCTTCACCATCGTTGTGGAAGACGCTACAGGTAGTCTTGCGCGATGTGCCGTCGTCGTAGTGGCGCTCTGTCGATCGATCGAGTAGAGTCGATTTGGCCTTGACTGCGCGTCTTATAGAATGTTAGCTATCGCAGCAGCTTTTTCCACATTGCTCAATACCACCGCCGCTACTGCTTCGATGACTTGTTGTGCCACCGAGCTACTAACGTTCTAGCCAACTTTTGTAATCCTTACAGCTGATTGATGACCGCCCAGCTGATACCAGCGAGGCGTAGTCCAACGACTGTGTGGCTCAGACTTGGTATCGCTTTCTGCGCTTGATTGGCAATCCCACAGAACTTTGTTCGCCACACATTATAAGCAAGTCCTCGCAATTTGTGCAGTGGGCTTTAACGCATGACAAGGGCGCCGAAACACATCAGCATCCCTGTTTGCAAATGTTGCCGCAAATTTTTTTTAATGCCATCAAAGGAATTTCCAGCCAGGTTGATGCATTTTTGGGTAAGATAATTTTGTATTGCTGTTTATTAAGCGTAGCGTAGCTCAAAGCGTCAAATAACGAACTTTGAATTCTAAATAACGTTGTGCTGGATAGGCATTTACTTGTCGCCGCCTGATACACAGGAGGAAGTTGTAACTAATCTGCTAGATATACGTCATTCCTTAAATGAAGCCACGTCCACTACAATGCAGCAATTTATACACTCAAACAGCATATCGAATATAAGCACACAGCAGACGGGAATGTCGTCACATCAGCATAACCATCATCACCTGCCTTTAGGCCATGCTGGTAGTTTTTTGCGTGATAATTTTATAGGCAGCTCTGCCGGTAATGCCCTAAATACTATATTGGGTCATCACCACCACCATCATCATCATCATCAAACGCAGCAGTCTGTTGGCCACAGCAGTAAAAGCAGTGGCGCTTCACCTACTGCCGTATTTTACAATGCCTCCACAAATGGTGCTACTAGCGGTAGTCATTCAGCTGGGGTTACGGGCAGTATACCTTTCAGCTCCGGAGAGATGTCAGCAGTCGCAGAGCATATTAGCAGTAGCGTATCGCCGACTCCACCATTGCAGCGACGTTTGGCTAAAAGCTTTAGTGTGGCACCAAATCTTACGCAGCAGAAGGGTGCGCTTTTGTTAAGAAAAACGTTAATAGTTGTTCTTTTTTTTTTTTGTTTATGTTTGCAATTGTTGAATGGGCACATTTGCTTTAAAAAGCCCGCACGTAGTTTTATATTTTTGCATCCCATGAACGCTTTATGTTATGCATATGGATAATGCGCATAATGTTTAATTGTTTAAGTTTTATAAACTTAATTTTTTAATGAAATATGCTACCATCAAACAACTATTCGCATTTTATTGCATGCATCACTGCCAAATTATTTTGCATACTCTACATTCTTTATAAACTTTAAATT